>CM067170.1:136216914-136296138 GCA_034093135.1 Erigeron breviscapus | reverse complement strand
ATTAAATTACTTTGAGGGTACTTCATCTGGCCCTAAACAAAATACAAAACCTTTTGCAAGATAAACAATTCTCTCCAGTTGAGAAAAAGAAAAAGGTTTCAAAACTATCTGTTCCAATGAAATTTACAGATGAAAGTTCCTGTGATCGATCGATTCGTGATTCCTACGACTATGTAAGTGCGGAATCCAAACATAATCGTTATTGAGGTAATTGAATGAATCAAACATATATGAACACGAAATCAATATGAACAGGAGATATAAAAGAATTCCTTTATCATTAGTCGAATGATTACAATGAATAAATCCGTTTACAATACATCTACGATGATTACGGATTACAATCAACGAGACGACTCTTGATAATCGAATAATATGGGCGGCATCTCGAGGTATAGATCTCTACCTCGAGAACCTAGTGAATGAAATATGTTGCAACTAAAATCATTAACCTAAAATCGAAACCTAAGATCTCTATTTATAGGCTACAAAACGGGCTGGGCTTCAAAACTCCTGGGCTTCCAAACACGTGCTACAGTAACACGTGTTTAGTCAAACTCGTGTTACTGTTCACACGAGTTTGTCCAAACTCGTGGTACTGTTCACACGAGTTTGTCCAGTTATCTGGATAATCTCTGTAAAGTAACAGCCCTTTAATTGAGATGCATCGGACACAAATTGTGCACCAGAACGTGACTTCAAGAGAAATCTGTAATTGAAGAAAGTGAACTTAACCAGAAACTACCTGGAACCTATCTGGCTGGTTCCAGTGAACCCATCACCAGATGGGTTCCCAAAACTAATTAATTAATCTGGTGGTGTGCAGGGCGATAGAAAGAAGTTATACTGGTATCTTGACAGGATGGGTATGCGGTGCATATTCTCATCTGGCTGTCGTTTAGGCTTGATTTCATGCTCGTTTGACCCATAGACCTTATGCTTAGGTTACCTTATGGTATAGGGAACTTAGAGAGGTCTTTTAAAGCCACGTTTATGTTACCTATTGGTTATATGTTGCTATAGGTAGTCGGAAACACAAACAAGACACATTAACCTTGCGTATTGCTCGTTGTGCTCTTCACGAGGTAAGATATACTACTTTGACACGCTGAGGGTTCAACAAAAACATGGTTTTCATATAATAACTTCCCAAATGTTATCTTGTTTGTTTAAGGGTATTCGGGATTATACGGGAGGTGATATGGGCTATGTAGATGAATATTGAAGCCTGAAATTCTACCCCAATGATATGAGATGATATGTATTGTATGATATGCTATGAGATGATATGTGTTGATATGATATGCTATGAGATGATATGCTTTTTAGATGATATGCCATGAAATGCTTTGAGATGTTATGAAATACGATAAGTAACAATAAATGATATAAAATGATTTGTTTTGAGATAGGATGTTAAGATAAGCTATGAAAAGTTATATAATGCCTTGAGATGTTTGAAATGTGATCATATGCTGATGATAAATGAAATGTGCATGAATGTATGGCTTGTTCATCTAGTTCACTAGACTTACTAAGTTGCCATGACACGTGCACGTTTAAGGGCCCAAACGTTAAGATGAAACTATATGATGAATGTTTAGGAAATGTGCACACCTAAACTATATGAGATGTGAAATCGAGCTCGTAATTTAGATGAAAGTGTTAAGCTTAACCGTACTTGCCCTTGCCCGGCTAGTGCGTAGATGTGGTTGCTTGGGTGGCTCCTTGCAACATGGTTTTAGATGTGAAGAGTAATTCGGGAGGTTTGACCAGCCCCATTGTCTTGAACATACGGATTACTCCGGGATTGGCTTGCCATTCCTTAACGACATTGATGTACCACCGAAAGGTTTGTCCATCTAGTCGGGTGTGAGGTTCCCTGTATGGTCCTATGACCGCCTACACACAAACTTACACCTTATTTGAGATGCGTGACTTATGTCACAACTACAAAGATGTTTAGATGTTATATGTGAAGATGCAAAAGATGACTAGGCACATTTAGGATGACCCATCCTATATGAAAGATGTTTAATGCAAGATGTGATATAATAGATGTGATGACTTGTGATGATATGTGACTTTTCTATAATGTTTAAATAGACAAATGTTTTATTAATGATGTGTTATGTTACTTAGCTAATTCGTTAGCTAACACTTGTTTCTTGAAATATGTTGCTCCCTCAGGTTTAGCAAGCTTGTGAATGTTGATGAATAAAGTGTGAGGCATGGGTAGATTGCAATGAGGATGGCTATAGTTTACCCATAGTGGCTGCTCGCTGTAGACATTTGACTTATGTTTAGACATTAAAGATTTGCACTTACTATGTTGTCGGTTGTTTAATGTTGGGCAACCGATGGATTTCCATTTGAACCTATTTTGATGACATTGCTGGTAACACCTATGAATAAATGAACCAAACAGATTCTTTTGGTTTGGTCTTTTCAAGTTTACTTCCGCTTTCTTTTGACGCCGTTAGGCGAAATTTTTTAGAAATCCATATTTTTAAACGCCAGGTGTTACATATATAGTCATATATTTCCGGGGCATCTTCGTGGTGCTAGACGAACGATCGGTGTCAATATACTTGTTTTCGTTGGAGAGATTCCCAAGTGGTAGTGTTAGAATTATGGAAATATCTCAACGAAATTTTTACGGCCGTTTATATGTGATCCAAGAAGGGTCACACGCGAAGAACATTTAAAGGCTAGTTGAACTTGTGAAAATATGTAAAATATAAGAACTTTCCAAAAATAGATTTGGAAATGATTTTCGTGTCGAAACCGCGTATCGGGTAAAAATCGGATCGGGTACCTAAGCACCATGGACCAATCCATTTGATCATGGACCAAACGAATTTGGCCCATGGAGATACCCATAGGGCGGTGGACGATCAAAGGAGGGGAGGGAGAAGGAAACTTGGTTTCCTTATCCCACATTGATTCAAAGAAGGAAACATAAGGGTTTACTATGCCTATATATAGAACCCTTATTCCCTCTTGAATTCTTGCACCAAAAATTCGATCCCTCCTCCTTGTGTGAGTCGAAATTCTCTAGCATCTTTGTTAGGGTTTTTGGCTTTTGCACATTAGTTATATTTTATATATTTAATATATATATATTTTTATATATATATATATCTAGATATTATTTATATATTATATTTTATTATATTTATATATATATATTAAATACAAGTTAAGGCTAGCAACTAGCTAGTCTTGAAGATTTGTTCGTGTGTGTGCACCTCTTGAGGAGTTCTACACTTGGACTCTTAGTTCGTGGCAAGTGGTTCGTGTTCGAGTTCGGTTCGTGGGTGTCGACTTTAGCTAGTCGAGTTCTAGGGTTTCGCGCGCTAAAAGGTTAGTGTTCTTTCGTTCTATTTATTTATGTTTATCTATTTTAGTTTGCTATATTTGCATGCATGTTAGGTCCTTGGCTTTGATTGTATTTAGGAAATTAAATTAGATTTAATTGTTTCGTTAATTATTCCGCTTTAATTAATAGTATTAGTCTTTAGACGATTAAACTAGATTAATTGTCTAAATGAATTAATCGTATTAATTCATTTATGTTGAGACTAATGATTGTTAATTAAGAACGTTCATGGTTTTACAAAACATGCTTTTAATTAATATAAAATTGTTTTTGAATCTAAATAATTAACTGTTTTAATTATTTACAAAAGATACCACACATCTTTTAATAATGACTCTGATAACCTTGCGGAAAAGGAACGTTCATTGTAGACCCAAACTAGTTGCGCGATTAACGGAAACCCAACATGTCGAAGAGCCATCGATGAGCTGCTACCAATAGCATCATCATCGACGACCCTATCGATGGGGTGTTGATGAGGCTATTGTATCCGGCCTAATAGGAGTTGAGCATTCTTGAAATGCCTCTCCATCTATCAAATATTGCCACATGGCATCCAATCATTAGGAGGGGCATTCCTCCCATTCCCATGGAGTGGGGAATGCCCCTAGAGGGCATTCAATTTTTTTTTAATTACTAATATATATATATATATTATTTAGATTCTATATATAGGGGTGAGTTATTTTGAGAACTCACAAAAAAAAACGCGAGAACAATTCTGCGCCACTCATTTTGTTACATTTTCTCTCTCTTCTATAAAATAAGAAAATTCATCAAAATCATTCAAAATGCTTTATCTCACAAACCGTATATCGTTAGATGAAAAAAAAAAGTATAGGTAGTTTTAAAATTTCGTCCTCTTTCATTAGAGATGCAATTCGATATACTTTTGATGACTTTTTAATTTTCGTTTTCATTTTGGTACTTACACATAACCTACACATGTGTAAGTTGAACGAAAATTGTGATTCGGAACGGGCTCCGCCCTTAAGGAAATTCATAAAGGGTAGCTTGCGGGGGTGGTAGGTCATTGAGGGTGATAGATCATAGTGTGATAGGTCATAGAGGGTGATAGGTCATAGTGTGATAGGTCATAGAGAGTGATAGGTCATAGGGGGGATCGGTGATGAGTGATCTACCTAACGGGCTCCTCCCCTTAGCCGCTATGGCTCCGCCATGGACTGACGGGCTCCGCCCTTAACCTTCATTGTTGTGTACAGATGGTCATTTACTAATTTACATGTGAAAACAAAAATCTTACACATGTGTAGGTACACAAGTACAAGGGGAAAAAAATGAAAATTAAAAAGTCGTCAAAAGTATATCAAATTGCATCTAATGAAAGAGGACAAAATTTTAAGATTACCCATATTTTTTTTCCATCTAACGATTTACGGTTTGTGAGATAAAACATTTTGAATGATATAAATGAATTATAATTTATTATTAAGGAGAGAGAAAATGGGACAAAATGAGTGTCCCAAAATTGTTCTCGCGTTCTTTTTTTTGTGAGTTCTTAAATAACCCTTCCTCTATATATTATTTAGATTATAGAATAAATTTAATACTTTTAAAATAAAAGTTAATTTCATTAAAACTACTTAATAAAATTTAAAATACAAATACAATAAAAACTTAAACTAAAACTAATTAATAAAAAGTATAAAAAACTAAAAGTATGACATTAAAAAAAAACTAAAAGGACCACGAATGGTCAAAAGTCCACAAGAATCCAAAAGCCGAGACGAGTTCGAAAACAGACTGGACCGAGGTGGGGCGTTCCGGGGGCCTTCAGACGAAAAAAAGGTAAAGTAACGGGCTACTCCGTGTAGTCTAAGACTACTAGGACCAGAGCATCCCTTAGAGTACACGGAGTAGCCCGTTACTTCCTTTTTTTCGTCCGGAATGCCCCACCTTGGCCCCGGGGGGCGTTTGCTCCCTTATTTTGCGTGCCCAGTCCTATTTATAACGCGTCCAGCCGTTTGTCTTTTTCCTCCTTTTGACCGTTTCATTGCCTATTTTATTTTTTTTAACCCTCAAATCTATATTATATATATATATATATATATACACATATTAACCACTTCATAATTTACACTTCATTTTCTTCTCCTCTTCCATGTTTTCTTCATTCTCTCTTTTATTTTATAAACAACAAATGGCTTGAACTATATCTGAGCAAACGAATTTAGCCAAAGCTTGGCTCGTGGTGACGGAAGATCCGAATGTAGCGAATTACCAACAACAAAGAACATTTTGGACGAATGTAAGGGAAGTGTTTATTAATCTAGAACACCAACCGGATGCGCAAAGGAACATTGATAGTTTGTGTACAAAATGGCAGAAGATGCGCTGATCAATTAACTCGTTCAACCAAATCTTCACTCGTATGAACAATGGAGCAAACGAGGTGCAAATCGAAGATGCTTTAAACGGGTATAAACATACGTATGGTAAACCTTTTCACTAAATCACAGAGTGGGAATTGTTACGAAGAAGTCCAAAATTTATGTGATTTGGTCGAAGATGTTTTAGTGATTTTATCTATGTTTTAGTTATTTTATGTATGTTTTAGTCATTTTATCAGTGTGTTACTTATTTTATCTAATATATCTATGTTTTAGTTTTTTGAAAACATCAATTGAAAACATTACATTTATTTGAAAACATTACAGAAAAGTTAAACATTACATGAAATTAAAACAGTATAAAACTTAAACATTACATAAAACTTAAACATTAGGACGAATTGACCACTTAACGCCAACCATAAACGGAATCGGTCGACGAAATGTCACTGTCACCGTCTTTACGGCGCTGGTATTCATAGTGATAATCTTCCGACTCCGATTCAAAATTGTTTGCGTATTCTTCACCAGGGTTGGTCTCGTATCCTTCATGTCTGCAGTCATCTTGAATTCGATCCTGACCTGGAGCACATGGCCTAATTAGTCCGTTTGGATTTGAGCTATGGTAGAATCCCATACCTCGTTCAATTCTTCGCCAGTGAAGTCGTCCGGTTGTTGCAAGTGTGGGTGGACTAAAAATTCCACCGTCAGGGTGAAATCGAGACATCGTGGATGCAATGGTTGAGGTTCAGGTTGGTGCTGACAACTTGCTTGGCCTCGTGCTCTTCCTCGTCCGGGTTGCGACTGAATGGGGGGAACGACTTGCTTGTCCGTGTGCCCTGCCTCGTCCCCTGCCTTGCGGGTTGCGATTGTCCGATAGGACGGATTGGTTGATTGCGAGCCCTTCCTCGTCCAGAGTTCATTGTTTGAATTGTGTGTGTGTTTTCTGGAATTTGAAAATTTTGTAGTGTGTTTTTGGATTGATAGAATGGAAGTATTTATAGGGAAAAAATGCAGAATTTGAAAACTAGCCGTTATTGTTCAAAAATATCCGTTAATATTCAAATTCTGTATTTATTTTTATGTTTATTTAGATTATTTAAATATAAGAATTAAAAAAAAAAAGGGAATGCCCTATAAGGGAATGCCCTACTCAAGAAATGTCCTCTAATGGGAATGCCCCTCATGATTAGTAAATGTCACATGGCATCACATTAGTGGAGGAGGGGCATTCCCATAACTCTCTACTCCTATTAGTCTTATAAGAGTGGGAATGCCCCTCCTCCACTCTTATTAACTCCCACTCTTATAAAGCCATGTGACATCCAATCATTGAGACGAACATCCCATTCCCTTGAAGTGGGGTAATGCCCCTATAGGGCATTCCTCTTTTTAAAATTTTTTTATTATATACAGATATAATTTAGGGAAAGAGAAAAGAAAAAAAAATTACAAAAACTATGCACTAAACTTGACTCTTTTGCTATTGAATTATAATTTGAATCACATCAACACTTATAATTCAATTTTAGAAGATACTTGAAGAACTGGTTAAACCAGCTTGCTTCTTCTTCTAGTTCAACTCAGCTAAATACTTAGGACAATTCCTCTTCCAGTGTCCCACTTCATTGCAGTGATAACAAGCCTGGTCTTTAGCCGTATGCTCCTTTTGCCGAAGGGATCTTTTAAGGTTTTGAGACTAAAACACCTTGTTTTCCCTTACCAAGGTTCTTGCCCTTAGCTTACGGTTGTTTTGCTTTCTGAACCTTTCCCCCCTTGATTATTAGAACTTGGGGTGTAGCAGATTTCTTTGGAAGCTTTTTCTCATACTCAATTAATATGGCATGAAGTTCAGCTATGGTTTTACTCATGCTATGCATATTATAATTGCGCACAAACTCCTCAAAATACTTTGAAAGAGACTTTTAGGATCATGCCAATAGTAATAGGCGGATGATAAGCGTAGTTCAACCTTTCCAATTGCTCAAAGTACCTCTTCATCTTGAGTACATGAGGACTAACCGGTGTTCCATACTCGTTTTTCAAGTCATGAAGTGTTTCAACAAGTTTAAACAATTCCACTTTAGCTTGTTTTCCATACATAGACTTGAGTTCTCTGATCATATCATACGAATTTTACAATTCGGACTGCTTTTTGAAACTCAGGAGTCATCAAACAAGCAACCTCATAATGTCTATCGAACTGAGTATTGTTTTTAGCCTTCTCTGCAGTCGTAGCATTGGCACCCAGAACAGCGGGCATCTGCGTTTCAAGGACATCAGATTTCTTCTCAGCTCTTAGAACGATTCTCAGCTGACAAAACCAGTCATTGAAGTTGGTTCCAGAAAGTATTTTCCTTTTTAGCATCGACCTAAAAGCCGATTGGTGTATGTTTTGTGAAGGATTTGTTGCCATTTACAAAACAGATTAAAGTTCAATTATCGGTATTTTCGATAATTTATCCTTAAGAAATATAATTTACCCATGTTAAATTCATTTAACAATTAATTTCATTAAGGCTAGGATCCAATTGACATACAATCATTTCATCTGTTGATCAGCTAGAAATGACGTACTCAAAAGGTAATCGACGATCAATAATTGCATTCATGCAATTCCTAGAGTTATGGGACTTACAACAACACTTTAAAGGGGTGTTAAGTGTTTTGTAAACATGTTTTGTCCCATCTTATATATAGGGGTGTTAAGTATATATATTATTTAGATTCTATATATTGGGGTGAGTTATTTTGAGAACTCACAAAAAAAAACGCGAGAACAATTTGGGCCACTCATTTTGTCACATTTTCTCTCTCTTCTATAAAATAAGAAAATTCATCAAAATCATTCAAAATGCTTTATCTCACAAACCGTATATCGTTAGATGAAAAAAAAAAGTATAGGTAGTTTTAAAATTTCGTCCTCTTTCATTAGAGATGCAATTCGATATACTTTTGATGACTTTTTAATTTTCGATTTTATTTTGGTACTTACACATAACCTACACATGTGTAAGTTGAACGAAAATTGTGATTCGGAACGGGCTTCGCCCTTAAGGAAATTCATAAAGGGTAGCTTGTGGGGGTGGTAGGTCATTGAGGGTGATAGATCATAGTGTGATAGGTCATAGAGGGTGATAGGTCATAGTGTGATAGGTCATAGAGAGTGATAGGTCATAGGGGGGATCGGTGATGGGTGATCTACCTAACGGGCTCCTCACCTTAGCCGCTATGGCTCCGCCAAGGACTGATGGGCTCCGCCCTTAACCTTCATTGTTGTGTACAGATGGTCATTTACTAATTTACATGTGAAAACAAAAATCTTACACATGTGTAGGTACACAAGTACAAGGGGAAAAAAATGAAAATTAAAAAGTCGTCAAAAGTATATCAAATTGCATCTAATGAAAGAGGACAAAATTTTAAGATTACCCATATTTTTTTTCCATCTAACGATTTACGGTTTGTGAGATAAAACATTTTGAATGATATAAATGAATTATAATTTATTATTAAGAGAGAGAAAATGGGACAAAATGAGTGTCCCAAAATTGTTCTCGCGTTCTTTTTTTTGTGAGTTCTTAAATAACCCTTCCTCTATATATTATTTAGATTATAGAATAAATTTAATACTTTTAAAATAAAAGTTAATTTCATTAAAACTACTTAATAAAATTTAAAATACAAATACAATAAAAACTTAAACTAAAACTAATTAATAAAAAGTATAAAAAACTAAAAGTATGACATTAAAAAAAAACTAAAAGGACCACGAATGGTCAAAAGTCCACAAGAATCCAAAAGCCGAGACGAGTTCGAAAACAGACTGGACCGAGGTGGGGCGTTCCGGGGGCCTTCAGACGAAAAAAAGGTAAAGTAACGGGCTACTCCGTGTAGTCTAAGACTACTAGGACCAGAGCATCCCTTAGAGTACACGGAGTAGCCCGTTACTTCCTTTTTTTCGTCCGGAATGCCCCACCTTGGCCCCGGGGGGCGTTTCGCTCCCTTATTTTGCGTGCCCAGTCCTATTTATAACGCGTCCAGCCGTTTGTCTTTTTCCTCCTTTTGACCGTTTCATTGCCTATTTTATTTTTTTTAACCCTCAAATCTATATTATATATATATATATATATATATACACATATTAACCACTTCATAATTTACACTTCATTTTCTTCTCCTCTTCCATGTTTTCTTCATTCTCTCTTTTATTTTATAAACAACAAATGGCTTGAACTATATCTGAGCAAACGAATTTAGCCAAAGCTTGGCTCGTGGTGACGGAAGATCCGAATGTAGCGAATTACCAACAACAAAGAACATTTTGGACGAATGTAAGGGAAGTGTTTATTAATCTAGAACACCAACCGGATGCGCAAAGGAACATTGATAGTTTGTGTACAAAATGGCAGAAGATGCGCTGATCAATTAACTCGTTCAACCAAATCTTCACTCGTATGAACAATGGAGCAAACGAGGTGCAAATCGAAGATGCTTTAAACGGGTATAAACATACGTATGGTAAACCTTTTCACTAAATCACAGAGTGGGAATTGTTACGAAGAAGTCCAAAATTTATGTGATTTGGTCGAAGATGTTTTAGTGATTTTATCTATGTTTTAGTTATTTTATGTATGTTTTAGTCATTTTATCAGTGTGTTACTTATTTTATCTAATATATCTATGTTTTAGTTTTTTGAAAACATCAATTGAAAACATTACATTTATTTGAAAACATTACAGAAAAGTTAAACATTACATGAAATTAAAACAGTATAAAACTTAAACATTACATAAAACTTAAACATTAGGACGAATTGACCACTTAACGCCAACCATAAACGGAATCGGTCGACGAAATGTCACTGTCACCGTCTTTACGGCGCTGGTATTCATAGTGATAATCTTCCGACTCCGATTCAAAATTGTTTGCGTATTCTTCACCAGGGTCGGTCTCGTATCCTTCAGGTCTGCGGTCATCTTGAATTCGGTTCTGACCTGGAGCACATGGCCTAATTAGTCCGTTTGAATTTGAGCTATGGTAGAATCCCATACCTCGTTCAATTCTTCGCCAGTGAAGTCGTCCGGATGTTGCAAGTGTGGGTGGACTAAAAATTCCACCGTCAGGGTGAATTTGAGACGTCGTGGATGCAATGGTTGAGGTTCAGGTTGGTGCTGACGACTTGCTTGGCCTCGTGCTCTTCCTCGCCCGGGTTGCGACTGAATGGGGGGAACGACTTGCTTGTCCGTGTGCCCTGCCTCGTCCCCTGCCTTGTGCGGGTTGCGATTGTCCGATAGGACGGATTGGTTGATTGCGTGCTCTTCCTCGTCCAGAGTTCATTGTTTGAGTTGTGTGTGTGTTTTCTGGATTTTGAGAATTTTGTAGTGTGTTTTTGGATTGATAGAATGGAAGTATTTATAGGGAAAAAATGCAGAATTTGAAAACTAGCCGTTATTGTTCAAAAATATCCGTTAATATTCAAATTCTGTATTTATTTTTATGTTTATTTAGATTATTTAAATATAAGAATTAAAAAAAAAAAGGGAATGCCCTAAGGGAATGCCCTACTCAAAGGGAATGCCCTCTAATGGGAATGCCCCTCATGATTAGTAAATGCCACATGGCATCACATTAGTGGAGGAGGGGCATTCCCATAAGTCTCTACTCCTATTAGTCTTATAAGAGTGGGAATGCCCCTCCTCCACTCTTATTAAGCCATGTGACATCCAATCATTGAGACGGACATCCCATTCCCTTGAAGTGGGGTAATGCCCCTATAGGGCATTCCTCTTTTTAAAATTTTTTTATTATATACAGATATAATTTAGGGAAAGAGAAAAGAAAAAAAAATTACAAAACCTATGCACTAAATATAGTCATGTGCAGGCTAGAAGACAAGGGGGGTTCAAGCGTTAGGAATGGAACGGGCAAGCTTCTGGGGCGTTACATAGGACGTTCCGGCGGAATGTGAGGCAAATAACGGGCTACTCCGTTCAGCCTAGGGGTAGATGGCCGGGTGGGCGGTTAATTGTGGCGTTACTGATTTTTGACAAGGTGAAACATCGCCTCCAACCATTTGCCTTGGCACCAATCGGCAAGCGGCATCAATAAGTATAATTGGCGAGAGATACCCATTGAAGTCATGAGCGTTGGGGACACAAAAATGTGTCATTTGACGTCATAATGACCGTTGACATACATTAAAATAAATTTTATGTTATTTACCCCTAAAAATTAAACCTTTAAACCAATAGTTTTTACACTATCTATTTTTGATAAACTGCCTAAAAACACTGTTCCAAAGCAATAAGGAAAGAAATCCAAAAGCAAGAAGGAATACCGTTCCAGGGTTCAATCATCTCAACCGTTTCGTCTTCCTTCTCAAGCTCGGCCTCGGGATTTGCTACAACAACAACTTGATCTGTAAACACAATTACAAATTAAAAGGATCGAGACTTGAAGTTCAACGCCAAATCTCACAATCATTTGCAAGAACCTGTGCAAGGTATCGTCGTTGCAAATTGATGTTCTTTTACCACTAGAACATTGCTATAAACTACGTTCAAGCTAGCTAGTAGATATCCAAATAGATTAATAACAAGGTCAAGTTGTTGTGAAAACCTTAGGGAATTTTTTTTTCTTTTCAAATTCTAAAATTAATAAACGTAGGTGTTACAAGGCTTGAATCCAAATCCATTATTCTGGTTATTTATTCTTGTGTTTTCTTAAGTGTAGGTTATGGACTAAAAGGCTGAAGTTATGAAGAAAAGGGACTAAAGTTGTGCATATGCCAAAGATGATGTTTAGAGTTACAAATGATCAAGTCTAGAAGAAGAGGGTTAATATTGAAAATATCAAGGTGTAAATATACATCTTATTCTATCAGTTAGGGTTAATTTTTTTGATCAATCATTTTACCCTTTTTTATATATTTCTCTTATTCTCTCTGTATAATATATATATCATATCGATATATATATATATATATATATAATCATCATATTGATGATTTTTTTGATTTATATAATATATATTTATATATATATATTATCTATAATATATATATCATATATATATATATATAGATATTCTGATTATAATCATCATATTGATGATTGTTTTTGATTTCTGATTGTAATAATAAGAACTCTATAATTCATTGATATTCATAATAATAATTCTTCTTTTCTGGTCTTGTTGATTTGGTTGGAGATCCGGGTTGATATATGTATTTTGACATGGTATCAGAGCCAATCATCGATACATCGATGTAATTTGTTTCGATCGGTGATTTAATCGATTAGATCTAGGGTGTATTCCATCTGGAACCCTAGATTTGATTTTTTGGGTTCTTGTTCGATTGAGTTAGGGTTTGTTAAATCAAACCTGTTCTGGTTCTTCCGCTGCAACTTCTGGTGATTTACCCTAAAAAATTAGGGTTTTCTCTTTTTCAAATCCTGATTTATCTCTTGACTAAGTGAATCTAGAGTAAATTAGGGTTCCTCTTTCTTCGGCTCATAGCATTGTATTGTTGTTCTTATCTCTTATCTCTTTTATCAATTTTTGATCTATTATTTTTTTTTTTGATTTATCTTATTCTCGTAAAAACAACTGTGTTAAACTTGACCTGCCTCCGTGAGAGGTTAGGAATCCTGTCCCTGACACTTTTGTGAGGATTAAGAGTATTTTTCAAATTTTATATATATATATATATATATATTATTATATATATATATATATAAAATTTAATTTCTGGTATTTGTTTGATTATATCTGTTCTTATCTGTGTTTATTTATGGTATCTTGTTGTTAGTGTTGGATTTATTTGTTTGGTATCTGCTGATTCTGTTTGTTACTTGTTATTTCTGTGTAATTGTTTTTATTTGCAATGGATGCTAATAATCTAATAATAATAATAATAATGATAATAATAATAATAATAATAATAACAACAACAACAACAACAACAATAATAATGAAGATTCTCATTCTGAACATTCTGATTTCTTTAATGAACCTGAAACTAAAATTAGCAAACTAGATTTTGGTGATCCTTTGTATTTGCATGCTAGTGATACTGTCAGCACTTCTTTGATTGGTTTTAAATTGCTTGGAACTGATAACTATAAGGTCTGGGCTTGTGCTATGGAACTTGCTTTACAAACTAAGAATAAAATTGGTTTTATTGATGGTACATGCTTAAAATCTGTTGATAATCCTGTTCTTGCAAGTCAATGGGATAGGTGTAATGCTGTTGTACTTAATTGGATTCTTGGTTGTGTGTCTCAAGAATTATATCTTGGTCAAATTTTTTCAAAAAATGCTACTATTGTTTGGCAAGAACTTAAAGATACATATGATAAATTGGATGGTTCTGTTATTTTCAATTTGCATCATAAAATTAACTCACTCACTCAAAATGGTACTTCTCTGTCTGAATATTATCATACTTTGACATCTTTGTGGAGACAATATGATTCTATGGTTACTTTGCCTATGTGTACTTGCAATGCTGCTACTACTGTTAAGAATCATACTGATATGCTAAGATTGATGCAATTCTTGATGGGTCTGGATGATGTGTATATGGGTGTTAGGTCTACAATTTTAACTAAAGAACCTTTGCCTTCTGTTAAAACTGCATATGCTATTATTTCAAGAGAAGAATCACATAGGGCAGGGGTTACTGACAAAACCAACACTGCAAGTGCTTTTGTTGCCAAAACTAATTTTTCTAAGAATTCTAATGCTAAAAATGGTTTATATAAACCTCCTTTTGATTCTAAGAAAACTTTTGACAACAATTTTGAATCTAAAAGAACTTTTGATAATAGTTCTAGAACCTTTAGACCTCCAAATCCTAATCTTCAATGTACAAATAGTCACAGAATTGGACATACTGTTGAGAGATGTTTTCAACTTGGGTATAAAAGATCTTCAAATCAATTTAATAAGTTTTCTAACAATAATGCTCATGTTGATTCTTCTTGTTCTAAACCTTCTTCTTCTCATACTACTTTGAATGATTTTGTTCCTTCTTCATCTACTCCTTCTTTGACTACTGATCAAATATTTAAATTGCTTAGTCTTCTAGATGTCAAATCTGGTTCCTCTACTGGTCTGCATGCTAATATGGCAGGTATGCCTGGTTTGCCTATCTGTAGTAATTCTTGGTTTATGAGTTGCAATTCTATTTTACTAGATGCTATAATTAAATGGATCATTGATTCTGGTGCAAATCAACATATGACTGTTTCTGAGAAGTATTTAACAAATGTTGTTGATATTTCTGATTTAAAACTTAAAATTGGGCATCCAAATGGTACCTCTGCTATTGTTCAAAAGATTGGAAACTTGGTTCTTAAAAATGGAATTGTTTTATATGATGTATTAGTTGTTCCTGAATATTGTGTTAACTTAATGTCTGTTCACAAGTTATCTAGAGATAACAACTTGTTCATAGGGTTTGATCCTTCAAAATGTTATATTCAGGATTTACAGCAAAAGAATCTTCTGGGGACTGGTAGTGAGCAGGGTGGTCTTTATGTTTATGATGATGATATGTCTAATTGTTCTTCTGTGGTATGTAACTCTGTTAGTGCTCTTTGTGTGTCTAAATTGTTATGGCATTTGAGACTTGGTCACCCTGCTGACCAGGCACTTTCTGTGTTTGAAAAAAAAAACTTAATATTACTCATGGTCATGTTGGTCCTTGTGATGTATGTCACAAGGCTAAACAATCTAGACAGCCTTTCCCTTTAAGTGAACATCAAACAAAAAGATTGGGTGATTTAATTCATTTAGATGTTTGGGGATCCTATAGGGTACAAAGCAAAGATGGTTCTAAATATTTTTTAACTATAATTGATGATTACACAAGAGTTGTTTGGACTTTTATGATGAAAAATAAATCTGAAGTGTTTGTTCACTTAACTGCTTTTCTTAATCTTCTTGAAACACAGTTTGAAGTTAAAGTCAAAATTGTTAGGATTGACAATGGTACTGAATTTGTGAATAATAGTGTTTCAAATTTGTTCACTTCTAAGGTAATAGTGCACCAGACTACTATTCCTTACACACCTTAACAAAATGGTGTTGTAGAAAGGAAACATAGACACCTTCTTAATGTTGCTAGGTCTCTTATGTTTCAGGGGGGGAATTCCTTTATATCTGTGGAGTGATTGTGTGCTAACTGCTACATATTTAATTAATAGAACTTCTTCCTCTGTTTTAAAAAGCAAAACTCTTTATGAATTGGTGTATGGTTTTGAATCTTCTTTGAATCATTTAAGGGTGTTTGGTTGTTTGTGTTTTGCAACAAAATTAAATGTGTCTGACAAATTTGAGTCTAAAGCTGAAAAATGTGTTATGCTTGGTTATTCAAATTCAAAGAAGGGATATAAACTTTTTAGTCTTGAGTCAAAACAATTTATTTTTTCTAGAGATGTTAAATTTTATGAAAATATATTTCCTTTTACTATGAAAACAAATAAATCAAATTCTGATCAAAATTCTGTTCATCAATTAATTTTTTTTATATGTATGATACACCAAATTCTGAGGAGTATGCTAGTCCCAATGATGATGAGGAAGGATGGAAGAAGGATAGTATAGTTGGAGGTGAGCTCCATCAAGTCTTTGGAAGACCTTTGAGGTCTACCAGACTTAGTGTTGAGCCTGCAACCATTATACAAGATGATAATAGTATTAATTCTGAGGGATCTTCTAGCAGCTCTTCTGGGTATCATATTGACAATCTTTTTCAAAATGACAATGATTCTGAAACTGAAAATAATAATCTTAGAAGGTCAAATAGAAATTCTTATTTGCCTAATAGATTGAAAGATTTCCAAATTGAAGGAAAAGTAAAATTTCCTTTGAATAAGGTTGTTAATTATGCTAATCTTTCCTCTGATCTCTACTGTTTTGCTACTGCCTTAAATAAAAGTTTTGAACCTTCCTCTTTTAATGAAGCCTCTAAAGATAATAATTGGATAAATGCCATGAACGAGGAGATGGAAGCATTACTTAGAAACAATACATGGACTTTGACTGCTTTACCTCCTAATAGAGAACCTATAGGATGCAAATGGATTTATAAAATTAAATATAAGTCAAATGGGGAAATAGGGAGATATGAAGCTAGGCTTATAGCTAAAGGATATAGCCAAAAAGCTGGTATTGATTTTGATGAAACATTTTCTCCTGTTGTTAAAATGGTTACTGTAAGGTGTTTGTTAACTGTTGTTGTTTCTTATAACTGGCCTCTTTATCAGTTAGATGTTAATAATGCATTTCTCTATGGTGATTTGAATGAAGAAGTATATATGCAACTTCCTCCTGGTTATTTTCATAAGGATAGTAATATGGTATGCAAACTGAACAAGTCCTTATATGGTTTAAAACAAGCTCCTAGACAATGGAATTATAAGTTGTGTTGTGCTTTACTTGAGTATGGTTTTCAGCAAAGTAAATCTGATTATTCTCTCTTTACTAAGAGAGATAAAGATGTGTTTGTTGCAATGCTTATTTATGTTGATGATATTGTCTTGACTGGTAACAGTCAAGAAGAAATTGATAAGGTCAAAGTGTTTATGAATTCTAAGTTTAAAATTAAGGATTTAGGTAAACTTAAATATTTTTTAGGTACTGAAGTTCTTGAAACTAATTCTGGTTTGTGTTTATCTCAAAGAAAATATTGCTTGGAGGTGCTTAATGACTTTGGTCTCTTAGGGTGTAAACCTGTGCATACACCTTTTGAGATGAATACGACTTTAAAAGCAGATTCTTCTAAAAACTTGAAAATATAACTGTTTACCAAAAGTTAATAGGAAAGTTAATCTACTTAACTTTAACAAGACCTGATATTAGTTATGCTGTTCAATGCTTATCTCAATTTATGCATGATCCCACTCAAGATCATTTTAATGTTGGCTTAAGAGTTCTGAGATATTTGAAGCAGGCTCCAGGTAAAGGTTTACATATTCAGAAATCTCTTGATTTAAACTTGACTGGGTTTGTTGATTCTGACTGGGCTAGATGTTTGACTACCAGAAAGTCAATTACTGGATTTTCGGTATTTCTGGGTAAAACCTTGGTTTCTTGGAAAAGTAAAAAACAAAACACAATTGCCAAGTCTTCTGCTGAAGCAGAATATAGGGCATTGGCATCTGTGACTTGTGAAAGTATATGGCATTTGAACCTTTTAAGTGATATTGGTGTTAAGACTGAAATTCCTGTAAATCTATTTTGTGATAGCAAAGCTGCTTTGCAAATTGCTGCAAATCCTGTGTTTCATGAAAGAACAAAGCATTTTGAAATAGATTTATTCTTTGTTAGGGAAAAGATTTGTACAGGAGTAATCAAAACAAATAAAATTCAGTCTGAACTTAATGTAGCTGATTTATTGACAAAAGGTTTAGGTTCAAAGCAACATCTCTTCTTATGTTCTAAACTTGGGTTAATTGACATGTTCAAATAATGGATTTGAGGGGGGATGTTACAAGGCTTGAATCCAAATCCATTATTCTGGTTATTTATTCTTGTGTTTTCTTAAGTGTAGGTTATGGACTAAAAGGCTGAAGTTATGAAGAAAAGGGACTAAAGCTGTGCATATGCCAAAGATGATGTTTAGAGTTACAAATGATCAAGTCTAGAAGAAGAGGGTTAATATTGAAAATATTAAGGTGTATATATACATCTTATTCTATCAGCTAGGGTTAATTTTTTTGATCGATCATTTTACCCTCTTATATATCTTTCTCTTATTCTCTCTGTATAATATATATATATATATAGATATTCTGATTATAATCATCATATTGATGATTGTTTTTGATTTCTGATTGTAATAATAAGAACTCTATAATTCATTGATATTCATAATAATAATTCTTCTTTTCTGGTCTTGTTGATTTGGTTGGAGATCTGCGGGTTGATATATGTATTTTGACAGTAGGTATTAATTAACATAATGGAAAATTTCATATTTGCCATTAAAGAGCTTATAAATATCATATTTGTCCAATTAAATTTTAAAATATCAAAAATGTCATTATTAAACATGAAAAATATCAAAAATATCCAAATGCCTAAATTTAATCAATATTAAACATTAAAACCCTTAAAATTTAGAAATAACATTAACAATTTATAATTATACCCTCTTTTATTTTATCCCTAATTATACTCTATGCATAATACCAATACAATTTTACTTCAACTGTCATTCATAAACAACAGCAGAAGCCATGATGCCTGTGGAGGGGTTACTTTGCAATTGGCATAGTAATATGACTGCTACGACAAACAAACATCAAAATGCCTATAAATATAGTAGTACTATGTGTTAGAATATATGAACATATAAACAAATAACAATTCACGAGTACGCAGCAGATAAGATCGTATATGTAATCACATTAATTAACAAAGAGAGAATCGAAACGTGTACCTTTTAGCGTAAGCTTCCAATAAAGAATAATAATAATGATATTATTATTAATTAGGGTTTAAAGTAAAACCCCTCTACGATCGCACACTTGACACCCCTATGATGTATGCTAGTACCCGATCACGAACTCACAAACCCGTTGTGTATCTCCCTTCTTTCAAAACCCTTATAAACCGAAAACCTTTTGATGCTATCAAATAAAAACCAACCACAATTAATGCTATGCATTAATTATTGTAGTTTCATATGGATTTTGTATGTAACAAAACCGAACACCCTTAAAGGGTTTCGGTCGACTAGAATAGAGGAGAGAAAGAGAGGAATTGCTAGGTTTTTTACAAATCTAATTGTCACACAAAACACTTAAACCTTAACTCCTATATATATGGATAAATGTTAGGGTTTAAAACTTGATGACCAAGTTAGAGGAGGATTAGGAAACTTCCCTCTAAATTTCGGCCCCCCTCCTATATTGTATAATTAGGAAACTTCTAATTTACAATTTAATCCATCTCTTTTTATTAATAAACATTTATATAACTATTAACTTATGTTTATTAATTATTTCATGATCATATTAATTAATATATTACTTTAATATACTAATTAATAACATAGAGTTTACGTGTCATTTTGTGTGACCCCGTAGGCTTAAATTACTTCCGGACATGCGTTTATTATAACGTGATCACATACCAACAGCTCTCACTTGAGCATGTTATATAAAGGCAATAACATTGGTTAGCGTCTAGCAACACGCCAATGCTCCCGGAAATATTTAAGTATAGTTTCTTAAAGTATCATTTGAAATGATTTAGTCTTTATTATCCCTTTGTTTCAGATACCCTTGTTAATTATGAATATGGATCAATGTCATTTCATAATTTAACGATTCTGTTTCTCATTTATTACAATTAATCAAGATTACAAAATTAATCAAGACATCCTCTTGAGTTCATTTGGGTATGCGAATACAAACATCTTAATTAATCAATGAGGGCGCCAAATGGTATCATACTTCAGTTGCAAATTGAAGGAACAAATCCTATATTGACTACACGTGTAAGTCATGTCGTTTCAATACATTTCTGAAAATAGCCCTTTATTACTACCTTGTTCAGGACAGTTAGAACTATATCAAGAAAATGCAATCCACACATGCATAACCTGCTTGTATCTCAAGTCTAAGGATAAATAAAGTAACCATTTCACGAATTTCACTTAATGACGCCGATCCATAAAATGATAATTCGTTAAGTGGGGTAAGTCCGATATGCATCTCTATGGATACCATGTGAGTTTGGCAGGACCATCTTCAAAATATTCCCTAAATATTTAACCAATCTCTCATATTTGTCTTAGTTTAACTATATTCCCATATAGTTAATCGACAATGGACATTTAGAATATTTAAAATATTCATGGATTTAAACATGCAAATATAGGACACAATTATTATTGAAATGAAATCACTCATACCAAGTATATAATTCATTTATTGAAATAATAATTGTTTAACATCCCATTATCCAAATACCAACCACAGATTTACATGAGATAACCAACTAGTTTAAGACCTATGCCCTTGGCACGCTTATTGAGCTTTCCTTTTAACAAAGCCTTTGTAAAAGGATCAGCTTAGTTATAATCTGTGTGAACTTTGAGTATCTTGATTTCTCCTAGTACGATTTTTCACGTGCAAAGTGATATCGTCTAGGATAATGTCTGGCACATTTCTGAACTCCGGGTTCATTGGCAATGATAATAGCTCCCGTATTATCACAGTATAAATCCATGGGTGAATTATTTGAGGGCATCACGTTAAAACCCAAAAATAAACTTCCTAATCTAGACAACTTTCATGGCGGCTTCTTGAGGCGGCAATATACTCAGATTCTTTTGCATATATAGCAACTGTGGTTTGCTTCTAGCTCTTGCATTCCACCGTGTCTTCATTTAAAACGAAGACTTATCCCGACTGATATTTTGAATCATCTTTATCAGTCTGAAATCCAACATCACAGTATCTATTCACTTTGAATTCTGGATCGGGATTTCAACCATACACCGGAAAATCTTTAGTAGCACATATGTACTTAAGAATATTCTTTACAGCAATCAAGTGATCATCACTTGAATTCTGTTAATATCGGCTAACGATATTTTGCGCGAACGCAATTTCAGGTCTAGTGCATCTTACCGCATACATAATAGATCCTACAGCCGAAGCATAAGGAACTCTTTGCATACGCTCCACCTTCTCAGGTGTAAAAGCACCGTTCTTACTAGATAAATTAAGTCCTTCTTGCATTGGTACGAAACCACGCTTAGAATTCTCTATCTTGAATCGCTTCAAGATCTTATCTATATAAGCACTTTGACTTAATCCAATCAACCGTTTAATTCTATCTCTATAGATCTTGATGTAGCAACTAGTTTTAATTCGTGTTATGATGCGGAAGTAAGGTGTTCAACAATGGTGGAAAGTGTGTGTGTTAGTGTGTGTTCTTGAGAGAGAAAGGTGTGGGGGGAAAGTTTATTTCATATTTCAGCAAAAGTGTAGAAGAAGTTTTTTTTTTAAGATTGAAGGCTTGAGGGGTATTTATACTCCAAGTATATTACATAAGCTCCCCCTCAACCTTACAATGTATACACAAAATGCAATATTTAGAAATACAACTAAGCACTATTTTATATTTCTAACATTCTCCCCCTTAGTGCTTGGTTGTTCATCATTACTTCCTTTGTTGTCTCCTTCTCTTGTTTGCACGTCTTTGCTTGTTCTTCCTTTTCTTATATCTTTGTGCAGCATATGAAGTTGATGGCTTATCAATCTTTGAACTCCAGAAGGCTCTCTTCTTGTAACTATCCCATGAGTCATTCCAAAACTTCTTAGGGATGAAGTGCCAGTTATCACCTTCAGGATGTTCATCTGGCAATTTGATATTATCTTGAAAGTTCACAGGAGGAATGTTATGAGGACCACGTTCATGACTAGGATTCCAAAGAACCCATGAACCTGTCTTGGTGTGAATAATTCCTTCTTGTGGCTTGGGAGTTCTTGTGATAATGAGATCTCTAATCCTCTGACGTATATTAAGAGTATCTTTGATACGTCTTATATGATCTTCTCTCTGAGACTTGATTTTTTCATCTTCTTCATTGTCAGAATCTTCATCTATTGCATTCAGAATTGATTGACAATATTTCAAGGTACCATCTGAATATTTGGGAAAATCAGAGGCACGAATGAAGATCTTTTTCTTCAGTCGATTAATGAAGACAAATCCATCCAAGTTTTCAATTGGATCTCCAATCTGAAATGAATCTAGCTCATAACCTCTGGCTCTTTGATTTGGTCTTGTAAGATTAATCCTGCTAGTTCTTCTTTCTAAGCCAATCTGAAAATCATTGAACTCATAGAATCTGATTAATGCTTGAATATGACTTTTCAATACTTCGTAGGCTAGAAGTTGATCTGGATTCTTGATTATCAGATAAGCATATTGATTGTAGAGAAATAGGATGTCTGAGATCATCATATGTTGAAAAGATTCTTCTTGAACAACATAGATATTGCCATCAGCTCGGCGAACTCTGAATCGAACAAGTCTGAGATTGTGGTTTTTTAGAGGAGTAAACAACTGTAGGACTTTAGTGATTGGAATTTGAAATTGCTGATACCACCATTCAGCTCTTACAGAACTTTCAGCATTCATTAGCTCCATATATGCATCTCTTTGACCTTGATGTCTGAACAGAAAAAATGCTCTTAATCGGTTCAAGGTCATGTTAAGTCTTTCATTTGGTGAGCAATAGATTTGAAAGGCTCTTTCTTCAAGATATCTAGCTCTGTATACAATTTCTTCAGGTCTTGTGCTCAAATCCAAGATCTGTTCATAGTTTTCAGCAAAGTAACCCTCATTTATCTGCCAGATTTTGTCTTTTGAAATCCTTGGGTGCCTAACTCCTTGTCCAAGCTCATTAGGAGTCTCAAGATTTTCTGCATTTCTGAGATGATAAACTATCTCTTCAAAGATATCTGCTCCATATTTTTCTTGAGTAGGATGCTGAGATTGAGAAGCAGCTACACTTGTTGGAGCATCATCAGGATTATCAGAATCAGACTCATCATCATTACCATTTCCTGGATGAAATGGATCAGGATCACTTGACTCATCAGAACTTGACGTGGTAGAATAATAATGAGAAATATGTCTGATGAGTGGAGGTAAATCATCCGAATCTTCTTGATTTTGAGTTCCTCCTTGATTTTGGGTTTCTGTAACAACTTCTTGAGCACTTTCTTGACCATCTTGAGCTTGTATCTCATGACCCTCTCTAATATCTCTAATATTCTCCCCCTCGGGTTGATCATCAGGATCTTGATCATCCCGACTCCTTGAGATATTAGCCAGTCGACATTGTTGGTCAAGCTCTTGGATTCGTTTTTGAAGATCTTCAATTTGAGCCTGTTGTTCAAGTTGAGTACCTTTGGCTGACAAATATGCAAGAAGTGAGTGAAAAATAGATCTTTTATGTGAAGAAAGATTTGGTTCTTCAGATCTCAACCGATTCATAAGTGCAACAATAAGAGTATCAGTCGATAAACCACTAGTAGCAATTCTGTTTGGTGAACAATCACTTAAGTATTCAGACGAATCAGATGATTCAGAAGAAGAACTGGAAGAATGATGTGGTGAGTTTGGATCAGGAAATGATTGTGGGCTTGGTGTTGGTGGTATTGTTGTTGTTGTTGTTGTTGTTGTAGTTGTTATATGTGGGGGTGTTGTTGTTGTTTGTGTTGGTGTTGGAGTCTCTACTGGAGAACGAATGCGTAAAGCACCTCCAGTAAGCAATCTAGGTGTTTGAGATGTTGTTTGAGATGCAGGAAGTTTACCAGTGATAGTGTTTCTCGAGATAAGTAGCTCACTTCTTTGTCCCTCTTCAATACCTTCAACAAAATGAGTAATTAATCTTTGAGCCTCGGGTGGTAATGGAATATCAGAATTTGGCACATCAGTAGTCTCAAGTGATTCTACTGAGTGACCTGAAGACATCATGACTGTCTCAGGATTTCCTGTTGGTTCAAGAGTATGAGCAACAGTTGATGATTCGGCTTTGCAACCAGAATATTTTGAAAAATGGATATAAATAACACCGGAGTCACTTAGACGAACCGTTAAGCCCATAGCACTAAGAGCTGATGCAACAGATTGAGCTCGTAAGAATTCAGACTGTCGCACAACTAGGGCACCTTCGTTCAAAGCTGGCGTGATGTTAGCAATGGAAGGATTTCCAAACAATCTTCGAGAGGGCACAAGAGCCGATCTCTCTATGTTTGTTCCGGCAGCATCACTTAGATGTGCAAATGGTATCACAATTGGTGTCCTAAAGGTACTAGACATACGTGCAGAAACGAAATTCAAGAGAGGGGCAGGTGTCTCTTTTGCTTCAACATTCACAGACTCTGAAGGAGAATGGAATGGAGTACGTGGTTTTTGCCCGTGCGAAAATGAGACGTCCGTCTGTAGAGAGACTTCCGAATGGCTTGTGGAGGTTTGTTCATGCGAGAGTTGGGAGCTCTCGTCTTCTACCCTACGGCGAACCCGGCGTTGATATAGGTTTGTAACTAATTGGAGGCCAACGTTTTCTTTTTGCCTTTCACCTAACCCGGACCTCTCAACCTCTCTGGTATTTTCAACCCCTCCCTCATTCCTTCCTTGTTCCTCCGGGATGTCTATGACATCATTAGCAAACTGATTTGCATCATCATCAGATGCATCATTATCAGGAGTAATCATATCTTCTGGTTCGGGTTCTTGAAATCGGTCATACTCAAAGCGAGATCTTTTAAAAGTTTTTCGAATGTTTACCGGAATTGATTTCTTTCTGCCTTGAGTATATGTTGGTTGAGGAGATCGAACAAAGAATGATGAAGGTATGGTTGAGACAGATTGAGGTATGATTGGTTGTTCAGGTGTTGAAATCTCAGGAAGTGGTGAAGATTGATGAATTGGTGTTTGAGGTAATTTGGGTGAAGATGGAGATGATTGTCTTTGAGGTGATGGTGTTCTGGGTGATGGTGATTGGATTAAATTGGTTGTTTTGGGGAGTGGTGATAGGATTGGTCCAGAAACAGATATAGTCTCCTCAGAAGATATTGGAGAAGAAGGTTCAGCTGGAACTTTTCTTTTGAGTTTCTTTGATGAACTCCTTTTCTTCTTCTTTTGATGCACTTGTTTACTCAATCTTAACACAAACATTTCACCTTTTTGTTTCTTTCTTTTGGTCTTACTGGAACTGGATTCATCCTCACGCTCTTTTCTTTTTCTACTTGACCCCTCACCAGGTGTCCTATGTACAGCTTGGGTAGGAACCGGGAGGCTTTCCGGTCCCAGAGCTGTTCTAATCCAGTCCAGATAAGCAATTTTATCTTCATCAGAATCTGACACCATATCTAGTAGGAATGATGGAATCAGAAAAGTATAGTTAGCAGCTCCTGAATCTCTGACATACTTGTAAAAATGTATGGTTACTTGGCTACTGTCTGGAAGCCTTGGAATGCTTCTTTCATGTCTGACTGCACTGTAGACGATTGCTGTGAGAAATCTGATGAATGGAATATACTTCTTGGGAGCAGATACTTTGCCATTTACCAATACAATCAATTGGTCCCACAGAAGTTGAGCAATGTCATAGTGTTTGTTGAAGACAACACCATAGAAAATGTGCAGCATTGGCTGTGTCAGATTGTCCATTCCTCTTGTGTATGGAGTTAAGCAGTTGCTTAGGATGGAATACACATAATACCAAATCTTTGGTAGATTCTTTAATTTGAAATCTCTTGTTTTGGTTAAAGGACCTTCATATCCAATAGAAATCAAGGCAGCAAACATCTCCTCATTGGACTCAAACATATCATAATCAACATGTCCATTGAAGTTTGCTTCAGGGAGTCTTAAAATTCTTCGGAAATCATCAAGATTGAATTCAAACTCATATCTTCTATCTCCAGAATTCAATTGATATTGGAAATAACCTTGGCGACGAAGATCAGGTGATTTGTATTTAGCTTTGACTCTTGGATTTGTTGGATCTTGAGGTTGAATAAAGATAATGGATCTCCACATATCAAAAAGATAGACTTCAGCTAAGTCTAGTTCAACGGTAAGTACATATGTGAGAGGGTGATTATGAAGAATTCTTGGAACAATTTGAAAGCCGGGAGCCATGAAAGGATCAAACAATGCTCTGTTATTTCTCATGTTACTTGTGTTTCCGGCAATAAGAATTTCTTCAATTGATTCATTTAGAGCAACCTCTTCATCATGTTCAATAACTTCTTGATGATCCATTTTTATTTTTCTGATTTAAGACATAAAAGAGTTTAACGCACACATAAAACAAAGTTTGAACAGCAAATAAGAAGATTCAAACAGGTGATTTATATAAGATACAAAGAGGTTCACAAAGGCGATCAACGCAGTGTATTTTATATAAATAACTTGTTATGAGAAAATGAACATAGAACAGTCAAATACATATTTCCATATATAAACTTACAAAGAAGTTCACAAAGGCGATCAATTCTCTGTACTTTTATATATTTTCATGTGTACATGACTTGAAAATTAGGTATAATCATATAAGTACAAGATAATTAAGAATAGTAAGGAAGTACACAAAGGCGTTCGATTCCTCGTATTCCAAATATATTGTAATTATATGATAATACAAAGCATTTTGTCACACCACACAAAATTTAAAAAAATTTAGAAAGAAAGAAAAAAATTCTAAGTATAGAAAGCCAGGACGATCTTGATGAGATCGTCCTGAGGTTGAACTCAGGTAAGATCGTCTTGAAAGCTATTTTGTAAAAAAAATTGGACGATCTTTTGAGAAAATGGGACGATCTTGTTCAAGATCGTCTTGAAAGTTGATTTGTTGATAAACAAATTTTGAAGTGAAGGATTTTGAGACGATCTTGGTAAGATCATTTTGGAAATTAAGTGTTTAAAAAAAACTTCACTTCCCTTTTGAAACATTCTAACACTTAGAAATATAAAGTGAAATCATCTCAATGATTTCCCTTTATATTTATAAGTATTAGTTTTGAGCAAACCGATCTCTTACGAATTCAGTTACCCATTCATTTGATTTTCAACACAAATCATCAACCACACAGCGTTCAGACCTTAGAACGATCTTAACAAGATCGTCTTGGTCTCAGTCTCAGGGGTTATAAGTAAAAATAATTGAGAGGAACTAGGACGGTCTTGGCAAGATCGTCCTATTTCCAAGTCGTTTAGGAACCAAAACGATCTTGGATAAGATCGTCTTAGAACCAAACAACCTTGAATCCAGGAAGACTTTAGCCAAAGTCGTCCTATTTCCATCAGGTATCCCAATCAATCGAGAGAAAAAAAATGAATCATTTTAACATCTAGGCATGGCAGAACATTTATATGAAACATTATTAACAAACTTTCACTACTCAAATCACATAAACCAACCGAAAAAAATAAAAATAACCTAGATCAAATCGAAGATCGTCTTAGGTCATCTTCTTCACAAAAGAAATGAGTTGCAGGTTTTTGAATTTTCGAAAACACAACATTAAGCATTTAAACATGTAACAAACATACACATATGACCTAAACATGCTTCTAAATCAATCAATCATCACATAATCATCAACAGAAGCAGAAATTTCAAGTAAAAATGAAAGAAAAATCCTACATTCTAAGTCGAAATCCAACCTGAAGATGTGATTAGATGACAATGATGTAATGGAATGAAATGATCAGCAAGAAAACAGCAACAAAACCCTTATCTTGGTTTCAATGATCAGCCAAAAGTGATATTTGAAGTGATTTGAGAGTGTTTCAGAGTGTGTATGGGAAACTGGGATATGATAAAGAAATGGAAAAAAGAAAGAAAAAAAATGAGTTTCCCTCCTCCTTAAGGAAGAGGAAACCAGATCGGTCGGGTCGGGTGAGTCTTGACCCGATTTGAAAATCATGGGCCTTTTTGAAATTGGGCTTGTTTTTTTTTTTCTAATATAAACAATGAGTTTCTCTTCAAATAGTGCAAATACACAAACTCCCCCTAGATTCATGAATTATCCTTTTTCTCCCCCTCAAACATTGTATGATATTTAAGCACATTGCACATAAGCATAGCATCAATGTTTGACAGATAATGAATGAGAGAGAAAGAGATGAAGAATTTGTACAAAACATGCAGAGGCAAGTAAGTGCATTGGTAAAGAGCACTTATTTGAGATTGTTTCTTGAAAAGAAACTCATTCCAGTATCATGTGTTGAACAGTATCCGAGATTGGAATACTAAACACTGACCTTTATTACCTGCAAAACACAATCAAGGTTTTCTAGGTACCCACCTTTGAATGGGTCCTTTTGGGTTAGTGGAATCATTCAAAGTATACAAATGAGGTTTTCGAACAAGAGGTTTATTCTTAAGATTCATCACAATCCCATTAGAATCAACAATCAAAGGTTTAGAAATCACAGTAGAAGATTTAGAATTTCTTACCGACCATGGTTTAGCTAAAGTACTTAAATTTGAATCAAATTTCCTATCAGGAACCTTCTTCTTGTAATCATTAGCTATCCAACTTCTTCTAACTGGTGATTCATTATACACTTGTGTTTTAGCATAGCTAGTATTACTAGCTAAGCTCTTCTCTCCTTTACCAGATAAATTCTTAGATTTAGTTCGAGGAGTTAAAAACACATTCTGATTTTTGCTTTGCTTGGTGGAAGATTTGATATTCTGTTTCTTTTGAGTTGCAATAGTGAACCAACCATACTGATCTCTATAACTAGTTATACCATTAGATGTATCTTTTATTAGCAAATCTTGGCTAGTTTTAGACATCTTAGGTAAATAACTAGATTTAGAGATAGCTTTAGAAGCAGAGGTTCTAAAAACAGATGAAATATCAACTTTAAGCTTTGAGTTAGCAGAAATGGTATTCTTACCTTTGACAGCTGGTGCATGCTGACCTTTGGGTGAATAAAATGAAGTTGGAGCAAACTTAGATTTAGATTCCTTCTTTGGTTTAGGCTTTTTGGGTGAGAGTTTTTCAAGCTCTTTTTCAACTTCTGGTGCAAAAACATGATCAGTTTCCAAAAACTTATCAAATTCTTCAACAGAAAGATCTGGATAAGTAAACTGTAATTCTTTTGTTTGAACTTCTGGTTTGAAGACAGTTTTGTTAGTCAATTTTTCAATCAATGCTTTTGCTTTAGCCTTAAGATCAGTAGGAATCTCAATTTTTTGCTCTAAGTTCAATTTATTTTGGTCAACAGGGGTGATCACAGGGGTATCAAAAGAAAGTATCTTCTTGACAGAAGCAAGATGTTTAGCTTTCAAAGCTTGAACTTTCTCTTCAACATGGAAGAATGATGATAGCATTGAGGTGGACATATCATGAATATCTTGAGGAGAGATGCTATCACCCTGCATATCTTTGTTAAAATTCTCACTCCCATTGGATGGAGTGGAGCAATCAACAGAAGTTAGATCATGCAACATTTGAGTCTTGGTGGTCTCACTTACCTTTGGAGAATGATTTTGAGTTTTCAGATGTTCAATGACTTGTTGTTGAGACTCAATCTTTTGTTTTAAACCTTCAATTTCTTTTTCCAATATGGTAGTTGGAATGTAGAATCTTTCTGAAATTTGTTTTGAACAATCTTTTTGAGACTTATTTTCAGGAATTGAAATGCTGTCTATTTCTTCTAACTCATAGATGGATCTTTTATGAGTTTTCTTGTATGTGTCATTAATAGCAACATAATCAATCTGAAATCTGTTTGGTTTTTGTCTTTCAACATCATCTGACTCAAAGTCATCCTCAGATGGTCTGATGAACTCTTGAATCATGCCAAGTCTAAGACATTTTCCATCATAAAGTGGACCAAGGTCTTCTTTTTGGATTTTTTCTAAATGTGTTGGATTCTCATAACCCAACCCAAGAAGAAGTTCTGATCTATCAATCTTCGACTTATTGTAATAAGCAGTGAAATTCAGAAGAGGATTTTGTTCAATTTTATAGATTTTTTCTTGATAGAACAAAATGTTTGCTTTCAAATCCTCAACTTGTTTTTGAAGAGTCTCAATTTCAACTCCTTTGAGAAAACAAGTACTGTTTAGATCAAAAATCTGTCTTTCATGTTTCTCACAGTTGGGTCTAAAATCTTTCATTTTATTTGTGAGAAACTCAACATCAGCTTGTCTTGCATTTGCTCTTATCCATTCATTGGTTTTCTCAAGCTTTAAGGTCTCAATGGTTTGTTTGAGTGAATGGACAGTCTTTTCAAGGTCTTGACATTTGTTGGTCAATTGAGCATTGGGTGAAACAACTTGAGAACTGTTACTTGACAAATGCATTTCTTTTAAAGAATCATAGTTCACTTTGAGAGCTTCATGAGCTATTGAGAGTTCTGAAAAATCTTCATTAATTTTATCAAACTCTTGTTTAGCCATTTTCAAATTGTTTTTCAAAGTAAGATTTTGCTTTGTCAAAGTATCAGCAGTTGTTTGGACAGACAAGTAATCATCTTTGGAAATGAATTGTACCTCACTTGTTGTTGTTTGTGAAGTAGTTTGTGAATGATTGGTTGTTGAAGTGACAGATGTCATCAAGCATGTGAGATCTTCAGAATCAGCATCAACATCTCCAAATAGCCATGGTTTCATCTTTTGTTGTTTGGCTAAGAAATTCTTTCTGATCTCAAGCTCTGAAATCATCATTGTTGTCATTAAAATGTATGAACAATGATTTGTAAACTGTTTTTGTTGTTTTTGATTTTCTGAAAGAAAAAACAATACGATCTTGATGAGATCGTCTTAAAAAAAATTTGGAACTTAGAACGATCTTGAAGGAGATCGTCTTAGGAACTGGTTGAAAATTTTCTAAGTATGAGTGAAGAAATGGTAGGACGGTCTTGAAAGAAGATCGTCTTAAGAAAATTTGATGAAGAAAGGTAAGACGGTCTTGGATGAAGATCGTCTTAAGAATTAATTAAGAAAAGGTAATACGGTCTTGGTTGAAGATCGTCTTAAGAATTAGTTATGTGAAAAATTTTCTAAGTATATAAAATTTTGGAAATTTGGACAGAATGATGTTATGATTTCAGAATTGTTGAGCAAAACCAATCTCAAAGAGATTAGTTACCCAAGGAAGTGTGTGATTCCCAATCACAACAACTTCAAGTGTTTAATCCACAACACACAGTTCACACAGAACCAAAAATGTTAGGACGATCTTGGGAAGATCGTCTTAACACCAATGCAATATAAACACTAGGACGATCTTGAAGAAGATCGTCTTAGGAAGATCGTCTTGAGGAAATCTGCAAGAACATCAGAAAAAGACAAAATAGTCGAGAATTTCACTATTTTGCTTGTATTTCACCCAATTTTGAGAGTTAGAACTCGAATCAAACCCAGAAATGCTCAGAATACGATCGCGCACAACCCTAGAAACAATTCCATAGCTTAAATCAACTCAAACTGATAATTCAAAATCTCATCAACTTTCCAAAATTTTGGATTTTGATCAATACTATGAATTGGATTATGAAACTTAACAGGATGTTTTTAGAGGTGATTTAGAATGTTTCTGTGAACAAAAACAGGAAAATTGAGTGAAAATTGATGGTGAATTGGTGAAGATCAGTGACGGTTAAAACGGTTGTGGTAATGAACACGAATTCTCAATTTTGAACAAAATTAGCACTAATCTGCTTGAAATTTTTTCTGGATCGTCAACATATTGTTGTTTTTCTCTGATACCACTTGTAGCAACTAGTTTTAATTCGTGTTATGATGCGGAAGTAAGGTGTTCAACAATGGTGGAAAGTGTGTGTGTTAGTGTGTGTTCTTGAGAGAGAAAGGTGTGGGGGGAAAGTTTATTTCATATTTCAGCAAAAGTGTAGAAGAAGTTTTTTTTTTAAGATTGAAGGCTTGAGGGGTATTTATACTCCAAGTATATTACATAAGCTCCCCCTCAACCTTACAATGTATACACAAAATGCAATATTTAGAAATACAACTAAGCACTATTTTATATTTCTAACACTTGATCCCAAGAATGAATGCTGCTTCACCCAAGTCTTTCATAGCAAAACACTTTCCAAGATGAGATTTAACGTCTTGCAACATTGGAATGTGATTTCCTATTATCAATATGTCATCTACATATAAGACAAGGAAAGTAACATTACTCCCACTAGCTTTGCGATATACACATGGCTCATCAGGATTTTGAGCAAAACCAAACCTTTTGATCTCCTCATCAAACCTTTTATTCCAACTTCTTGATGCTTGCTTCAATCCATAAATGGACCTTTGAAGTTTGCACACTTTGTCGGGATGTTTCGGATCGACAAAACCTTCTGGTTGTACCATATAGACTTCCTCGTCTAGAAAACCATTAAGAAGGCGGTTTTGACATCCATTTGCCATATCTCATAGTCATAGTACGCCGCTATGGCTAAGATGATCCTAATAGCTCTAATGTCCGCAACGGGAGAAAAGGTCTCCTCATAGTCAACTCCATAAAGTTGAGTATAGCCTTTTGCCACAAGACGAGCTTTATAGGTGTGTACATTTCCATCCATGTCGGTCTTCTTCTTGAAGATCCATTTACACCCAACGGTTCTACCATTTGGTGGAAGATCAACCAAGCTCCAAACTTGATTATCTTTCATGGATTTCATTTCCACATTCGCAGCTTCAAGCCATTTTTCAGATTCCGGATCTGATAATGCAGCTTTGAAATTAGGAGGTTCATTTAAGTCTCCTAATACGTGTTCTTCAAATTCAACCATAAGATTTAATCTTTCACGAGCACGTATTGTCCTTGAGGACCTACGAATTGGAATCGCTTCATCTTCAACTTGAAGTTCATGAGATTCATCTCTTTGAACATTTCCCCCCCCCCCAAGTTGATGATTGCTAGTATTTTCAGAAGTTGACACATCTTGTACTTGAGCCTCATCAAGTTCAACAATCCTCCCACTGTCTTTTTGAGATATGAGTTTCCTTTCAAGGAACTCAGCATATCGAGATACCTTAACAGTGTTGTCGGTAGGAAAGTAGAAGTAGTAACCCATTGTTTCCTTTGGGTATCCTACAAAGATGCACTTAGCAGATCTAGGTTCAAGCTTTTCAGGCGTATCTTGTTTCACAAGTGCCTCACAACCCCAGACCTTTAAGTAAGACAAATTGGGAACACTCCCATGCCACAATTCATGCAGTGTCTTGTCAACCTTCTTGGTTGGAACCATATTGAGAATGCGTATAGCAATCTCTAGAGCATAATCCCAAAATGAAATGGGAGAGTCTTAAGGTTCATGATTTAATCTAACCATGTTTAGCAAGGTTCGATTTCTCCTCTCAAATATACCATTATATAGGAGTAAGTTTGGTGGATAAATCATCAAGCTTTTAGATAATCCTTAAACTTTTTGGCTTAAGTATTTTCCACCTCGATCCGAACAAAGAATCTTGATGGTTTTACCGAGTTGATTTCTTACTTCATTTTTAAACTCTTTGAATGTTTCGAATACCTCATGTTTATGTTTAAACAAGTAAACATAACCATAATGACTGAAATCATTCATAAAAATGATGAAGTAGCTAGTACCTTTCATTGACACATGTCTAAATGGGCCACATACATCGGTATGTATTAGTCCAAGTAGTTCTTTAGCCCTCTCCGGTTTTATGCGGAAAAGGTATTCTTGTCATCTTGCCGAAAACACAAGAAATGCATTTGTCAAATGATTCATCATTTGTAAGATCCCTTCACTTTGAAATCTTTCAATGCTTTTCTTGCTAACGACAATTCTAAAGACGCATTTATCAAATGATTCATCATTTGATTGTAAGATCTCTTCACTTTGAAGCCTTTCAATGCGTTTCTTGCCAACAACGTATTTGTCAAATGATTCATCATTTGATTGTAAGATCTCTTCACTTTGAAGTCTTTAAATGCGTTTCTTGACAAAATTAAACAAGATGACAATGCCAAAGATAGGTAGAGTCCAAGTTAAACTTGACTCTTTTGCTATTGAATTATCATTTGAATCACATCAACACTTATAATTCAATTTTAGAAGATACTTGAAGAACTGGTTAAACCAGCTTGCTTCTTCTTCTAGTTCAACTCAGCTAAATACTTAGGACAATTCCTCTTCCAGTGTCCCACTTCATTGCAGTGATAACAAGCCTGGTCTTTAGCCGTATGCTCCTTTTGCCGAAGGGATCTTTTAAGGTTTTGAGACTAAAACACCTTGTTTTCCCTTACCAAGGTTCTTGCCCTTAGCTTACGGTTGTTTTGCTTTCTGAACCTTACCCCCTGGATTATTAGAACTTGGGGTGTAGCAGATTTCTTTGGAAGCTTTTTCTCATACTCAATTAATATGGCATGAAGTTCAGCTATGGTTTTACTCATGCTATGCATATTATAATTGCGCACAAACTCCTCAAAATCCTTTGAAAGAGACTTTTAGGATCATGCCAATAGTAATAGGCGGATGATAAGCGTAGTTCAACCTTTCCAATTGCTCAAAGTACCTCTTCATCTTGAGTACATGAGGACTAACCGGTGTTCCATACTCGTTTTTCAAGTCATGAAATGTTTCAACAAGTTCAAACAATTCCACTTTAGCTTGTTTTCCATACATAGACTTGAGTTCTCTGATCATATCATATGAATTTTACAATTCGGATTGCTTTTTGAAACTCAGGAGTCATCAAACAAGCAACCTCATAATGTCTATCGAACTGAGTATTGTTTTTAGCCTTCTCTGCAGTCGTAGCATTGGCACCCAGAACAGCGGGCATCTGCGTTTCAAGGACATCAGATTTCTTCTCAGCTCTTAGAACGATTCTCAGCTGACAAAACCAGTCATTGAAGTTGGTTCCAGAAAGTATTTTCCTTTCTAGCATCGACCTAAAAGCCGATTGGTGTATGTTTTGTTGCCATTTACAAAATAGATTCAAGTTCAATTATCGGTATTTTCGATAATTTATCCTTAAGAAATATAATTTACCCATGTTAAATTCATTTAACAATTAATTTCATTAAGGTTAGGATCCAATTGACATACAATCATTTCATCTGTTGATCAGCTAGAAATGACGTACTCAAAAGGTAATCGACGATCAATAATTGCATTCATGCAATTCCTAGAGTTATGGGACTTACAACAACACTTTAAAGGGGTGTTAAGTGTTTTGTAAACATGTTTTATCCCATCTTATGCCACGGGTCAAGGATTTCACCTCTTAACTCGCTTTAAGTCGCCCAATTAAGAACATGTAAAAAGTCCACCACCGGTCTCACGGTGGAGTGGTAATCTACCTTGAAGAGATACAATTCGCCTACGGTCTCACGTAGGAGCGAAAAGCACTGGCAAGTGTTCTTAGCAAAGTGGGTGGCAATGACTTAACTTTGAATGGGTAGTGCATTTGATGTGAATCAAAAGTTTATGTATGAAGACTCATGCAAATCTTCATAACACAATATTTAATAAAATCATTTGTATAGTCTTAACAACACAAGAGAGCTCGGTAGCTCCATTTGAACGCACAAAGAAGCGCAAGGACAAAGGTTTGCGATAGACGCAATTAAAATGGGTGAGCCGGTGTATCTCAAGGTTGTAAGACTCCAATTTTATTAAAAAATCTCTATTTCGATAATTCTTAGTCAAGTTTATTTTTTCCAAGAAACAATATTGCATCACCTTTATACCTCAATAAATACGCAAAATAATAAACTTACTAACTATTAACAATTAATTACGCAACGAGTTAAGGTGGGCCACCTAAACATGGTCACTATGGTTCATGCATATGTCTAAAGTCGGCTCCCCCTTCCGAAGAAGAGGACCACATACATCAAGTTACCTTGATTGCGTAAGCCTTTAAACAACTTAATTAACAAGTAATTCACATAAACATGCTGACTGGAAATTTCCAGTAGCTTCACGACCTGTTTAGCCTGTTTCTGGTCAGATTCAAGCTTCGACCAGAACTACAAAGTTGTAGCCCTATGAGTCGACTATAGACAGTCCAAAAATCAACTTCCCTCATTACGGATTAAAAGATATGAATTTTTTAGTGAACTGTCGCAAAGCAGAAAAATCACACGAAAAATTCACATAGTCACACAATTATCTAATAATTAACCCTAATTATTGGATCATCATGCTTAGCTTTTTATATCTCTATATCTAAGTAATAATCACAAGGAATTTTGCATGAATTCCTTATGATTTTTACTTCTATTTAACAACTTTAAATAAACAAGGTACACAACATGCAATTTATATCTAATAAACATGTCAATTCACAAACTCAAAACTTGCTTAGAGGGTTTCAATTAACCATTAAATTAGGTTGAATTAATTAAACAAAACCCTAATTTATATTTAATTAAAATCGAAAAATTTAAAATAAATAAGAAAACAATTTTAATTATTTAATAATTAAATACAAACCAACCCTAAACCCCCCTTCAAGTTTTGATCTTTGTAACTAATAGATCACATATGTGGCTCGTGATACCACTATTAGAATATGAGAACATAAACATATAAACAATAACAATTCACGAGTACGCAGCAGATAAGATCGTATATGTAATCACATTAATTAACAAAGAGAGAATCGAAACGTGTACCTTTTAGCGTAAGCTTCCAATAAAGAATAATAATAATGATATTATTATTAATTAGGGTTTAAAGTAAAACCCCTCTACGATCGCACACTTGACACCCCTATGATGTATGCTAGTACCCGATCACGAACTCACAAACCCGTTGTGTATCTCCCTTATTTCAAAACCCTTATAAACCGAAAACCTTTTGATGCTATCAAATAAAAACCAACCACAATTAATGCTATGCATTAATTATTGTAGTTTCATATGGATTTTGTATGTAACAAAACCGAACACCCTTAAAGGGTTTCGGTCGACTAGAATAGAGGAGAGAAAGAGAGGAATTGCTAGGTTTTTTACAAATCTAATTGTCACACAAAACACTTAAACCTTAACTCCTATATATATGGATAAATGTTAGGGTTTAAAACTTGATGACCAAGTTAGAGGAGGATTAGGAAACTTCCCTCTAAATTTCGGCCCCCCTTCCTATATTGTATAATTAGGAAACTTCTAATTTACAATTTAATCCATCTCTTTTTATTAATAAACATTTATATAACCATTAACTTATGTTTATTAATTATTTCATGATCATATTAATTAATATATTACTTTAATATGTTAGGTCCAGATTTACTGGACTCGCTCCAGACTCGACTACTGGAGCCTTACTGAAGATCTGTCCAGAAATGATAATTACTGGACCTACTCCAGACTTGGAATCTGGAGTCCCTCTGAAAATTTGTTCAGAAATAATAGAAGACCAGTGAGCAAAATACTTGTATAGGAAATCTGGAGTATTCCAGATTAGCTCACTGGACTTCACCCCAGTCCAGATCTATTTTACTGAAGACGTTCTCACTGAAGTCAAAGACTGAAGTCAGAATAAAGAAGACTGACAAATGGCGGAGTCCACTGGAAGTCTTACCAGATCTACGACTGGAGGATTGTCAGTGTTCTAGACCTTACAAGTCTGAACACTGATATCGAGAAATTGACTTTTTGCCTTTACACACTTTCCAAAGAACATTCCACTTGTTCTTTACCAAAGTGCTTACGTGTGTAAAGGTGGTTGGTTAAAAGGATTATTGTCATATTGATGTGACTTTATCCTTGTACCTTAACCAATGCATTTAATGACCTTGTCGGTTCATTAAATGCATGCAACCATATTTGTACGACACAAATTCACTGGTGAATTTGTTTGCCTATAAATACAAAGTCATTTCTTCGTTAAAATTACTTTTAGCATTAAAGGTGAATTTGTCTAAATACTCTCGATCTTAAACAAGGATACTTCACAACTTTAAGTATCTCGATCCAAAGAGTTTATTTGACAAATATAGATCATTTGTAATTCATAGGTTGTTAGGATACTTACATATTTGTATTATCTTGATTCCGCACAACCTTGTATTTTATTTAACATCATAAATAAAATACACTTGAAAAATTACATTGTGTTCTACCTTTAATTTATTGCTTTTAGTCTTGTATTACTTTGTTTATATTCTTGCATTTATATTCAAGTAATACTAGTCCATTCTAGTGCTTATTAGACTTGTTGTATTTTACACTTCTGAGTTAACCATCGAGTTTGGGACTTTACAATTGGTATCAGAGCAGAAGGCTAAACATTGCCTAGATCTGTTTCTTTGATGGCCAACTCAGAAAATACTCAAGGAAATCTTAATTTTGGTCCTGATCCTAATGCTAATATTAATGATCAAAATAATGAACCACCTGTTAACACTAATCCACCACCTCCTCCTCCTACTCCTGCTTCTCCACATGTGCATGTGCACTATTCAAATAATCTTGTTCCTAAATTCAGTGGGAATAGCGATGAATTTGGTACGTGGAAGGCTAGGATGATATTACATATCAATGGTATTGAGAGAAACATGATGAAAATTTTAAATGAAGGACCTTATGTCCCCACATCACCTCTCAATGCTCTCCTTGATCCAACTGGATCTAGAAGAGGTCGGGAAAATAGGGAGGAACATTGGTCTGAAGAGGAGAGGAGATTGGTAAATCTAGATACCCTTCTCAAAAACATGATCCTTGGGGCTGTTCCTGAAACCCTAATTCCCACATTAGTTTTTTTTCCCAGTGCTAAAACCATGTGGGATGAACTAATGAACCAGTTTGAAGGAGGAGATGACACCATTGTCACCAGAAAAGTCTCCTTAAACAAGAGGTATGAGTCATTTTTTGCTCAGCCCAATGAGTCTCTCACTGGTACTTACACCAGATTTATGAGTATCATAAACTAGTTGAGAGGTCTTGGGGTTGAAAAAGAAAGGTGAGAACCCACTGGTACTTACACCAGTATCATAAACCAGTTGAGAGGTCTCGGGGTTGAAAAAGACAAGGATATACTTCTGGAGAAATTTTGTGATATTCTTCCCACCAAATGGTCTCACATGATCCTGGTCTTACGACAAGGTAAAACTCTGCACACACACACTCTTTCAACTTTATATGGAGCTTTCAGGTACACTGAAGAAAATCAAGCTCAGAGAGTTGTGGCAGAACAAGATGCCTATAACCATGCCTCCAGTAGTTCCAATGTGGTTAGTCATACTGAACCACAAGGTACAACACTGATATCTTCTGAGAATGTATTTTCTATGAAGAAGATGGTGTCTGAACTCATTGAATCTGGAGAATCCAGTCAAATCTCCAGACTGTGATGAAGCTGAAGATGATGACCTGGTTGCTATGATTGCTAAAACGTTTAACCGTTTCAAAGCAAGAGCAAATAGGCCATCTGGACAATTTGCATCCAGTTCTTCAACTGATAAGACCAATTTGACATGCTTTAAGTGTGGCAAAAAGGGTCATTTCATGAAAGATTGCAGGTCCAGTCAGTTTGTATCCCAGCCTGGTCCATTTAATTCAAATAAAAAGCCTGATGATAGCTATAAATTGAAATATAAAAAGCTTAAGGCTCAGATTGCTCTCATGGCATAACAAATGGAAAATAATAATAAGTGCATGATCGCAACAACTGAAGAGAAATGGGTTCCTTCTGATGATTCATCTGCTGATGAAGAAGAAGAAAGAGATTGCTGTTACATGGCTCTGGCAGACGAAGAGCACCTGGTGAAAGAAGATGTCACATCTGGACGATGGGTGGACATTGTTATCAAAAAGGTTAGTGATTATGATTCTGAAACTGACCAAGAATTAAAATTGGACATTGCTGAAGCTCTTAATGCTGATTTAATATTTGTTGAAACTGTTAGATCTGACTGTGTAAATGGTCTAGAAACAGATTTTTCTGAAATAACTATTTTAAAATCAAAATTAAAAGAACTTCAAGACATTGAACTGGCATTTCAAGCCCAGGTTCTGGTAACTGAACAATTGATTCAAGAAAAACAAGATCTTGAAGTCATTTTAGAGAAGAAAAACTGGTGATTAAATCATGGCTTGAAACCAGAAAGCCATATGATGCAGGAGTAAATCAATTTCCCATACAAAAACGTGCTTATTTAGATGGAAATACTCATGTTGCATCATTAATCCCAGTAATTGACCGTTTACCAGAGGGATTCAGGCCCGTTACTGTTTATGATGAGCCTGTAACTCCCAAGGCCAATATTTTCCCAGTTCAATCCCCAGAGGTTAAGACTGGAGCATTCCAAATGACTGCTCCAGTTAAAAAGGTTTATCGGAATAAACCTTTGCCTCAGACCAATCCCCTACCTAAGCCTAGAACTGGAAAGGCTCAGGTTTCATCTGATGAAAATGTTTTGTCAAGGTTAGAGAGCCAGATTCAACTACTGACTCGTCAATTTCAAAGTTTTAATGCAAGATTAAACTTTATTGAGGTACTTCATCTGGCCCTAGACAAAATACCAAACCTTTTGCAAAGAAAGATAAATTTATTTCTCCAGTTGAGAAAAAGAAAAAGGTTTCAAAACTATCAACCCCAGTGGTCTTTTCAACTAAGACCACTGTTGAAGAAAGTGAACTAAACCAGATTGCTCCAGGGACCTATAAGGGAGGGTCCAGTGAACCCATCAGTCGATGGGTTCCCAAATCTAACTGATAATATCTGGTGGATGTGCAGGGCGATCAAAAGAAATATATCTGGTATCTTGACAGTGCAGCTGGCAGGACGATGACCGGATGTAAGACCCTGCTGGAGGAGTTCACCATTTCTGATGGACCCTCCATTACTTTTGGAAATGATGGTTGTGGAAAGACTGAGGGATACGGTGTTCTGAATAATGGATAAGTCAAGTTCAGACGAGTTGCATTTGTGAATGGTTTGAAATATAACCTGATCAGTGTAAGCCAACTGTGTGATGATGGCTATCAAGTTCTATTCAATATTGCTCAGGGTATTGTATTCAACAAGGACTGGAAGGTAGTGTTGATTGCTCCCAGAAAAGGGAATGTGTACGTGATGGATATGGAAAGCTCTCCTTCAGAGTAGTGTTTCTATACTCAAGCTGATGAAGACACAAACTAGTTATGGCATAAAAGGTTATCCCATTTAAATTTCAAAAATATTAATAAGTTGTCTATAAAACAACTGGCAGATGGGATACCTTCAGTTTCCTTCAAAAAGGAAAGGCCATGTCCAGGATGTGAGATGGGTAAGCAGAAACGTACCAGTTTCAAGACCAGACAGAATTTTAGCATATCTGAACCACTTCATATGCTTCATATGGACCTCTTCGGTCCAGTGAATGTTCAGACTCGTGCTGGAAAAAGATACACCCTGGTGATCATAGATGAATTCTCCAGATATTGTTGGGTGATCTTTCTCAGGTCTAAAAGTGAAGCTGCTGCTGAAATCATCAGTCTTATCAAGCAAATTGAGCTCAGTAAGTGACAATGGAACAGAATTCCAGAATGCAACTCTGGAGTCATTCTGTACTGACACTGGCATCTTCCAGAATTTCTCATCAGCCCGCTCTCCAGAACAGAATGGAGTGGTGGAAAGGAAGAATCGAACGCTGATAGAAGCTGCCAGGAGTATGCTTGCTGAATCTGGTCTGTCTACCAGTTTCTGGGCTGAAGCAATTGCCACTGCTTGTCACACCCAGAACCGATCAGTGTACATCAAAAGACACAAAAAGACAGCCTATGAAGTCTTAAGAAATAGAAAACCAAATATTGGTTATTTTCACATTTTTGGATGTCCAGTTTACATCCTGAACGACTCCAGTCAGTTAGGCAAATTCGATGCCAAAGCTGATGAAGGGTATTTCTTGGGCTATTCAGCCATTCGCAAGGCCTTCAGAGTCTACAACAAGATACTGGAGAAGGTCCATGAGTCAATTCATGTCACATTTGATGAATCAAATGCCGCAATCAATAAACAGCCAACCCTTGATACTCCCCCAGTAACTCCAATTGTCTTCTGTGAATCTGATCCTATCAACTACAATAAAGATTCAGAAGATACAGTTTCCAGTCATCCTGATCTGGAACCTGTTCAGAAGAAGAAACTCTCCAGTGGTACTCCATTCTATCCTTCAATTATTTTCAAGCTACCCTCTGAAATTAATATTGGATCAGATGTTCGTACTACTCCCCCAGTATCAGTATCAGTTGAAAATATACCAGAAATGTCTTCATATGAAGAATTCCAAACTGAACCAGTACTTCAAGAAATGCCTTCAAATGAAGAATTTCATGATGCAAATCGTGATTTAAATGACTCAGATGAAGATGTTGAAGTAGTCTGGCAGGATCCTCATCCTGAAACTCAACTGAACACTTGCACTGATATTGTTGTCAGTAACAATCCTGGTCAGTACTCCAGATGGACAAAAGCTCATCCTATCGATCAGATCATAGGTGACTCCAGTAGAGGAGTTCAGACCAGAAGAGCCTCCAGTGATCAATGCTTATATGTCAGTTTCTTATCACTGAATGAACAAAGAACAAGGTTTGGTACCTGGTTCCTTTCCCAGTTGGAAAGAAAGAACCAATTGGAACAAGATGGGTCTTCAGGAACAAGGTAGATGAAGATGGCCACGTAATCAGAAACAAGGCCAGACTGGTAGCACAAGGCTACTGCCAGTCAGATGTCGATTTTGATGAATCATTTGCTCCAGTGGCTAGACTTGAAGTGATCAGAATATTCTTAGCATTCGCTGCTCATCATCAGTTCAAGGTCTACCAGATGGATGTAAAGAGTGCATTTTTGAATGGAAAACTTGAAGAAGAAGTTTATGTCAGACAACCACCAGGTTTCGTTGATTTAAAGATTTATAAATCTATGACTGCTTAGATATCGAACGCCATTGTGTACTACTAGGATCTTTGATTTAAAGATTTATAAATCTATGACTGCTTAGATATCGAACGCCATTGTGTACTACTAGGATCTTTGATTTAAAGATTTATAAATCTATGACTGCTTAGATATCGAACGCCATTGTGTACTACTGAGGATCTTTGATTTAAAGATTTATAAATCTATGACTGCTTAGATATCGAACGCCATTGTGTACTACAGGATCTTTGATTTAAAGATTTATAAATCTATGACTGCTTAGATATCGAACGCCATTGTGTACTACTGAGGATCTTTGATTTAAAGATTTATAAATCTATGACTGCTTAGATATCGAACGCCATTGTGTACTACTAGGATCTTTGATTTAAAGATTTATAAATCTATGACTGCTTAGATATCGAACGCCATTGTGTACTACTAGGATCTTTGATTTAAAGATTTATAAATCTATGACTGCTTAGATATCGAACGCCATTGTGTACTACTGAGGATCTTTGATTTAAAGATTTATAAATCTATGACTGCTTAGATATCGAACGCCATTGTGTACTACAGGATCTTTGATTTAAAGATTTATAAATCTATGACTGCTTAGATATCGAACGCCATTGTGTACTACTGAGGATCTTTGATTTAAAGATTTATAAATCTATGACTGCTTAGATATCGAACGCCATTGTGTACTACTAGGATCTTTGATTTAAAGATTTATAAATCTATGACTGCTTAGATATCGAACGCCATTGTGTACTACTAGGATCTTTGATTTAAAGATTTATAAATCTATGACTGCTTAGATATCGAACGCCATTGTGTACTACTGAGGATCTTTGATTTAAAGATTTATAAATCTATGACTGCTTAGATATCGAACGCCATTGTGTACTACAGGATCTTTGATTTAAAGATTTATAAATCTATGACTGCTTAGATATCGAACGCCATTGTGTACTACTGAGGATCTTTGATTTAAAGATTTATAAATCTATGACTGCTTAGATATCGAACGCCATTGTGTACTACTAGGATCTTTGATTTAAAGATTTATAAATCTATGACTGCTTAGATATCGAACGCCATTGTGTACTACTAGGATCTTTGATTTAAAGATTTATAAATCTATGACTGCTTAGATATCGAACGCCATTGTGTACTACTGAGGATCTTTGATTTAAAGATTTATAAATCTATGACTGCTTAGATATCGAACGCCATTGTGTACTACAGGATCTTTGATTTAAAGATTTATAAATCTATGACTGCTTAGATATCGAACGCCATTGTGTACTACTGAGGATCTTTGATTTAAAGATTTATAAATCTATGACTGCTTAGATATCGAACGCCATTGTGTACTACTAGGATCTTTGATTTAAAGATTTATAAATCTATGACTGCTTAGATATCGAACGCCATTGTGTACTACTAGGATCTTTGATTTAAAGATTTATAAATCTATGACTGCTTAGATATCGAACGCCATTGTGTACTACTGAGGATCTTTGATTTAAAGATTTATAAATCTATGACTGCTTAGGTATTGAACGCCATTGTGTACTAAGGATCCTTGATTTAAAGATTTATAAATCTATGACTGCTTAGATATCGAACGCCATTGTGTACTATCTTTGCATTAATAGATTTCTAGATCAACATTCCAGGGGGAAGACTTGAAAGATATTTTTGTTCTTAAAAATGTTTTAAGTTCAGGGGGAATTTATTAATTTATTTTCTCACTGGACAAAATTTTTCAGAAAATATTACTGGTACCTTGTAAATGTGTCCCCCTCACTGGTAATTAGATAGGTTGAAGTGCATGTTTGAGGTGACTTTTGTCTCCTTGTAAATGTGTCCCTCTCATTTGTCTGTATTAGTTGACGTGCATGTTGAGGTTACCAGTCTCTTTCAAATGGTTTTCACTGGTACTTTACTGGAGTGTCCCTCCAGTGTACCATCAGTGTATGCTTCACTGGACTAATCCACCAGTGATACTGGAGTGTCCAGTCAACTTCCAGATGCATTGATATGTCAGTCATAATATTTTTTAAATACTTGGTCATTGTGCGTGCCACGTAAGCAAAATCTTTTGAAAAGATATTTATCTTGATATTTATCTTATTATCCTACGTGGCATGTAAATTTTTCAAAGAAATGATGGTATTTTTACCTTGGGAAGACAAAAAGTGCAACTTGATACTGTTTGTGGGTTGTAAACCGTCACACATTTATGTGTGATGTGATGTATTTAATGCGGATCTCAGAACCCGATCAAAATTATATTTGATAATTTCAAATTAACTGTTTGAGTTCCACATTCTCTCTCCTATATAAATACCCACTTTCACTTTCATAAGCATTTACTTCGAACATATTTACTCCCAAATTCTTCAAATTCCTTCATTAACTCCATTTTTCATTCAATTCACAATCATAAATCTCTCTCGTATTTATTTCATCAAATCTTCATCAAAACCCTAAATTCTTCAATTTCATCTTCATATATCTATCATATTCAATGGCACCAAGACAATCCAATTCACCTAAGAATCTGCTCGCCGCTGAATATGCTCCGGTTGCCAATATTGTTAAGGCACCTCATATTACTCTTGAGGCTAAGGCCATAAGGATCAATATGAACAATTGGTTGGCTAGACTCACTAGCACCACTCATGCTCCCACCTCTCTCATCGGACGACTGAATGCTTTTTTCCTCAGTTGTCCACTCTATGGTGCTCTCACACGTAATCCAGGTAAAATGTATCATGATTACCTGTGTGAATTTTGGTATTCTGCTGTGTATGTTGAAAACAGTAAAACCATCAACTACACATTGCAACAAGGCACCAGATCGTTCACTCTCACTGTCGATTCTCTCAGAGATGTTCTTCAATTAAATTATTTGGCTGAGAATGAGATGGCAATTCCTCTCCCTACTGGTATCAATTTCAGGGATGTGTGCAGATTGATGGGGCACACTGAAATATTGGATGAACATGGCCAGTTGTTAAGGAAAGGCACAATCTACATGAGCAAACTGACAGACTCATGGAGATATTTCTTCACTCATTTGGTTGAGTGCTTAGGTGGCAGTTCTGGAGGATTAGATCAGATTAATCAGATGCAGCTCCAGATTGCCTACTGCCTTTGGTTTGGATATAGAGTTGATTTCGCTCAGATCTTCTTTGATGATCTGGTGGACCGTCTAAAGGTGAAAGGTAGAAAACCACACATTCCATACATTCGTTTTCTTTCACTTGTATTTTTAAGAGCCCTAGGTGTTGAGTATGATTTTGAAACAAATCATTTCTCTGTTTGTGAATATCTGAGGGAATTGAGTTCCCTAAAATCAAGAGCTGGTGAGGTTGAAATTCCTGCAAATATGTTGAGTAATTTTGGAAATGATGCACCTGATGAGCAAGAAGAGGCTCCAGGTAGGGGTCAGATTGTTGTAAGACCCACTGGAGTCATTGATGTTGAAAATGTGCAACCAGTAACCCAGGTGGCTCCTGTCACTGGACCTAGAACTGCCAGACGTTTAAGAAGAGGTAGAGTTCAGGTCAATCCGAATAGAGCTGAAACGAGCCATCCTGGTGATATTATGAACATAGATGGGTCTCCTATTTTTGAGGAAGAAAATGTTGTTCAGATTGATGAGCAAGAGAATGTTGGGCAGGTAGACATTGTACAAGTGACTGATGAACAGGTAGAAAATGTACAAGTTGTTGACCAGGTGACTGATGAGCAAGATGCTCAGTTTGATTTGAATGTCGAAGTTGGTGATCAGACTGGTGATCAGACTATTGATGAAACGTTTGTTTGGAATGAGGCTGATTCTCCCATGTCAGAAGGTAACATTTTTGATACTGACATGAGCTTTCTGGGTGAAGAAGTAGAAAATGTGGTTTCTTCTGTTATTACTTCAGTCACCCAACCACTTACTGAAATGCCACCACCACCAGAATCCATTTTTGCACCACCTCCACCAGAATCAAATGTTCCACCACCAGAATCCTCTATGCCACCACCACCACCACCTTCAATTCCACCAAACACTCAATACTTCAATCCTCCCACAATTCAAATTTCACAATCTCAACCACCACCACTTGAAACTCCAATCGACTTCTCTGAACAACGTGTGCTGGACTCAACAGTTGTAACTGCTGAAACTTCCTCTGAAGAGGTCTGGGCACAAGTACCTTTAATGACCAGAATGACTTCAAATCTTGAACCTCCCAGTGGTCCCTCCTCTTCTTCTTCAGCCGAGGTCCAAGACCTTTTAAATAAGGTGGCGGACCTGGAGAGACCACTCCAGTCTTCATCACAGGTTGTTTCTGACTTCAAATCTCTTTTACAGAATAATCTTTCGTCAGAAATGAATCTGTTTGCTGGTAATGAGAAACTGGTATTTGAGAAGTTAAATGAGCTGGTACTGGCCACCAATAACAATTCTGAAAATCTCAAAGTGGCAGTCCAGGGATTAGAAGCAAGACTGGTTAGTTCTGTTCAGACTGCAGTGAAAGGTGAACTTGTTCAACCACTGGCAGGTCTGACAGATGAAGTTCAGAAGTTGACAACCAGGATAAGTAGTTTGGAGAGTAGGCCAACACTTGATCAGAATGCCGTTGTTAGCACTATCAGTGATGAGTGTGCTAAAAAGTTCAGACTTGGTATGTTGAAAGAAATATCTGAAGATATTTCTGGGTCTGTTCTTAGAACAATTCAAGATGGTTTGTTGCCACAAGTTGTGAAGATGATAGAAAATGAAATGCCAAAGCACTTGTCTTCAGAAATTGATTTTATCAAGAAGGAAGTGACGAAGCTAAGGCACACTGTGAACATCACAACTCCAACTGCTGGAAGAACTTTTGGTGAGACAGACAGATATATGATTGAACAATTATGGAATGCCCACAAGTCTCAAACTGGTGGACATTCCAAGGGGGAAAAGTCGTCTGTTCCAAAAGAAGGTTTGGTTAGGAAAAAGAAAGAAGTTGTTGTCAGTGCTATTGAAAAGGCCTTTGCTACTGAAAGCATCGTGCAACAAAAACAAGTGACTGGTACTGATGCCAGTGCACAAGAAGCACAGAAGGCACTTGGCACTGAAGCCATTGTGCAGGTTGAAGAGGCTGCTGGTACTGATGCCAGTGAGCCCCAGTTTGAAGAATTCCCAGATATCACAACCTCTCTAAAGTCAACAAAAGGAAAGAAACAGATGGTATCTGGAGAAGAAACTGAAACTGCTGAAGGTTCATCAGAGTTTCCTACTGCTGATGAAGACACCTCGAAGAGACTGGAGCAAGAATGCATTTTGATAGAAATATTCAAGAAAAATCAAAAAGATGAATTGCTGGCCCACCAAAGGGAGATGGCAAATATGGGGACTCTGGATTCGTACAATGCTGGCAGGTTGGGCATTCATATTGATGTGTACAAAAAGATGAAGGATGACCCCAGAATTCATCAATGTCTGAATGCATTGGATGATGTGTTCATTCGCTCCAGGTACTCTGAAGATGAGCAAACCTATGATGCTGTAACTTATGGGGTAAGTGTGACTGAACTGATAAGACAAAGAACGGAGGAGCTGGTGAACCTCCAGAAAAAGATAAGGAAGAATGCTGGTGCTCTGGAGATAGAGTACAGGAAGAAGATAAAGGGCTTGCCAAAACTTACTGCCAAACAGATCAAGGAAATCAAAGACAGAGATCTGAGCACTTTCATTCCTTTGGATACTTCACAAAGAATCAATCGTGAAGCATTTCAGTCTGCCATCGATCAGCAGAGAGTATCCAAGGAAACTGAATATATGATCCAGATGGCTAAGCAAAGAGCCAAATATGAAGATATGTTGAAATTCAGGGCTGATGCCAGAAGGATCATAGGTGCTGAAATCAAACTCGCTGAAAATCATGAAGGCATGACCAGGTTTAATATAAAGTTGACCAGAGAGGGTAACTTTACTGATGAAAGGAAGAATGCTGGTGCTCTGGAGATAGAGTACAGGAAGAAGATAAAGGGCTTGCCAAAACTTACTGCCAAACAGATCAAGGAAATCAAAGACAGAGATCTGAGCACTTTCATTCCTTTGGATACTTCACAAAGAATCAATCGTGAAGCATTTCAGTCTGCCATCGATCAGCAGAGAGTATCCAAGGAAACTGAATATATGATCCAGATGGCTAAGCAAAGAGCCAAATATGAAGATATGTTGAAATTCAGGGCTGATGCCAGAAGGATCATAGGTGCTGAAATCAAACTCGCTGAAAATCATGAAGGCATGACCAGGTTTAATATAAAGTTGACCAGAGAGGGTAACTTTACTGATGAAAGGAAGAATGCTGGTGCTCTGGAGATAGAGTACAGGAAGAAGATAAAGGGCTTGCCAAAACTTACTGCCAAACAGATCAAGGAAATCAAAGACAGAGATCTGAGCACTTTCATTCCTTTGGATACTTCACAAAGAATCAATCGTGAAGCATTTCAGTCTGCCATCGATCAGCAGAGAGTATCCAAGGAAACTGAATATATGATCCAGATGGCTAAGCAAAGAGCCAAATATGAAGATATGTTGAAATTCAGGGCTGATGCCAGAAGGATCATAGGTGCTGAAATCAAACTCGCTGAAAATCATGAAGGCATGACCAGGTTTAATATAAAGTTGACCAGAGAGGGTAACTTTACTGATGAAAGGAAGAATGCATCAGTCCAAGCTTTTGGATGGACTGAACTGAAGGAGATAGGATTAACTTTCAAAGGAAAAACTGATTTGTCTCCTGATGTCAAGGCATTTATGAAGAGGATTGAAAAGGTTTGGAAAAGAATACAACAGATGGAAGTTGTTCTGGGTATGAGACCACCAGTTTCTGTTCCATCCTCTCCATCACCAAAGAGAAAGGCTTCTGAAGATGCTCCTGGACAGACGTCGAAAAGAAGGGCCTAACTCTTGTATCATTTGCTTGTAATTTGTATTTAAATTCACAAAATTGTAACTTATTTTCTGTTGATGGCTGTAAATATAGTTGCATATTTTGATTCACAAAGTAAATGATCAGATTTAGTCTAAGTTAGAATTAAAAGATGAAACTGGAACACTGATGATCTATAAAGTGTTTCCCAGTAACAATAAATTTTTAGACTAAGTCAAAACAAGTGTTTTTCAAGCATACAAAGTTGTATAGATATAAGCTTGAAAAACCTTGCATTTTTTCTAAACAAATAGGGGGAATTTGTTAGGTCCAGATTTACTGGACTCGCTCCAGACTCGACTACTGGAGCCTTACTGAAGATCTGTCCAGAAATGATAATTACTGGACCTACTCCAGACTTGGAATCTGGAGTCCCTCTGAAAATTTGTTCAGAAATAATAGAAGACCAGTGAGCAAAATACTTGTATAGGAAATCTGGAGTATTCCAGATTAGCTCACTGGACTTCACCCCAGTCCAGATCTATTCTACTGAAGACGTTCTCACTGAAGTCAAAGACTGAAGTCAGAATAAAGAAGACTGACAAATGGCGGAGTCCACTGGAAGTCTTACCAGATCTACGACTGGAGGATTGTCAGTGTTCTAGACCTTACAAGTCTGAACACTGATATCGAGGAATTGACTTTTTGCCTTTACACACTTTCCAAAGAACATTCCACTTGTTCTTTACCAAAGTGCTTACGTGTGTAAAGGTGGTTGGTTAAAAGGATTATTGTCATATTGATGTGACTTTATCCTTGTACCTTAACCAATGCATTTAATGACCTTGTCGGTTCATTAAATGCATGCAACCATATTTGTACGGCACAAATTCACTGGTGAATTTGTTTGCCTATAAATACAAAGTCATTTCTTCGTTAAAATTACTTTTAGCATTAAAGGTGAATTTGTCTAAATACTCTCGATCTTAAACAGGGATACTTCACAACTTTAAGTATCTCGATCCAAAGAGTTTATTTGGCAAATATAGATCATTTGTAATTCATAGGTTGTTAGGATACTTACATACTTGTATTATCTTGATTCCGCACAACCTTGTATTTTATTTAACATCATAAATAAAATACACTTGAAAAATTACATTGTGTTCCACCTTTAATTTATTGCTTTTAGTCTTGTATTACTTTGTTTATATTCTTGCATTTATATTCAAGTAATACTAGTCCATTCTAGTGCTTATTAGACTTGTTGTATTTTACACTTCTGAGTTAACCATCGAGTTTGGGACTTTACATAATATACTAATTAATAACATAGAGTTTGTGTGACTCTGTAGGCTTAAATTACTTCCGGACATGCGTTTATTATAACGTGATCACATACCAACACTATGAACTGCTACGACAGCCCATTGCGTTCAACTAAATCAGTAAAGATTGAAACTTTGTTCATGGGCTTAAAAAATTACAACAAACCCATAAGAAATAATTGTTGAACACATAGCAAAGATTGAAACTTTCTTCACGTGGATTAAAAATTAACGAGAAACCCATATAAAAAACTTATTGAAACCTCATTATAATCAACAAAAAAAAGCAGAGCATTCACTTATTTAAACTCAATGTTTTAGAAATTAAACCGACAGAACATGTCAAAGAAAGCAGAGCATATAGTAAAACAAAGACATCGTTTTGCATGCAAAGAATAGTGATGGGCCATTCTTATTTCTTTGGGCCCGATTTCACTTTTTTAATGGGCCATTTTTATCTTTTTGGGGTTCGTTTTTATTTTTTCATTTTCTTTGAGCCCGCCAATAGTTTTTTAATTTTGAGCTTAACAATTTTTAATTTGTTTTAGGACTTATGTTTTGATCTTTTAATTTGTTTCTAATTTTGTTCACAAAGATGGCTTATTTTAATTGGTTATTATCATTTTTTCTAAGTTTGTTACACTTTTAAGATTACCCCACCTTACTACAAGTAAACTATTACATAATATATATACACGTAATAACAATAGTGGGTACGCTTTGAACATATATACTTAATCATCTCCGAATATTAGTTTGCAATACTTATAAGTTTTCAATTTTTATTTCGGTTAATGTTTTTATTATTATAGACTATTTTTCGTTTCACTATCTATTTTCAATTATTATGGAAAGCTTTAAGTATATTTGTTACTATTATTTTGTGTTTCTATTTTAAATTTTCTACTTTCATATTTATTATCGTTTAGAACTTATATAATTTTTTAATGTGTTATTAAATTATACTGTCAAATTTCTTTAATGTATAATACTTTATTCATTAAAAGATCAATGTCAACTCAGTTTTTCGAATCATATAATGTTTCTGAAAACATGTTATAAATTTTACATTGTACGAAACACAATAAATATAATGTCTCCCGGGCAACGTCCGGGAAAACAAAGCCATCGATATGCGTGCAAAGAATAGTAACGGGCCACTTTTATTTTCTTGAGCCCGTTTTCATTTTCTTAACGGGCAATTTTCATTTTCTTTAGATCCGTTTTCATTTTCTTATTTTTGGACTTCGCATATCTAATTTGTTTTGGGCCTCATATTTTGATCTTTTAATTTGTTTATAATTCTGTTCACAAAGATGGCTTATTTTAATTGGTTATTATCATTTTTTCTAATTTGTTTTGGACTTATGTTTTGATCTTTTAAATTGTTTCTAATTTTGTTTACAAAGATGACTTATTTTAATGGTTATTATCATTTTTTCTAAGTTTGTTACACTTTTAAGATTACCCCACCTTACTACAAGTAAACTATTACATAATATATATACACGTAATAACAATAGTGGGTACGCTTTGAACATATATACTTAATCATCTCCGAATATTAGTTTGCAATACTTATAAGTTTTCAATTTTTATTTCGGTTAATGTTTTTATTATTATAGACTATTTTTCGTTTCACTATCTATTTTCAATTATTATGGAAAGCTTTAAGTATATTTGTTACTATTATTTTGTGTTTCTATTTTAAATTTTCTACTTTCATATTTATTATCGTTTAGAACTTATATAATTTTTTAATGTGTTATTAAATTATACTGTCAAATTTCTTTAATGTATAATACTTTATTCATTAAAAGATCAATGTCAACTCAGTTTTTCGAATCATATAATGTTTCTGAAAACATGTTATAAATTTTACATTGTACGAAACACAATAAATATAATGTCTACCCGGGCAACGCCAGGGAAAACAAAGCATCATTTTGCATGCAAAGAATAGTAACGGGCCATTCTTATTTCTTTGGGCCCGATTTCACTTTTTTAATGGGCCATTTTCATCTTTTTGGGGTTCGTTTTTATTTTTTCATTTTCTTTGAGCCCGTTTTCATTTTCTTAACGGGCAATTTTCATTTTCTTTAGATCCGTTTTCATTTTCTTATTTTTGGACTTCGCATATCTAATTTGTTTTGGGCCTCATATTTTGATCTTTTAATTTGTTTATAATTCTGTCACAAAGATGGCTTATTTTAATTGGTTATTATCATTTTTTCTAAGTTTGTTACACTTTTAAGATTACCCCACCTTACTACAAGTAAACTATTACATAATATATATACACGTAATAACAATAGTGGGTACGCTTTGAACATATATACTTAATCATCTCCGAATATTAGTTTGCAATACTTATAAGTTTTCAATTTTTATTTCGGTTAATGTTTTTATTATTATAGACTATTTTTCGTTTCACTATCTATTTTCAATTATTATGGAAAGCTTTAAGTATATTTGTTACTATTATTTTGTGTTTCTATTTTAAATTTTCTACTTTCATATTTATTATCGTTTAGAACTTATATAATTTTTTAATGTGTTATTAAATTATACTGTCAAATTTCTTTAATGTATAATACTTTATTCATTAAAAGATCAATGTCAACTCAGTTTTTCGAATCATATAATGTTTCTGAAAACATGTTATAAATTTTACATTGTACGAAACACAATAAATATAATGTCTCCCGGGCAACGTCCGGGAAAACAAAGCCATCGATATGCGTGCAAAGAATAGTAACGGGCCACATTTATTTTCTTTGAGCCCGTTTTCATTTTTTAACTGGCCATTTTCATTTTATTTGGGTCGTTTTTAGTTTTTTAATTGGGCTTGACTAACGGGCCAACTTTATTATCTTTGAGCCCGCCAATAGTTTTTTAATTTTGAGCTTAAAATTTTTAATTTGTTTTAGGACTTATGTTTTGATCTTTTAATTTGTTTCTAATTTTGTTTACAAAGATGACTTATTTTAGTTGAATATTATCATTATTCTAAGTTTGTTACACTTTTAACACTTTTAAGAATATCATCTTATCACACGTGAACTATTACGTAATATATATATATATATATATATATACATATATATTCGTATTTATAATAAACGTATATATTTATAAACATATATATATATATATATATATAAAAGTAACAATAGTGGGTACTTTTCGAATATATACACGTAGTCATCTCCAACTATTAATTTGTAATACTTATTAGTTTTTAATTTTATTTCAGATGATGTTTTATATTGTCAAATTACTTTATTTAATAATAGCTTATTGATTAAAAGATAAATATCAACTCAATTTTTCAAACTATATAATGTGTCTGAAAACATGTTACTGTATCAATTTTACCTCGTATGAAATACAATAAATATAATGTCTCCCGGGACAACACTCGGGTGACATATCTCGTTTTAATATTAAATTTAAGAATTTAGGTATTTTTTATACTTTTTATATTTAATAATGGCATTTTTGATGTTATGAAAAAATACGATATTTGTAAACTCTTCAATGGCATGTATGATATTTTCCCATAACATAATGGAATGTAATGAGTATATTGTCCCTCCATAAAGCAAAGAAGGAGCAAGCCAAGAGAATTACGTTGAATTCATCGTATAATTTTTCTTTTAATATTAACGCAATTTAAACTAAATACATACCATTTATATTTGTATTCTTGATTTTATTTAAAAGCCTTTTATTACTAATTAGTTATATACTCATTTGACAACTACTATGGCTCTACCTTTGAAACCAAATCTTTCTAGAGATGATAAACAAATTAAGTTATTGATAAACAAAGTATCACCTTTAAAAAAGTTATAAAAAAAATTAAAACTTAAAAACACTAGTTTAAAACATAAAAGGTTTAGGCCACAAATTAAATTTCATGGAGTAAGATTACGGAAATACGAGTATTTATGTATAAAAATATAATCGCTTCGAGTGTGAGGATCAAAGATTTATGTTTTCTGATACTCGTCTCCATCTCAATTCACCTGATTGAGGATTCTTCATCATATCCCTTGTGAACTTGAGAATTATTCGATCAAACCAGCTACGAGTATCTAATTCTCTATCAAATTAATACATGTGTTTTTGTCATCCCTAAATTAACTTTTCTTTAAAAAAATGAAGGTTGATTAAAAAATTAAGTCAGTTGTAGTACAAAATTCAATATAAGTAGCATCACTATACTAAAAATTAATGTCTTGCTAGCTGTTTAAAACATTAATTAATAAATTAAACATTATCCCAAATCCTTACGCATGCAAAGCAAAACTTGTAAACTAGTCCAAATATCCAACAAATTACAGCCCAACAATGCTTGAAGACAAAATATACAAGAATGGTAATTTGAAGATTAAGAAAAGAAAAAAAAAATGATCTTTGATTTGGTTGGGAAATGTAAGAGCACATGGCACTCATGTGACCCCTACAATCCACATGCAGTAAGAGAGTATTCCCCATGTTATTATGATCACTAATGGCAGCAGAAAGATTAGGTCAAACCTAATAAACCTTGACTAAAATTTCGTTGCAATTTGGGAACCACTCTACTCTATTCTACTTCTTGTCGGTCAATAATTTTAGATACTCTTCAACCTTATTTTAATGTAAAGTTGAAATAATTTGGATAAATAGCATAATAGATGTTGTCGTTCTTATGAGCATTATGGATTGTTTAAAAAATTTGTTTATAGATGTTGTTGCAATTAATTACCTTGAACACTGAATGAAGACTCATGCAATCTACTTTCACCTTACTAATTAATGTATTTGACGGGCATGAACTAAATACTAACGGGTTGGATAAAACATTTTTTCTAAACGTAAATTACTCGCGAATGACGGATGTTTGAGCATATGTTGTCTTAACTGAGTTTGCGTTAGAAAGCCGATAGTTATCCAATGTAAACTTTTCGTTGTAAAATCTTTATCGCCCAAAGATCGATCTAAAGAGAAAAGTTCACTCAAATCTACTGAAATTATATAATGCATCATTCTTCTAACAAAACATAACCTCCTTAATATAATACACATCATATATATATATATATATATGGGGATGGGAATATAAGGCTGTTAGGTAGCTAAGCTTAGGTGTGGAACACTCACATATTGTTTTTTTAATCCATAAAAATCAGGGGCCATGTGTTTTAATTAAAATTCAACAAATATTAAAAAATTGGTATGTGAGGGGTTCCACACCTAAGCTTAGGTGCCGGACAGCCTTATATTCACTTTTCTATATATATATATATATATATATCTAGTTTGAAAAGAATACTATATATCTTATGATTTTTTCATATAATATTATAAAGGGATTAGTATCCTGTAATGTAACAAACTTTGGACGAATGTTTATAGTGGAAATAACTAAAGTCGTGTGTATTGTATGTAAACAACTCGAAATTATGTTTATTGTATGTAAGAAAACATACGTGGCAACCATATATAGCTGCCACTTGTTAGATTTTGATTGGTCGGATACATTTTCTTACATACAATAAACATAATTTCGAGTTGTTTACATACAATACACACGACTTTAATTATTTCCTACTATAAACATTCGTCCAAAGTTTGTTACATCTATATCTATATCTATATTATCTTATAAAAGAGGAGCACCTTTTTTTTAAGAAAAGATGATTTGAACCGATGAAAATACCCCTCTTCGTTATTCACTAATTTAAACATCTCTACCTAATATACCTATAATACCCTTAAATCCCAAACACTCATTTTCTCTCTCTCCTCAAATCTCAACCACTCATTTTTTCTCTCTCCTCCATAAATCATTATATACCTCTAATTCATTCAAAATCTTTTATCTCAAAAACCGTATATCGATAAATTATAAAAATTGTATGGGTGTTCTTAAAATTTGATGATCTTTTATTAGAGATGTCATTCGATATACTTTCGACGAATTTTAAATCCGATGGCGGAGCCCGTACGGCTAAGGCATTTGGCTATCACACTCTATGACTTATTACCTCCTATGATCTATCACCCCACCATCTCACCGCCGCAACGCTCGGATACTATCTCTTGTTTCAGGATACTTATCCTTTCTGAAATTGGAATGTTACATTAGACCTTAATAATGCTACACAAAGTATTAACCTTCCACCAACGCTCTTTATTGATCCAAATCGATTTAATCAAAAACTACAATCCAGTTAAAAGCATTTAGTTGTAGTATTGATTCATCCTATCGACCTATCACATAGAACACATGATGAGCAAGATTAGAGCTAGTGTAACCAATCATTATGTCAAGAGCTCGCTCTCCAAACAGAGTCATTCATCTTTGAAGGAACCAATCATTATATTACTCTCCAAACACAATCATTGACCTTTGTAGGATCCGATTTGCTTTGCTTGTCTTCAAAATAGGCCTCACATCATAGTCTTGTTGTTAAACCAGTGTATGTGTTTATTTGCTTGCATGTAAATTATACGAATTTTCAGGCGATGAGCATGAGCTACGTTTTATTACTCATATCGTTGCATTAATCATCGAATTCAAAACAATATTATTACAAGAAAATGTATAAATGTGTAGCATTTATACAAAAAGATATGGTGATGAGATGTCAAAGTAACATGTAAAAATGTGGTGGTAGAGTATATCTCAATTAATGAGCTGAGTATTTGGATGAATCTATATTACAGTATTATTTACATGTTAAAATTTTGTAGTAATACAAATTGAGGGTTGTCAACAATGTGTTGAGAAACAATGACATTATTTTTAGAGAAAAGTGAATTTAAGGTTGTTCGGCACCTAAGCTTAGGTGTGTATCCCTCACATAGTAATATTTTTATATTTCTTGTTTAATGTCGTAGCGATTTTGAAGATCTCGTAGCGATTTTGAAGATCTCGTAGCGATTTTGAAGATCTCGTAGCGATTTTGAAGATCTCGTAGCGATTTTGAAGATCTCGTAGCGATTTTGAAGATCTCGTAGCGATTTTGAAGATCTCGTAGCGATTTTGAAGATCTCGTAGCGATTTTGAAGATCTCGTAGCGATTTTGAAGATCTCGTAGCGATTTTGAAGATCTCGTAGCGATTTTGAAGATCTCGTAGCGATTTTGAAGATCTCGTAGCGATTTTGAAGATCTCGTAGCGATTTTGAAGATCTCGTAGCGATTTTGCAAGATCTCGTAGCGATTTTGAAGATCTCGTAGCGATTTTGAAGATCTCGTAGCGATTTTGAAGATCTCGTAGCGATTTTGAAGATCTCGTAGCGATTTTGAAGATCTCGTAGCGATTTTGAAGATCTCGTAGCGATTTTGAAGATCTCGTAGCGATTTTGAAGATCTCGTAGCGATTTTGAAGATCTCGTAGCGATTTTGAAGATCTCGTAGCGATTTTGAAGATCTCGTAGCGATTTTGAAGATCTCGTAGCGATTTTGAAGATCTCGTAGCGATTTTGAAGATCTCGTAGCGATTTTGAAGATCTCGTAGCGATTTTGAAGATCTCGTAGCGATTTTGAAGATCTCGTAGCGATTTTGAAGATCTCGTAGCGATTTTGAAGATCTCGTAGCGATTTTGAAGATCTCGTAGCGATTTTGAAGATCTCGTAGCGATTTTGAAGATCTCGTAGCGATTTTGAAGATCTCGTAGCGATTTTGAAGATCTCGTAGCGATTTTGCAAGATCTCGTAGCGATTTTGAAGATCTCGTAGCGATTTTGAAGATCTCGTAGCGATTTTGAAGATCTCGTAGCGATTTTGAAGATCTCGTAGCGATTTTGAAGATCTCGTAGCGATTTTGAAGATCTCGTAGCGATTTTGAAGATCTCGTAGCGATTTTGAAGATCTCGTAGCGATTTTGAAGATCTCGTAGCGATTTTGAAGATCTCGTAGCGATTTTGCAAGATCTCGTAGCGATTTTGAAGATCTCGTAGCGATTTTGAAGATCTCGTAGCGATTTTGAAGATCTCGTAGCGATTTTGAAGATCTCGTAGCGATTTTGAAGATCTCGTAGCGATTTTGAAGATCTCGTAGCGATTTTGAAGATCTCGTAGCGATTTTGAAGATCTCGTAGCGATTTTGAAGATCTCGTAGCGATTTTGAAGATCTCGTAGCGATTTTGCAAGATCTCGTAGCGATTTTGAAGATCTCGTAGCGATTTTGAAGATCTCGTAGCGATTTTGAAGATCTCGTAGCGATTTTGAAGATCTCGTAGCGATTTTGAAGATCTCGTAGCGATTTTGAAGATCTCGTAGCGATTTTGAAGATCTCGTAGCGATTTTGAAGATCTCGTAGCGATTTTGAAGATCTCGTAGCGATTTTGAAGATCTCGTAGCGATTTTGAAGATCTCGTAGCGATTTTGAAGATCTCGTAGCGATTTTGAAGATCTCGTAGCGATTTTGAAGATCTCGTAGCGATTTTGAAGATCTCGTAGCGATTTTGAAGATCTCGTAGCGATTTTGAAGATCTCGTAGCGATTTTGAAGATCTCGTAGCGATTTTGAAGATCTCGTAGCGATTTTGAAGATCTCGTAGCGATTTTGAAGATCTCGTAGCGATTTTGCAAGATCTCGTAGCGATTTTGAAGATCTCGTAGCGATTTTGAAGATCTCGTAGCGATTTTGAAGATCTCGTAGCGATTTTGAAGATCTCGTAGCGATTTTGAAGATCTCGTAGCGATTTTGAAGATCTCGTAGCGATTTTGAAGATCTCGTAGCGATTTTGAAGATCTCGTAGCGATTTTGCAAGATCTCGTAGCGATTTTGAAGATCTCGTAGCGATTTTGAAGATCTCGTAGCGATTTTGAAGATCTCGTAGCGATTTTGAAGATCTCGTAGCGATTTTGAAGATCTCGTAGCGATTTTGAAGATCTCGTAGCGATTTTGAAGATCTCGTAGCGATTTTGAAGATCTCGTAGCGATTTTGAAGATCTCGTAGCGATTTTGAAGATCTCGTAGCGATTTTGAAGATCTCGTAGCGATTTTGAAGATCTCGTAGCGATTTTGAAGATCTCGTAGCGATTTTGCAAGATCTCGTAGCGATTTTGAAGATCTCGTAGCGATTTTGAAGATCTCGTAGCGATTTTGAAGATCTCGTAGCGATTTTGAAGATCTCGTAGCGATTTTGAAGATCTCGTAGCGATTTTGAAGATCTCGTAGCGATTTTGAAGATCTCGTAGCGATTTTGAAGATCTCGTAGCGATTTTGCAAGATCTCGTAGCGATTTTGAAGATCTCGTAGCGATTTTGAAGATCTCGTAGCGATTTTGAAGATCTCGTAGCGATTTTGAAGATCTCGTAGCGATTTTGAAGATCTCGTAGCGATTTTGAAGATCTCGTAGCGATTTTGAAGATCTCGTAGCGATTTTGAAGATCTCGTAGCGATTTTGAAGATCTCGTAGCGATTTTGAAGATCTCGTAGCGATTTTGAAGATCTCGTAGCGATTTTGAAGATCTCGTAGCGATTTTGAAGATCTCGTAGCGATTTTGAAGATCTCGTAGCGATTTTGAAGATCTCGTAGCGATTTTGAAGATCTCGTAGCGATTTTGAAGATCTCGTAGCGATTTTGAAGATCTCGTAGCGATTTTGAAGATCTCGTAGCGATTTTGAAGATCTCGTAGCGATTTTGAAGATCTCGTAGCGATTTTGCAAGATCTCGTAGCGATTTTGAAGATCTCGTAGCGATTTTGAAGATCTCGTAGCGATTTTGAAGATCTCGTAGCGATTTTGAAGATCTCGTAGCGATTTTGAAGATCTCGTAGCGATTTTGAAGATCTCGTAGCGATTTTGAAGATCTCGTAGCGATTTTGAAGATCTCGTAGCGATTTTGAAGATCTCGTAGCGATTTTGAAGATCTCGTAGCGATTTTGAAGATCTCGTAGCGATTTTGAAGATCTCGTAGCGATTTTGAAGATCTCGTAGCGATTTTCATAATCTCGTAGCGATTTTGCAACATCTCGTAGCGATTTTGCAACATCTCGTAGCGATTTTGAAGATCTCGTAGCGATTTTAAGGTTCTTTATGCGATTTTGTCCAGTTATTGCGATTTATATGGCTATTTTGTGATAATTAGAAAAAACTTGGCTATTTTGGTACAATCACAACGAAATTTGGCTATCGTCGCGATTTTCTCTTTAGATTTTCACTGTAGAATGCAGCGAAGGGTGATGACACTTAACTCCGACATCTATGGGCTTTGTTGTTTGTTGTGATGGCATAAAAGAGTTCTAACTATAAATTTGGCTATTAGATTTTGGTTCGTGGTTGTGAAGATGTAAAAAAATAAATCTAAATGTAAATTTGACTATTAGAATAATATCGTGTTTTTATCGTTAATAAATTAGTGAATATATTGTGATTTGTTGTATATTGAACTTACTAAATACATGATTTTAATCTTAATATTAATCTTTCTTTTAATATAATAAAACACAGTTATTCTAATCACTTATCGACCAATTACAGCTTTTCATTTTATAAAGTTAACTTTTATTTTTAATTTTGACTTTAATTTATACTTTTTTGTTTCCATCACAAGTTTATACTTTTTAACCCATAATTTCAATAAAATAAAAAAATAATAATAACTAATATATATTCAATAATATAGCTAATATGTATTCAATAGAATAATAGTTAATATATATCTTAATAATACGTTCTATTATAAAATATAAAATTAATTAATTAAAAATAAAAAAATTTAATGTAAATATATTAAGATTTTAAAGTAATTTATATTATTATCTTTTTTAAAGTTTTTTTTATAATTGTCATGACACATATAAGAAAAACAAAAGACGTAAAAATATAATTCTTATAATAAACAATATAACATTGTCATATTCTAATTGAAATATTTAAGATATTTTCATCTAAAAATATAAGATATTATTTAGTATAAAATAAGAATGTAATACACCATGTGTAACAATAAATCAAATAAAATGATAGTGACTTATTATGATTTTTTAATATCAAATATCGCTAAGTATGTCACAATCTACAACTTTGATGGACATATTGATTTTTAATATTCAAATATCGCTAAACATGTCACAGTAAACAATTTCGATGGACATATTTTTAGAAAATATTTTAATATAAAACTCAAAGTTTTAATATGTACATCAGTTTTTTATTAATAAAAATAATAAACTATATTTTAAACCGTATTAAATTAACATCTAATATTGATAACGTCGTAAGCTTCGTGTATTAGACACGGGTCTAAAATCTAGTATAATATATAAGACTAACCTTTTATTAACCAATCACACTCTTAATTTTCATCAAAATTAATTAAATCAACACATGTTAAATTAATTTACACTTTTTTTTTTCATCATCAATTTACACTTTAAACCAATTTAAACATAATTAATACTTTATTGCATAATGTCTATCTAATAACAAAATATAGCTAAAAGTTAGAGAGGTTACAACATTTGGATTAATACGAATTAATATTTATATCAATATTTTATTTATTATATTTATTATAAGACTTATCAAATAGCTTATTAAAAATATAAATAATAAATATAAAATATAAAAAAATATTTAACCCAATGTTAAATAGTTAATATTTTATACATATCTAACTAATAACAAAATATACTAAAAATTAAAGATACTAAAAGTTAAAGATGTTACAACATTTGGATTAATACAAATTAATATTTATATCAATATTTTTTTATATATATTTTTATAAGACTTATCACAATAGCTTATTAAAAAATAACAATACAAATATAAATAAATCATATAACAAAAGTAACGACATTATCGATTAGATATATATTTAATGTATGTATGTATGTATGATTATTATTATTATTATCTAGATATGTCTCATTTTATTTTTCAAACAGCAAAAGATATATCTCATACTGATATATCATTTTAATATTTTATTTTATTTTTGAATAATTTACCTGTTTGTTTTTGTATAATTTTGGGTTTGAATATATAAGGTCTTTTGAATTTAAATATATGTAAATCTTATTTTGGTTATATGTTGTAAATAACACGTGTATTTAATATGGGCCTAAATCTAGTAGTTGTTTAATGAAAGAATTACTAATTGTGTAATTATAATAATTTCAAATTATATGATAGCCTTTTTTAAAAAAAAACATGATACTTTAGATTATCAATTAATCCATAGTAATTCTTAGTAATTAGTTTCATTATTTAGAGTTTTTTGTTTATTGGCCTGAAAGCAAATAAAGGTGGTTGGTGTCATTTATATCTATACTATATTATAAAAAAAGTAACACTTTATTTTTGGAAGTGTTGAAAAATATGTAATATTTTCACTTAACACCTCTTAAAATATTTTCACATACATTACCCCCTTAACATTAATGATTAAATTTTTTCAAACATCGAGTTATATTTTTTTTTGAACAACGAATAAGTAGTTAGCAGTTAGCATTCGAGACATCACAGTGACATCCAATTGGGCAGTATGCGGTGCTCGAACCACGCATGCCTGGGATGAAACTCAGGACTCTCGAACCCTCCCCCCTAATAATCCACTCCTACAAATGTAGGAAGTGAGATTCGAACTAGTATTTAATAATTAGTAGTTAGTATTCGAGACACTACAGTAACATCTAATTGGGCAGTATGCGGAGCTCGTATCATGTATGTCTGGGATGTAACCCAGGGCTCTAAAAGTGGGATTCGAACCCTGATGGTTTATCCCAAGGTCTAATCCTTCATCTTTTAAAAATATCCATTAACCTTTACATCAATTATCTAAATCACTCGACGCCACCTCCACCACCAACAGTCGCCACCACCAACACATCGTCGCCGTCACGACCACCGCTGCATTGTGCGGGTCTGTGCTAATGATTATTTGGATAATTTACAAGTAGCGCATATAATGCCATTCAAAAATGTACATTTGCCGTTAAGAAAAAATAAAAAAGATTTCATTTATTTTATCGGTTTCGTTTTACAATGATAGATCGCTACCAATTATGCGTTTATGACCGCAATAACTATTTTCTTCTTAGCTTTGAAAGTTGACATAGTGAGTTATGAGTCATTTTGTAACTTGGGTCACGCCATTCATTAATGGATCAACTTTCTAACAGAAGTTGATTGGTACAATATGGTACGTATTTTTTAGATTACATCAATCTTAATATATATAGACAATTAGCTAGATAAAGTTTTACACAAATATTATGTCGGACGCACAAACTTGATACGGAGTATATGTTTTTCTTTTCCCACGATGGTTTTTAATAGTTTAATATGTTGTAATATTATCTTTTACATACTTCTTTATAACAATTCTAGACCCTATTCATGTAAGAAATAATTACAAGAAAATTACATTGGAATTAATTGACCAGATTATCTTTAATGAATCATTTTAAATGTAAAAAATTATTAGAAATTACTTTGTTTGCTAAATAAATTACAACCTAAATCCTTATCTTATTAATATACATTTAAGCTTTTATCAATTAATATATTTCAACCTACACCACTTGACACTGTCACCACCATCAATAGTTGCCACCATCACCACCAATATGATGCGTATAAAATCTAGTGCTTCAACATCTGTTACTTAATATCTGGAAAAGCGGGCCGGCTTGAATTGATTCGCTACGTTACTTTTAAATCTTGATAGGACAACAGATGCTAAAATGCTTTTAATACAACGTGCTTTATTTCCCAGTTGTAAAAATATCGATATATGTAATATAATATGTTCATGTAGTAAAGGGTCTACATGCATAATTGCATAAATAACATGATGCAAATTAAATTAAAATTACGATTCTGGGAATGCTGACTATTATTAACATCGCTGGTACAGTATATTCCAAAAACTTTAATCCTAGCTAGCTAGTCAATACATCAATAAACAAATATGAATATATGATGCGAGTATATAGTGTAAGAAACATGTCACACTGATGATTTTGTTTGATTCGACTTCAATCTACAGTAGCTTACTGAATACTTCACAAAACAAGCACTAATCATTTTAATAAAAATATAATTCGAAAATCGCAAACATATCTCATTTGAATTTTATACGTCTTTAATCTAAGGATCATCTCCTCTAAATTATTACTCAAAAACCTCATTTGTTTATAGTTATTAAAAAAGAAGGGATTATCGCATACGAGTGTAATCAACTATGACCCAATGGTTATGTAATGTAGTGACCTTTCAAAATGACTATGTAATGTAAGGCCTTTCTATTTTTGTTCTTTTCGTGTAGTTTACCGGGTAATATATTATTTCTAACCGGTAATGCCACGTGGACTTAAAAAAAATATATAAAAACCCTAATTTCCACCCTTTTCACCCAATTTCAGTCCCCCGCTCCTTATTCCCTCCATTTTTCTCCCAATGTTCCCTCCATCTTCTTCCATGGCGTCGAGTTCATCATGCTCCTCAGGGAATCGAAATTCCCGTTATATGAAGTGTCACTGCGGATCCAAGATGTACATATTTACATCATGGACCACCAAGAATCCAGGTCGTCGATTTGTCAAATGCCCTAATGTAAGAACCCTAATTTTTTTTCTCAATTATTTCTGAAATTAGTTTAGGGTTTATGTTCGTTGTGTTTAAAAGTAACAAAATCCATGTTTTTTAATAGGTTAAAAGTGGGTACTGTACTAGATTCAGTTTTATTGATGAAGAACTTCCAAACGATTATTACAAGGATTTGATCTATGAGCTTCATTCGCAATCTCTGAATTCAATCAATCAATCTCCAAAGGATGATGAAGATTCAAGGGATTCCAATATGGTTAAAGTGTTGAAGGAGTTGACTTTGACAAAGTCAAAATTGAGAGTTTTCGACCAAGTATTCTATATTTTGGTTGTGTTGAGTCATGGATTCGCTGAGAGACTCAGCGAGTGACTTCTTCAGCGAGCTCTCAGCGACCATCTATTATCTTCAGTTAAAGGATAAGTTCAATGACTCACCGCCATGTTTTGTAAGTCAAATATGGGCGGGAAGATGAAGATAAGAAGGCTGGTCCCCAAGGACACGTGTTGATAGATCAGAATGAAGACATGTGACCTTGTACCATTTTGGTACTAAGGTGTTTCTCTTTCATACCGTTTTGGGAAAGAAACAAGATGGTAAACAGAGATTCCTGAAGACCAGTCTTACACACCAATAGATAGTTGACAACCTTCATGTGTCAACATCTATTGGGTTGTCATGTGATGTCTTTTCTCTCCTATATAAGACATCACTTGACCTAGCCGCAAAAGAGTTGGTGTGTGCCATATTTACACATAGTGTGTTTTTCTCTCTTTGTATAATTGTTAAGTTTTTAGTGTGTCAAAAACTTAACAATATTTTCTCTTTTATTTCTTTGTAAAACCGACCATGTATTCACTGTTTAATCTATGTTACTTATGATTAAACATCTTTACTTTCTTATCTTATGTTCTTAAAGTAATTTACATTAGTTGTTTAATTACTTAATCGTTGCAAACTTGGGACTTTCAGTTGGTATCAGAGCAGTGTTTCGATACACTGAAACTGATCTGAAAAGTGTTTGCAAGATTACCCTTTCTTTCTGTACTTTAATTTTCTGCATCTAAAATCTTTTCTTTTCTTTTCCTTAAACTTTTTCTTTACATGGCTTCGGTTCCTACTCTGGTTAATACCAGAGACTTTGGGTATGTCTCTATCCCACCAAGATTCGAAACTCATGATTTCGGATCTTGGAAAGAGAGAATGCTCCTACACATAGTAGGAGTTGAACCTTACTTGATGACTATTCTGACCAGAGGGCCATATGTACCGGTTCTGTTACCAGGACACCAGGAGCCACCACTGATGCTCCTGAGGTTGTCACTGAGCTCATAAAACCAGAAGTACAATGGACATATGATGAGCGTAGGCTTGTCAATCTGGATGCTCGGTTAAGAAATCTTATCATCAACACCCTTCCCGATGACATTATGAAATCTGTCATCAAACTTTCTTCTGCAAAAAAGGTGTGGGATAATCTGTTAGGTCCAGATTTACCGGACTCGCTCCAGACTTGACTACTGGAGCCTTACTGAAGATCTGTCCAGAAACGTGTTCTACTGGACCTACTCCAGACTTGGAATCTGGAGTCCCTCTGAAGATTTGTCTAGAAATAATGGAAGACCAGTGAGCAAATACTTGTATAGGAAATCTGGAGTATTCTCCAGATTAGCTCACTGGACTTCACCCCAGTCCAGATCTACTCTACTGAAGACGTTCTCACTAAAGTCAAAGACTGAAGTCAGAATAAAGAAGACTGACAAATGGCGGAGTGCACTGGAAGTCTTACCAGATCTGTACACTGGAGGATTGTCAGTGTTCTAGACCTTACAAGTCTGAACACTGATATCGAGGAATTGACTTTTGCCTTTACACACTTTCCAAAGAACACTCCACTTGTTCTTTACCAAATTTTATACGTGTGTAAAGGTGGTTGTTTAAAAGAATAAAGTCATATTGATGTGACTTTATCCTTGTACCATTAACCAATGCATTTAATGTTCTTGTCGGTTCATTAAATGCATGCAACCATATTTGTACGACACAAAATTCACTGGTGAATTTTGTTGCCTATAAATACAAAGTCATTTCTTTGAGAAAATTACTTTAAAGCATACATTTAGCATTAGAGTGAATTTGTCTAAATACTCTCGATCTTAAACAGGGATACTTCACAACTTTAAGTATCTCGATCCAAAAGAGTTATTTGACAAATATAGATCATTTGTAATTCATAGGTTGTTAGGATACATACTTAATTGTATTATCTTGATTCCGCACAACCTTGTATTTTATTTAACATCATAAATAAAATACACCTTGAAAAATACATAATGTTCCACTTTACTTGTTTATTGCTTTAAGTCGTGTATTACTTTATTTATATACTTGCATTTATATTTAAGTAATACTAGTCCATTCTAGTGATTATTAGACTTGTTGTATTTTACACTTCTGGGTTAACCATCGTATTTGGGACCTCACATAATCTTTGTATCAGATTTGATGGTACAGTAGATGTTCTTGCTACTAAGAAAATAAATTTGAAACGTGCCTATGAAGGATTCTTTTCTCTTCCTAATGAGAATCTGGATGGCACTTATAACCGTTTTAAATGTCTTCTGAATGACATGACGAATGCTGGCATAGAGCATGATATGCTTGAAGTATGCCACAAGTTCATCGACAACTTGCCCATTAAGTGGCAAGGTCTAAGACAAATCTTAAGGACCACCAAGCAGTTGAAACAGCATGACCTGGATTCACTTTATGGCACTCTTCAATTTGAAGAGAGAGCCCTCGCTCAAAACTTGAGAGCTGAAGCTGATTCCAAAAGACATGTTGGCTCTTCTTCTTCTTCATCTTCTCTATCTTCTGTCCCTCATGTTCATGACCCTCTTGCCTTGGTCTCTGCTGAAGTTAGCACTATTCATGTTAACAACAACAATTCTACCCCATCTCATATCCAGGACCTTGTCAATGACCTCGATTTCGAGGAGAGACAAGAAATGTTCTCGGATTTCATGCAATTTGCTCTTATCGCTGGCAAAAGATATTCCAAGAAATGGAACTGTCGTAGGTCGACTGCTTCCCAAAGACCAGTGGTAGACAAATCGCAGGAAGAATGTTGGAGATGTGGTCGAAAAGGAACATTTCAGACTTAATCCGATCAGAGAAAGTCCAGATGATCCAAGAAATGCTGCAAAGTTAAGATTCAAAGTATTTGCAAAGATAGTGCATGAAGAACATGAATATATTGTTGATCTAGGCTGGAAGATAAATGCTACGCGAGAGTTCACCCCTTAGTGAATCTGATTTGATAGACTTAGGAAGGAGATGGTTCGTTAATCTTCAGAATATTGGAAATGCTGATTATTATTGGCAAAGATTCCAAAGAGAAAGAATTTGGCATTTTAGTGAAAGAGGTTTGAAGCCTGAAGATAGGATGATTAAACCTAGGCCAATGAAGAAGATTACAAAACCAGATGGCACAGTTCATTTTGTTCAAAGAAAGATTGAATGTGTTAAAGAAGTTCCTGCTATCAAATGGGATCAAGACTTGCTGACAAACATGTCTTATTGGCAGATAGATATCAAGTCAGGCGAAGCACAGATGTTTGTTGATGACTCAAAGAAACAGATGTTGCTACGCATGTATGATCCAATGCAAGTTGTCAATTTGTCAAGAGGTGATCAAAGAAGACTAATTGAGACACCTTGTTTAGCAGTTAGATTTTGGAGAACAGAAGTTAGACGCTATCAGAATATTCTTGGTTTTTGTTTGGTCGAGAAGATTCATGCAAATAGCATAAGACTTTTGTTTGATGGTCGAGTTTGAAGTTCAAGATTATAAAACTTGTTAAAGAAATCTAGTCACTAATGTCAAGGGGGAGTCTGTAGATGCAGATTTGTGTGACAGTAGCAACGTAGATTTGATTAACGTTTTTGTTCTTATGAATATCTGTGTAATCGTTTAAATAATAAGTCATTAGGACTTACGTTTGTATTTAATGATTACGTTTGAACTTTAATATAAGATCATGTTATGTTTGTGTGTTATATAATTGTTTTGCAGGTACAAGAATGTAGAGCCAAGGTTTATAAGTGTCATAGAATACTTAAACGATGGTTGAACATTATGTAAATGCAAAATAAAGGATCCAAGAGGACGCACCTCGTGCTGACGTCATCAGCACGTTGTAATGTCTTCGTGCTGACGTCAGCGCGAGGGCAGGAGCATTTTGATGGATCGGGCTCGATTCACTTCGTGTGAAGCCCAAGCCCACACGAACACAAACCCTAGTAGTATAAATACATGTAATTTTAAGCGTTTCGCGACGAATTAAGAACTTAGAAATCGAATTGTTGCTCGTGTGACCTCCAACACGAACTAGCACTTCGTGTGTGACCTTAGGTTGGTTAATTACTGGTTAATCGACGAAAGGCAGTAGCAATCTAGTTATCTCAAGAGGATTCCGCACTCTTGACATAACGAATCACGTCTTATTTACGATCCATTCAACGGTAGGGACTTACAAAGATAATACAAGTATGTAAGTATCCTAACAACCTATGAATTACAAATGATCTATATTTGCCAAATAAACTCTTTGGATCGAGATACTTAAAGTTGTGAAGTATCCCTGTTTAAGATCGAGAGTATTTAGACAAATTCACCTTTAATGCTAAAAGTGATTTTAACGAAGAATATGACTTTGTATTTATAGGCAAACAAATTCACCAGTGAATTTGTGTTGTACAAATATGGTTGCATGCATTTAATGAACCGACAAGGTCATTAAATGCATTGGTTAAGTACAAGGATAAAGTCACATCAATATGACTTTATTCTTTTAACCAACCACCTTTACACACGTAAGTACTTTGGTAAAGAACTAGTGGAATGTTCTTTGGAAATTGTGTAAAGGCAAAAAGTCAATTCCTCGATATCAGTGTTCAGACTTGTAAGGTCTAGAACAATGACAATCCTCCAGTCGTAGATCTGGTAAGACTTCCAGTGGACTCCGCCATTTGTCAGTCTTCTTTATTCTGACTTCAGTCTTTGACTTAAGTGAGAACGTCTTCAGTAGAATAGATCTGGACTGGGGTGAAGTCCAGTGAGCTAATTTGGAGGATGTCTCCAGATTTCCTATACAAGTATTTGCTCACTAGTCTTCTATTATTTCTGAACAAATCTTCTGAGGGACTCCAGATTCCAAGTCTGGAGTTGGTCCAGTAAGGCTCCAGTAGTCGAGTCTGGAGCGAGTCCAGTAAATCTGGACCTAACAAACAACCACTTATTTCTTTTTCTTTATCAACCCTTCTGGAACAGACTCAGTGGCAACAGACTTTTCATCAACCTGCGCTTCAGACTTTTCCCCCTTGGAATGTCCACCAGTTTGAGACTTGTGGGCACTCCATAATTGTTCAAGCATGTATCTGTCTGTAGCACCAAATGTCCTTCCTGCCACTGGAGTTGTGATATTCACAGTTTTCCTTAGCTCAGTCACTTCCTTCTTGACAATTTGAATTTCTGAAGACAAGTGCTTTGGCATTTCATTTTCAATCATTTTGACCACCTGTGGCAATAACCCATCTTGAATGGTTCTAAGAACAGACTCATAAATCTCTTCAGTAATTTCTTTCAATATGCCATGTCTGAAATTCTTAGCACACTCATCACTGATGGTGCTAACAACAACATTCTGATCAAGTGTTGGCCTGCTTTCCAAAGTACTTATCCTGGTGATTAACTTCTGAACTTCATCTGTCAGACCTGCCAGTGGTTGAACAACTTCAGCTTTTACTGCAGTCTGAACAGATTTCACCAGCTTTGCCTCTAATCCCTGGACTGCCACTTTGATATTTTCATTGTTTTGATTTGTGGCCAGTACCAGTTTATTCAGTTTCTCAAACACCAGCTTCTCATTCCCAGCAAAAATATTCATTTCAGATGCAAGATTATTTGATAATAAAGACTTAAAATCAGAAACAACCTGGGATGAAGACTGGAGTGATCTCTCCAGATCCGCCACCTTACTTAAAAGGCCTTGGACCTTGGCTAAAGAGAAGGTAGAGAGACCACTGGGAGGTGTCAGTTCAGAAGGCAATCGGGTAACCAAAGGTACTTGTGCCTGGACCCCTTCAATGGAAGTTTCAGATGTTACAATAGTTGAGTCCAACACATGGTGTTCAGGAAAGTTAAGTGGAGTTTCAAGTGGTGGTGGTTGATTTTGTGAAATTTGAAGAGTAGGTGGATTGAAATAGGGAGTGGTTTGTGGAATTGAAAGTGGTGGTGGTGGTGGTGGCATTTCAGTAAAGATAAGTGGTGGGGTGACTGAAGTAATAACAGATGTGACAACATTTTCTACTTCATCACCCAGGAAATTCATATTTTTATCAAACATATTACCTTCAGACATTGGGGAATCTACCTCATCCCAATCTGGAGCCGTCCCAACTGTCTGATCATCCACTTCTCTATTTAAATCTAACTGAGCATCTTGCTCACCAGTCACCTGCTCATCAATCTGTACAATATTTTCTTCCTGCTCAAAAATAGGAGACCCATCTATATTCATGACATCACCTGGATGGCTTGATTCGGCTCTATTTGGATTTACCTGAACTCCAGCCCTCCTAAGGCGTCTGGAAGTTCTTGGTCGAGTAGTCTATTGAACCTCAGGAGCCACCTGGGTCACTGGTTGTACAATTTCAGCACTGAGGACTCCAGAGGGTCCCTCACCAATCTGGTTCCCTCCTGGAGCCTCTTCCTGTTCATCTGATGATGATGCATCAAGTGCATCATTTCTAAAGTGATTCAGCATATTTACAGGAATTTCAACCTCACCAGCTCTTGATTTTAATGAACTTAGCTCCCTCAGATATTCGCACACAGAAAAATGATTTGTGTCGAAATCATACTTGTTAGGACCAGTTTACTGGTAAACTGGCCAGTCTCCAGTTGCACCTGGATTCCCAGTGAAACTGGAGACCCAGAAGATTTGTCCAGAAATATATTAAAGTCCAGTTGCATCGTACAGTCAACGCAACTGAAGACTTCCTCCAGTTGAGAACTGACCAGTTGAAGAATCCTTCCAGTTGAAGTCGAAGACAACAAGTGAAAGATAGAGAATGACAATGGCAGCGAAGCCCAGTTGACATTCTAGTCAGTTACAAACTGGAGACCGTCAGTAGAAAGCTCTTACAAAGCTTTACACTGATTACGAGGAATTGACTTTTATGCTTTATGTGCTTTTACCCGGATAATAATATTTATCTTATTATTTAAGTACAAAAAGGTACATAAAGCTGGTTGAATAAAGTTGCTTTATTCTGCAACTTTACACAACATTTTAAGGAATTAAATGCTATTCCTTAAATGCTCTCAACCATATTTGTACGGCCAAAGTTAACATCCCAATGTTAACTTTGCCTATAAATACAAGTCATTGCACACCAAGAATATTACTTCTTCGAACACACTTCGAAAGAATTCACACTTTGCATACCTGCAATATTCTTGGTGAACTTGTTCAATATTCTCTCAATCACAAAAAGGAACATTTCACAACTTTAAGTGTTTCGATTGTTTAGAGAAATTCCAAGTGTAGATCAATTGTAGTTCATAGGTTGTTAGGATATTTACATACTTTGTATTATTCTTGGTTCCGCAACAACCTTGTAATTTATTTAAAGTTAATAAATAAATTACACTTGAAAATTACATATTGTCTCACCAATTTACTTCAAGTATTTTACTTTATTGCATTGTTCTTTACTTATTGTCACTTAATAAGTAATCTATCTAGAACTTGGTATATACTCTCTGTAACTGGTCGTCTCCAGTTCAGAGCTTATATTGCAAAGTAACTCCACCATCTACATTGAGGTGTCTTCAGGTAGTACCATCCATTGAGTTGGGAATTACAAGTGGTATCAGAGCAGAAGGCTAATAAACTTACCTAGATCTGCTAAGATGAACACTACTGAAGGTGGAGATGGTTCTGGTCAAGGTGAAAACCCTTTGAATACTAATACACCACCTTTCAAAATGTTAATACTAACCCTCCTCCTCCTACTGCCCCAAATCACGTCCATGTACATTATTCTAACACTCCTGTTCCAAAATTTGATGGAAACAGTGAGACCTTTGGTACATGGAAGGCCAGAATGCTTTTTCATTTCGGTGGGATAGAGAGGTATATGTTGAAAATCCTTAAGGATGAACCATATATACCCATGTCTCTTGGGGTAAGTCCTCTTTTAGATCCAACTGGAAGAAGAGGTTCAAGAGAAAAGCTCGAAGACCACTGGTCTGATGAGGATCGTAGACTTGTAGATCTGGACACCAGACTCAAGAACATGATCCTTGGAGTTGTTCCTGAAGATCTAATTCCAACACTTGTGTTGTTCCCCAGTGAAAAGTCAATGTGGGATGAATTAGTTATTCAGTTTGAAGGAGGTGATGACACTATTGTCACCAGGAAAGTTGCCTTGAACAAGAAGTATGAATCCTTCTTTGCTCTACCCAATGAAAGTCTAACTGGTACATACACCAGATTTTCTAGCCTCATTAATCAGCTGAGAGGCTTGGGTGTAGAGAAGGATAAGGATATTCTTCTTAAGAAGTTTTGTGATATTCTTCCTTCCAAATGGGAAAACATGGTTCTTGTCTTAAGATAAGGTAAAACCTTGCACAGCCATACTCTTGCATCGCTCTATGGAGCCTTCAGATTCACTGAAGATAATAATGCTGCAAGACTGGTGGCTGAGCAGGATGCCATGAACCATGCCCAGAGTTCCAAGGTTGCTAGTGTACCTGAGCGACCTTGTGCTGCCTTAATGTCTGCAGAGAGTGTCCAGGCACACTCAATGAAGGAGATGTTAAACAGTTTCTTGAACTCTGGTCTAACCACTGAAGTCAGTGATGGTTGTGATGAAACTGACGATGATGATCTGGTAGCCATGATTGCTAAAACCTTTAACAGGTTTAAGCATAAATCTAAAAGATTTAATGGCCCAAACAATGCTTCCAGCTCCAACTCTCTGGATAAAACCAATCTTACCTGTTATTGTAAGTCCCAACTCGATAGATGGTACTACTGAAGACACTCTATGTCGATGGTGGAGTTACTTTGCAATATATGCACTGAACTGGAGACGACCAGTTGCAGTGTGTATATACCAAGTTCTAGATAGATTACTTATATAAAAGACAATAAGTAAAGAACAATGCAATAATACAAATAACTTGTAAGATAACTTGATGAGACAATATGTATTTTTCAATGTGTAATTTATTTATTGATATTAAACAAATTACAAGGTTGATGCGGAACCAAGATAATACACGAATGTAAATATCCTAACAACCTATGAAATACAATTGATCTATACTCGGAATTTCTCAAGACAATCGAAACACTTAAAGTTGTGAAATGTTCCTTTTAGCGATTGAGAGAAGATTGCACAAGTTCACCAAGAATATTGCAGGTTTGCAAAGTGTGAAGTGTTTGTATGTTTTTCACTTTGTGAGTTGAACACTTAAATTCTTGGTTGTGCAATGACTTGTATTTATAGGCAAACTTAAATTGTGAAGTGTTTGTATGTTTTTCACTTTGGCCGTACAAATGTGGTTGAGAGCATTTAAGGAATAGCATTTAATTCCTTAAAAAGCAATGTAAAGTCGCATGATAAAGCAACTTTACACAACCACCTTTATGTACCTTTTATTACTTAAATAATAAGACAAGGCTTATTATCCGGGTAAAGGTACATAAAGTATACAAGTCAATTCCTCGTAATCAGTGTAAAGCTTTGTAAGGGCTTTCCACTGATGGTCTCCAGTTTGTAACTGACTAGAATGTCAACTGGGCTTCGCTGCCATTGCCATTCTCTATCTTCCATTTGTTGTCTTCGACTTCAACTGGAATGATTCTTCAACTGGTCAGTTCTCAACTGGAGGAAGTCTTCAGTTGCGTTGACTGTACGGTGCAACTGGACTTCAATATATTTCTGGACAAATCTTCTTGGTCACCAGTTTTACTGGGTCACCAGATGCAACTGGTGACTGGTCAGTGTGAACTGGTGACTGGCCAGTTCCAGGTGAACTGGTCCTAACAAATTCCCCCTATTTGTCTAGAAATATAGTCTAAGTCTTTTTCTAGTTCTTGTATCTATACAAGTGTGAACTATAGAGACTTGTTCGATTTAAATCTATCTAAGTTCCCAAGGCATTTTTATAGATCAATAAATGCCTTAGGTTTTTCTTTTAGGTTTGTTAGATTTTAATCTTTTATCTACCTTGTGGTTACAAACTGGTAACTTCATTTATACAAGGAAATGGAATTTATACAAGTTACAGAATGTAAATACAAATTACAAGTAGATAACTGAAGAAAGAACTTAATGAGATGGCCCTTCGCCAGTTCTTCTTCTCTTGGCAACTGAAGAGATAGGCTGAGTATCTTCAGGATCAATATTCAACTTTTGCTCAAGATTTTCTTTATGTTGAATTTTCCCCCTTAGAAAGTTTACCCATGCTTTCTCAAACCTATTCTTTTGTGCCTTCGCATCTAGCACATTCACCATCTCAACCCATTCGCTGAACCCATATTGCATAGCACCAGGATTGTCAGTTTTAACCAGTGGCCCCCTGGTATAACTAACTTCGACTTGAAAGACTTTGGTGCCTGGCTTGATTGTTACATTTACACCATTAATAGTACCACTATGTCTTCTGGTTGACATGATCTGGGAGTAGTAGCTTCTAGCTTCAGATTCATTTGTAATTCTTATACTCCCAGCACCAGCAGCCAGTACAGCGGACTTGATGTCTTCATTTGAAACCTCGCCAGTTGGTTCAACAAATGTGCTAAGGTCAGCATCTCTAGACAGTGGTCTTCTTGGTTGTGGAATCCTTCTTGGTGGATTCAAAACCTTCTTCACAACCTTCTTAACATTTTCAACTCGTTTAAGAATCCCACTGGCCCTTATCTCCTTAGCCTTCTCCACTGAAATGTTTAAACTCCTGGCATCAAATTCTGCTTCATCCTCAGGATAGTGTCTGTCCAGTTCTACATCCAGCATTTCTTTCAACTGGTCAACTATCCTGGGATCATTCTTGATCCTAACATACTCCTCCTTAGTGATACCCAAAAGATTGGCATCACTCATATCAAGTAACTTGATTTGTGCAAGATGTGCCCTGGCTTCAGCTTGGTTTCTTTGTTTCATTTTCTTTCTTTCTTTGATATCATTTCCAAGTCTGGCCAGTCTTCTGCTATCACTATCTGAAACTGGAGGAAGTATATCAGCATTACCAGTTTCAAGCATTACATCAGTGGCCGGCTGGGCAGATGCTTCAACAGCCAAACCTTTACCCTTATCCAAAACAACATTCGCCCTATCACAATCATCACCAGATCCACCAACTCTTTGCTCACCAGCTTCAGTACTGGTAGCCACACTTAATTCTCTTCCAGATGGAGTCCTTCCAGGTGCAACTGGTGTAAGGACTGAACTTCTTTCCCCCTTGGCAGCATCTAGACCTGCCCTAATTGCTTCCCATTCAGAGGGGTGAGATGGCAACCGGTCAAGAGGCTGCCATGACTGCATGTCCTTACACTCTTTAAAGATGCCACACATCATCCTGAAGGACCTCCAAAGGTGGTTGGTTTCTTTAGACTGGGTCAAGACATTTGCACTAACTTGTTCTTGACCAGTTTTTAGTTCATTTAAAAGCTTGGAGTCTTCGTCCAAACCAGAAACCACCTTTTCTTTTACCTCTTCATCTTTCCTCTTCAGATGCTCTACTTCAGTTGTCAGTTTCTCTATAGATTGAGCATGTAGAGATACCTGGGTGTTCAAACTCTCTATGCTGCCTCTCAACTGGTTGATCTCACTGGTAAGTGGGGCCAGATCAACCTGAGGAGTGGCCAGCTTGGTGATCTCAGACATCACCCTTTCAATCAAATGCTCTTCTCTAGCACCCAGCGTATCCTCTATTTTCTGACCAACCGAAGTCATCAACTGCTCTCCAAGGCCAGTTACATCTAGGCCAGGTCTTTCAATTAGTTCCTTAACCTGCCTTTCAATCTCTTTCAAGTCAACTTCTGAAGTTCTGACAGTATTTCCCAGCAAGTTGGAGATTGAACTGGTGACCTTGGAGTGAGTTAGGTCAAAGGCTTCCTTTAGAGTACCAGCCAGATTGTTGCAGCCAGTGACCAACTCATTAAGCTTTCTAAACACCAAGTCTTCATTGGATGAAAACTTGTTTATCCCCAGATCGACCACCTTAATGTTTGTTAAATGATCTTTGTGGTATCTGGAGAATGACTTGGTGTTTTTGTCAAGTGTCTTCTGAATCTCCTCCACCTGGTAAGAAGGTTTTGGAGATCGGCTTGTAGTGAGACAACTTGACTGTCCAGTGACAAAGGAGAAGGTGTCACTGGACCAGCAGTTACTACTGGAGCAACTGGAGGAGGCAAACTTAAGGAAGTCTCCCCAGTTGTCAAGCCAACAGTTGAAGATATAATTGGAGTGGTGGTTGAAGAAAGGACTGGAAAAACAAATTGTTGTTCATGCTGAGAATGCTCAGGTGTGAACAACGGCGACGGTGGGGGTGGCATTTCTCGAGCAAGTGAGAATTGCCCAGTTGGTAAAGGAGCGGAATATATTGGTAAAGATATATCTATAGGCACATTTTCTTATGGTGGTAAAAGTGAAATTGATGCGTCTAGAAGTGAGACTGGAGATGAAGGGTCTTGAGCTTGTACAGAAGCATCAAGAATCTCCAAGTCTGTTTCAGTACCTTCAGAATCCGAAGATTCTATAAGGATTTCCTCGTCATTAACACTCATGTCCAGATCCATGAATGTAACTGAGGGCTGACCAGTTACCTGGTCAGTCTCCAGATGACCTTCCCCAGTTTCCTGGATGGGTACATCTGTTGGTGGATCAAATACCGAAGTATCTTCACCAGGGATAGATGTGATGGGGGTTGCTTCAGTTATGGTTGCTCTATCCTCAACCATAACATTAGACACACTGGAGGGTCCCTCATTATTTTGAGGCCCGCCCAGTTGCCTTTCTGACTCACCTGCAAGAGGTGCATCTGTTGAAGCGAATGCCAGTTGCATTCGTTCAGGAAGTTCGACCTCACCAGCTTCAGATACCAGTGAGTCTAGATTCCTTAGTATATCTGGAGCAGTGTACGGTGAATCTGTACTATTATATGCTTCTCTGCCCAGAATTTGCTT
>CM067170.1:136209531-136214531 GCA_034093135.1 Erigeron breviscapus | reverse complement strand
TGTATGTATGTATGTATGTATGTATGTATGTATGTATGTATGTATGTATGTATGTATGTATGTATGTATGTATGTATGTATGTATGTATGTATGTATGTATGTATGTATGTATGTATGTATGTATGTATGTACGTATGTATGTATGTATGTATGTATGTATGTATGTATGTATGTATGTATGTATGTATGTATGTATGTATGTATGTATGTATGTATGTATGTATGTATGTATGTATGTATGTATGTATGTATGTATGTATGTATGTATGTATGTATGTATGTATGTATGTATGTATGTATGTATGTATGTATGTATGTATGTATGTATGTATGTATGTATGTATGTATGTATGTATGTATGTATGTATGTATGTATGTATGTATGTATGTATGTATTTCGTGTATATGAATATATATATTGGTGCTAAACATTATAAAATTTCTTAATGTACCTTCTATTAATTGAGTTATTGATTATATTTTGGATACATAGGTACTTGTTTGTTGGATCGAATAATTATAAAGTTGTTGTTACTTTACATATTCTTGAAGTTGGCTTGATTAATTATGGTTACATTCTTATAAGATTGTCATTATTTTTTTACTTTGAGATTGTCTCATGTTTTGGCATTTCTAAGATAACTAGCTATCTTTGGGCATTCCATTGAACTAGAGAGAAAGTATCACTATGCCTTAATGTTTAGAAGGCCAATTCTCTTGATAAACATCTAGGGATAATGCCTAGATAAGTCCAAATAAATTGTCCTAGTCGGAAATTGAGGGTTGTTACAGTGCTGATGCTGCTATTCCTGTTGTCGCTACAGCACCGGCTGCTTCTGTTGCCGGTAGTGCCACATTGCGTCCATTGTTGCCTCCTGCCATACCAATATTGCCAAGATTGCCTACTTTTCCTCCTATTCCTTCAGATTACTCCCTAGTTAGGCGTATAGATGTTCTTCAGGCTCGTGTTGATACGTTAGAGTCTGATCTTACGACTGTTCGAGGTACTTTGACCTTTTTGATCAACTGGGTCAAGAATCAAGGGGGAGATGTTCCTGAAGAAGTCTGCAGATTATCAGCAGTTCAGCCAAGACGTCAGAATGATGATGATGATGCTGATGATGCTGGTAATAGGAGTGATTCTCGCCCAGTTTCTGACAAAGGAAAAGGGGTTGAGACTCAGGGGGAGACAGAAAGAGATACTACCCAGACTGGTACTTCTGGTGCGGGTGGTTCAAGTGCTCCTCGAGAGGCTGAAGTTATTGAAGCACTTGATTCAGGTAATTCTTCGAAATCGGTTGATTATTTAAGTGATGATCAAGTTGAAGCTGAAACTGAACGATTAAAGCGTGAAGTTAAGGCAAAATTTGGACATGACTGTAATACCGAAGAAAATGCTTTTCATTCTGTATTTGATAACTTATTAGATAAACAGCAAGAAGCAGAAACTGAAAGAGGAAAAAGAATTACAGATTCAAAGGCAAACAGCCTTAGAATCTGATTCTGATTCTGATTCAACTTATGATTTTGATAAAGATTGATAAAGTGTATATAGGTTGCATGTAATAAGTTTACGACATGTGAATGTAATTTATCTTATTTCAATGCAATTATATTCATCTTTATTATTATTATCATGATTATTCATTGTATTCCGGTGTTCATTTTGTGTAATCTTAATAGATGATACAGATGATACAGAATTACTCTTCGATGGTGATGAACTTGAGGAGGGTGAGTTTGTTCCTGAACCAGATATAAACATATTCAAGAAACCTTATGGGTTTGATGATGTTTGGGATTCAACTCCTGAAGACCATCTTTGGAAGAAAGAAAAGAGTTGGAGATAAAGAGGAAAGAAGTTAAGGAAAGAATGCTTCAAACTTCAATTAGTAGCTCCGCTAAAGTTTTAAACTTCGTGGTATATGCTAGGATTGATGATGCATGATTCCTTTTCACTGGGAAATCAATTTGACAAGACCTTTTAATCCAAATAATTATCCTGTACCTCTCAGAGAAGATGATCCACTACATGAGATTGATAGACTTGTGCCTGGTCAAAGAATCAATGATTATATAGTCACATGGGATACTATGAAACCCATCATGTAATGGACTCATATCTCAGATAAAGATGCTGCAAGATATAAGACAATAATCTGGAGTTGGTTTTATGATGAAGAACTGAAGCTGTTTGTTTTTAAAAGACCAGAAGGTTGTCAATATCTAGCATGGCGTGAGAGACATTTCAGAAGTTTGTGTGAAGAAGACTTACATGAACTAGGAAATAACAGGATTATCAATCCAAGTAGTTATGGTCTTGCAGATGTGATTGGTAAGAATCTTTATGAAGATTTCAAGTTGAGATCGAATATGAAAGACTCTGAAAAACCAAAGTTTCATATTGAACCAAGACGAAAGAAGAAGGTGGTTAATCCAGATAAAAGTGTTGAGTATATTCAACGTGATATCAAATGTATGATCAAAGTCCCTGCCAAGAAATGGGCACAAGATGTCTTGGATAAACTGGATAATTGGGAGATTGATCGAAATTCTGGTGAAGCCAAGATGTATGCAGACTCAAAGAAGAAGATATTGTTGAGAAGGATGTATGATCCAATGCAGTTGGTGAACTTCTCAAGAAATGATCAGAGAAAATTATACGATACTGAATGCTCATTTTTACCATTTTGGAAGAATGAAGAAGATCGATATCGTAAGATTCTCCAAGTTTGCTTACATGAAAATATCCATGCAAATAGCAAACGATTGTTATTTGATGGATGATGAAGATTTTTGAAGACTGAAGAAAATCGAAGATGCTGCTGTCAAGGGGGAGTTTGTTGATGCATGTTGATGTGACAACAGCAACTTAGATTTGATTATGTCTTATTCATTTATATGTAATTGATAGATTATGGACTTCGTGTTTTAGTAATGATTGATTACATGTTTTGGTGTTATTTATATGTTTATATATGATGTTTGTTATGTATATCGTACAAGTACAAACATAATATATGTTAGGTTTCTTGTACATAAAGTACTTGGAAAATAACTAAGCATAGATGTTGATGGTATTTAGTACTAACGAAGATAATCTTCGTTAGGAACTAACGAAGATAATCTTCGTTAGGAACTAACGAAGATAATCTTCGTTTTATGGGCTGGGCTGCTAAGTTCGTAAGAACAAAGCCCAGCAGGCCCAATATCGATCGTGAACATATATAAACGATTGGAAACCCTAAATTGAGGAATCCAGTTGATATCACACACACCAAAGGCGACTAAGTTCGTTTCTAAGCTATAGAAAACAAAGATAGATCACATAAGGCTGATTATATTGAGATAATTAGCAATATATACGATAACTAATCAAACTAGTTATCTCGTGAGGATTCCGCACTCACGACATAACAATAGACGATCTCGAGAGCGATCAGTGGCTATCGAGGGACTCACAAGGTATTTTAGACTTTTTAAAGACTGAAAGTTTAAGGATAAAGAATAGTGGTTTGTTTTATTAGATAGTATAGATAATACGAGTCATATGTCCGCGCATTGCGGTGGAGATGTTGATAGTGGCGCGGGGTGGTGGTGGTGTCGATGGCGGCGACGGGTGACGGCGGACGGGTGATGGTGGTGGGGGCGGCAATGGTGGTGAAATGTAAAAGTAATTGATGTTAAAAGAGGTATGTAGTTATTTTAAGGATTGAGAGATTTATGTTGTAAATTATTTCATTAAGGGTATTATAGGTATATTAGGTAGAGATGTTTAAATTAATGAATAAAGGAGATGATATTTTAAGTACTTCAATTCCTTAATTGAGATTTTAAAAAAAGGGTTGTTGTTTATTATGTATTATAAAAAATAATATATATATAGATTATATAAAAGTCAATTTATAAAAGACAAAATTTTATAAATAATTAGCCGATAAAAGACAAAATTTATAAAAGAACATCAAAATTAGGACACAATAAACAAGATTATATAAATAATTTTCTATAAATTGTTTAGTTTATTTGCCAAATCTTATTATTTGAAAATTGTCAAATGAGGTTATAATTCAATTAAACTTTAACTTTTATGTCAAGGTCGGGAATCGAGATCGGATCTCCGAAGGAAGAGTCAAGATTTTTTAAAAACCAGATCGGATCAAATTGGGGCTTTTATGTATAAAATCATAATTTTTGAAATAATATGTATGGAAAATTAAAAATATATATATAAACTTCAAACTTAAACAAAAAAAAAAAAAAAAAAAAAAAAAAAAAAAAAAAAAAAAAAAAAAAAAAAAAAAAAAAAAAAAAAAAAAAAAAAAAAAAAAAAAAAAAAAAAAAAAAAAAAAAAAAAAAAAAAAAAAAAAAAAAAAAAAAAAAAAAAAAAAAAAAAAAAAAAAAAAAAAAAAAAAAAAAAAAAAAAAAAAAAAAAAAAAAAAAAAAAAAAAAAAAAAAAAAAAAAAAAAAAAAAAAAAAAAAAAAAAAAAAAAAAAAAAAAAAAAAAAAAAAAAAAAAAAAAAAAAAAAAAAAAAAAAAAAAAAAAAAAAAAAAAAAAAAAAAAAAAAAAAAAAAAAAAAAAAAAAAAAAAAAAAAAAAAAAAAAAAAAAAAAAAAAAAAAAAAAAAAAAAAAAAAAAAAAAAAAAAAAAAAAAAAAAAAAAAAAAAAAAAAAAAAAAAAAAAAAAAAAAAAAAAAAAAAAAAAAAAAAAAAAAAAAAAAAAAAAAAAAAAAAAAAAAAAAAAAAAAAAAAAAAAAAAAAAAAAAAAAAAAAAAAAAAAAAAAAAAAAAAAAAAAAAAAAAAAAAAAAAAAAAAAAAAAAAAAAAAAAAAAAAAAAAAAAAAAAAAAAAAAAAAAAAAAAAAAAAAAAAAAAAAAAAAAAAAAAAAAAAAAAAAAAAAAAAAAAAAAAAAAAAAAAAAAAAAAAAAAAAAAAAAAAAAAAAAAAAAAAAAAAAAAAAAAAAAAAAAAAAAAAAAAAAAAAAAAAAAAAAAAAAAAAAAA
>CM067170.1:136132031-136204531 GCA_034093135.1 Erigeron breviscapus | reverse complement strand
AATAAAGTGTTATTTTTTTTATATAATACTATTACAAAAAGAACTTACTAAACTTAACAACGAAATCTTTTAAACATTTTATGAATAACCATTTTCTTTCATAAAATAGTAATTAAATTTGCATCTTTCAAGAAAAACATATGCATCATTTACTCTTTTTAAAAAAAAACGAAACACTATACTACCTTCTGTTTATAATATATTACTAACATCATACCCGTGTAATGCGGTGGTGGTCATGACAGCGACAGTGTGGTGGTGGAGACGACGTCGGGTGGTGTAGATAATTGATGTAAAAATTTATTTAAAAGGTTAATGGAGATATCTTAAAAGACAAAGGTTTGATAGTGTAATTGAATCATAAATTTTAAGAGGATAATGTATGTGAAAATATTTTAAGGGGTGCTAAGTGAAAATTTTACATATTTTTCTACACTTCTAAAAATAAAGTGTTATTTTTTTTATATAATACTATTACAAAAAGAACTTACTAAACTTAACAACGAAATCTTTTAAACATTTTATGAATAACCATTTTCTTTCATAAAATAGTAATTAAATTTGCATCTTTCAAGAAAAACATATGCATCATTTACTCTTTTTAAAAAAAAACGAAACACTATACTACCTTCTGTTTATAATATATTACTAACATCATACCCGTGTAATGCGGTGGTGGTCATGACAGCGACAGTGTGGTGGTGGAGACGACGTCGGGTGGTGTAGATAATTGATGTAAAAATTTATTTAAAAGGTTAATGGAGATATCTTAAAAGACAAAGGTTTGATAGTGTAATTGAATCATAAATTTTAAGAGGATAATGTATGTGAAAATATTTTAAGGGGTGCTAAGTGAAAATTTTACATATTTTTCTACACTTCTAAAAATAAAGTGTTATTTTTTTTATATAATACTATTACAAAAAGAACTTACTAAACTTAACAACGAAATCTTTTAAACATTTTATGAATAACCATTTTCTTTCATAAAATAGTAATTAAATTTGCATCTTTCAAGAAAAACATATGCATCATTTACTCTTTTTAAAAAAAAACGAAACACTATACTACCTTCTGTTTATAATATATTACTAACATCATACCCGTGTAATGCGGTGGTGGTCATGACAGCGACAGTGTGGTGGTGGAGACGACGTCGGGTGGTGTAGATAATTGATGTAAAAATTTATTTAAAAGGTTAATGGAGATATCTTAAAAGACAAAGGTTTGATAGTGTAATTGAATCATAAATTTTAAGAGGATAATGTATGTGAAAATATTTTAAGGGGTGCTAAGTGAAAATTTTACATATTTTTCTACACTTCTAAAAATAAAGTGTTATTTTTTTTATATAATACTATTACAAAAAGAACTTACTAAACTTAACAACGAAATCTTTTAAACATTTTATGAATAACCATTTTCTTTCATAAAATAGTAATTAAATTTGCATCTTTCAAGAAAAACATATGCATCATTTACTCTTTTTAAAAAAAAACGAAACACTATACTACCTTCTGTTTATAATATATTACTAACATCATACCCGTGTAATGCGGTGGTGGTCATGACAGCGACAGTGTGGTGGTGGAGACGACGTCGGGTGGTGTAGATAATTGATGTAAAAATTTATTTAAAAGGTTAATGGAGATATCTTAAAAGACAAAGGTTTGATAGTGTAATTGAATCATAAATTTTAAGAGGATAATGTATGTGAAAATATTTTAAGGGGTGCTAAGTGAAAATTTTACATATTTTTCTACACTTCTAAAAATAAAGTGTTATTTTTTTATATAATACTATAGATATTAAACTTATACATTGCAATATTGCATGATGAATAATTGTTGTCATAAAAATCTATTAAAAATAAATAATGCATTCTTTAAATTTAAAGTATAATATTACAATATTGTAAATGTTGAAATTGTGTGAACTTTCGTAGACCCGACTAACCATATGTCTTCGGATGTTTGAGCCCGTAGGGTCATACACAATAGAACATCTATAATGTTTAACCATAAAGCTACGGAATGATATTTGATCATTTACGCATTTAATTAAATAGTTTTAATTAAATTATACGTTTATAAATTAACGCGAGTTAATTAAGGATAAACGGATAAACCGACAACCGTTATTTATAGAAGTCGATTAAAGTTAGTTTTAATTGATTGATAAATAACTTATTAATTAAAAGTAGTTTAATTAATTAGATGAGTTAACGGGTTGGATAATTAATTAGTTAATGGTCCAAATTAATTAATAGTGATTAATTAATATATGGAAAGTCCGGTCCATTCCCCCTAAGGCCTCATGGCCGAAATTCCATAAGGAAAGGGAGGGAGGGGATCGAAATTCCCATAGGGGAATTAAAGGGTTTTAGTTACGTATTCTAATTAGGAAACTATGCCTATATAAACCCCTAGAACCCTCATTAATTCTTGCACATTTTTGAAAACCCTAAAACACACACAAAAGGTGAAATCTCTTTCTCTCCTCTTGTGTGTGTCGAACTCAGTTTCGAAAAGAAACAAAACCCCAAATTGTTTTAGGTTTAATTATTTAGGGTTTTAGTTAAACCCTAAATTAGTTTCAACAAGGTTTCTTTGTGTTTTGGTGTGTGTGAGGTTCGAATTCAACAACCGTCATCATTACATATCATATCGTAAACATATCATTAACCACCGTCATCATAACATATCATATCGTAAACATATCATTAACCACCGTCATCATAACATATCATATCGTAAACATATCATTAACCACCGTCATCATAACATATCATATCGTAAACATATCATTAACCACCGTCATCATAACATATCATATCGTAAACATATCATTAACCACCGTCATCATAACATATCATATCGTAAACATATCATTAACCACCGTCATCATAACATATCATATCGTAAACATATCATTAACCACCGTCATCATAACATATCATATCGTAAACATATCATTAACCACCGTCATCATAACATATCATATCGTAAACATATCATTAACCACCGTCATCATAACATATCATATCGTAAACATATCATTAACCACCGTCATCATAACATATCATATCGTAAACATATCATTAACCACCGTCATCATAACATATCATATCGTAAACATATCATTAACCACCGTCATCATAACATATCATATCGTAAACATATCATTAACCACCGTCATCATAACATATCATATCGTAAACATATCATTAACCACCGTCATCATAACATATCATATCGTAAACATATCATTAACCACCGTCATCATAACATATCATATCGTAAACATATCATTAACCACCGTCATCATAACATATCATATCGTAAACATATCATTAACCACCGTCATCATAACATATCATATCGTAAACATATCATTAACCACCGTCATCATAACATATCATTAACCACCGTCATCATAACATATCATATATCATAACATATCATTAACCACCGTCATCATAACATATCATATCGTAAACATATCATTAACCACCGTCATCATAACATATCATATCGTAAACATATCATTAACCACCGTCATCATAACATATCATTAACCACCGTCATCATAACATATCATATCGTAAACATATCATTAACCACCGTCATCATAACATATCATATCGTAAACATATCATTAACCACCGTCATCATAACATATCATATCGTAAACATATCATTAACCACCGTCATCATAACATATCATATCGTAAACATATCATTAACCACCGTCATCATAACATATCATATCGTAAACATATCATTAACCACCGTCATCATAACATATCATATCGTAAACATATCATTAACCACCGTCATCATAACATATCATATCGTAAACATATCATTAACCACCGTCATCATAACATATCATATCGTAAACATATCATTAACCACCGTCATCATAACATATCATATCGTAAACATATCATTAACCACCGTCATCATAACATATCATATCGTAAACATATCATTAACCACCGTCATCATAACATATCATATCGTAAACATATCATTAACCACCGTCATCATAACATATCATATCGTAAACATATCATTAACCACCGTCATCATAACATATCATATCGTAAACATATCATTAACCACCGTCATCATAACATATCATATCGTAAACATATCATTAACCACCGTCATCATAACATATCATATCGTAAACATATCATTAACCACCGTCATCATAACATATCATATCGTAAACATATCATTAACCACCGTCATCATAACATATCATATCGTAAACATATCACGGACTTATAATTTGACCTAACGACGTTAGTCAACATATACGTTTAAGTTTTGGGATGTTACAATTACCTCCCCCTTAAGAGGATTCCGTCCCCGGAATCACTTCAGCATCAAAAAGGTGGGGATAGGTCTCCCGCATTACGGACTCGGTCTCCCAAGTCATACTTTCGCCGTGATTTGTACTACTTCGGGTCCAGCAAATTGCTTTTCCCCGGGCTCCAACCAACAACTAGGAGTCCGACACTTCCTACCATATAACATCTCATAAGGTGGCATTCCAATGCTCGCATGATAACTATTGTTATACGCAAACTCAATAAGAGGTAGGTGTTTATCCCACGAACCACCATAATCCATTACACAAGCTCTGAGCATATCTTCGAGCGTTTGAATAGTCCTTTCACTTTGCCCATCGGTTTGCGGATGGTAGGCTGTGCTCAGACGAACTTGCGTACCAACTTCCCGTTGAAAACTCTTCCAAAAGTTGGAAACGAATCGAGCATCACGATCTGACACAATCGATATCGGAACACCATGTTTAGAAACCACTTCATCAATATACAACGTAGCGAAGTTCTCCATAGGAGCAGTCTCACGAACTGGGAGAAAGTGAGCACTCTTCGTTAATTCAGTCATTGGCTTGGCAATGCGCGAGAAATCTTGAATAAAACGTCGATAATAGCCAGCCAAACCGAGAAAACTCTTAATTTCAGTAGGAGACTTAGGCTGCTCCCACTTCGACACTGCTTCTATCTTCGAAGGATCTACTTTTATACCATCAGAGGAGACGACATGGCCGAGGAAATGAACTTCCTTTAGCCAGAACTCGCACTTGGAGAATTTAGCATATAGCTTTTTCTCTCTGAGGACTTGAAGGACAGCTCTCAAATGCTCTCTATGTTCCTCTTCCGACTTTGAATACACAAGAATGTCGTCGATAAAAACAATAACGAAATGATCCAAAAATGGTCGACAGACACGGTTCATCAAATCCATAAACTTCGCTGGAGCATTTGTCAAACCGAATGGCATGACAAGGAACTCATAATGACCATAACGAGTTCGGAACGCTGTTTTGGCTACACTTTCTTCTTCAACCTTCAATTGATGATAGCCAGACCGTAAATCAATCTTTGAGAAATAAGAAGCACCTTGAAGTTGATCGAATAAATCATCAATACGAGGGAGTGGATATTTATTCTTCACCGTCAGGCACGATTTATACGTACCTATTACCACCGTCAGGCACCATTTATACGTACCTATTACCACCGTAAGGCATGATGTACCTATTACCACCGTAAGGCATGACGTACCTATTACCACCGTCAGGCACCATTTATACGTACCTATTACCACCGTCAGGCACCATTTATACGTACCTATTACCACCGTCAGGCACCATTTATACGTACCTATTACCACCGTCAGGCACCATTTATACGTACCTATTACCACCGTCAGGCACCATTTATACGTACCTATTACCACCGTAAGGCACGATGTACCTATTACCACCGTAAGGCATGACGTACCTATTACCACCGTCAGGCACCATTTATACGTACCTATTACCACCGTCAGGCACCATTTATACGTACCTATTACCACCGTAAGGCATGACGTACCTATTACCACCGTCAGGCACCATTTATACGTACCTATTACCACCGTCAGGCACCATTTATACGTACCTATTACCACCGTAAGGCACGATGTACCTATTACCACCGTAAGGCATGATGTACCTATTACCACCGTAAGGCACGATGTACCTATTACCACCGTAAGGCATGATGTACCTATTACCACCGTAAGGCATGACGTACCTATTACCACCGTAAGGCACGATGTACCTATTACCACCGTAAGGCACGATGTACCTATTACCACCGTAAGGCACGATGTACCTATTACCACCGTAAGGCACGATGTACCTATTACCACCGTAAGGCACGATGTACCTATTACCACCGTAAGGCATGATGTACCTATTACCACCGTAAGGCATGATGTACCTATTACCACCGTAAGGCACGATGTACCTATTACCACCGTAAGGCACGATGTACCTATTACCACCGTAAGGCACAGGTTATGCATAACACTTAACATCTAATTAGCTCGAGCATTTATCGTATTTAGTTTAGATTTCCACCTTTAACCTAAACTTAGCCTTCGTTTTTAGATTCAAACGAAGATGATCTTCGTTTTGTCAAACGAAGATAGTTTCCAGAAAACGAATTTAGGCTCAACGAAGATGGCTCAAACGAACTTAAGCCTAAGTTTTTAGCTTCGAACGAAGATGATCTTCGTTTTGTCAAACGAAGATATCTTCGTTTTTCAAACGAAGATGATCTTCGTTTTGTCAAACGAAGATAGTTTCCAGAAAACGAATTTAGGCTCAACGAAGATGGCTCAAACGAACTTAGCCTTCGTTTTTAGCTTCGAACGAAGATGATCTTCGTTTTTAGATTCAAACGAAGATGATCTTCGTTTTGTCAAACGAAGATAGTTTCCAGAAAACGAATTTAGGCTCAACGAAGATGGCTCAAACGAACTTAGCCTTCGTTTTTAGCTTCGAACGAAGATGATCTTCGTTTTTAGCTTCAAACGAAGATGATCTTCGTTTTGTCAAACGAAGATAGTTTCCAGAAAACGAATTTAGGCTCAACGAAGATGGCTCAAACGAACTTAGCCTTCGTTTTTAGCTTCGAACGAAGATGATCTTCGTTTTGTCAAACGAAGATAGTTTCCAGAAAACGAATTTAGGCTCAACGAAGATGGCTCAAACGAACTTAGCCTTCGTTTTTAGCTTCGAACGAAGATGATCTTCGTTTTGTCAAACGAAGATAGTTTCCAGAAAACGAATTTAGGCTCAACGAAGATGGCTCAAACGAACTTAAGCCTAAGTTCGTTCAGTATTCAAAAACGAACATGTTCTTCATTTTTTTCCAGAAACGAACGACTATGGCTTCTTCCAAAACACGTTTTTGACATAATTAAACATCTTTCGATCATCAAGATCGTTTATACACCCGTTAAACACCATTACGAACATCAATTAACCAAAACATCTTTTAAACTCTAATTAATTGCAAAACCCTTTTAAAATCAGTTTTGAATCAATATTAAAACATCTTTTGATCTGAAAATACAATTAACCACCGTCATCATAACATATCATATCGTAAACATATCATTAACCACCGTCATCATAACATATCATATCGTAAACATATCATTAACCACCGTCATCATAACATATCATATCGTAAACATATCATTAACCACCGTCATCATAACATATCATATCGTAAACATATCATTAACCACCGTCATCATAACATATCATATCGTAAACATATCATTAACCACCGTCATCATAACATATCATATCGTAAACATATCATTAACCACCGTCATCATAACATATCATATCGTAAACATATCATTAACCACCGTCATCATAACATATCATATCGTAAACATATCATTAACCACCGTCATCATAACATATCATATCGTAAACATATCATTAACCACCGTCATCATAACATATCATATCGTAAACATATCATTAACCACCGTCATCATAACATATCATATCGTAAACATATCATTAACCACCGTCATCATAACATATCATATCGTAAACATATCATTAACCACCGTCATCATAACATATCATATCGTAAACATATCATTAACCACCGTCATCATAACATATCATATCGTAAACATATCATTAACCACCGTCATCATAACATATCATATCGTAAACATATCATTAACCACCGTCATCATAACATATCATATCGTAAACATATCATTAACCACCGTCATCATAACATATCATATCGTAAACATATCATTAACCACCGTCATCATAACATATCATATCGTAAACATATCATTAACCACCGTCATCATAACATATCATATCGTAAACATATCATTAACCACCGTCATCATAACATATCATATCGTAAACATATCATTAACCACCGTCATCATAACATATCATATCGTAAACATATCATTAACCACCGTCATCATAACATATCATATCGTAAACATATCATTAACCACCGTCATCATAACATATCATATCGTAAACATATCATTAACCACCGTCATCATAACATATCATATCGTAAACATATCATTAACCACCGTCATCATAACATATCATATCGTAAACATATCATTAACCACCGTCATCATAACATATCATATCGTAAACATATCATTAACCACCGTCATCATAACATATCATATCGTAAACATATCATTAACCACCGTCATCATAACATATCATATCGTAAACATATCATTAACCACCGTCATCATAACATATCATATCGTAAACATATCATTAACCACCGTCATCATAACATATCATATCGTAAACATATCATTAACCACCGTCATCATAACATATCATATCGTAAACATATCATTAACCACCGTCATCATAACATATCATATCGTAAACATATCATTAACCACCGTCATCATAACATATCATATCGTAAACATATCATTAACCACCGTCATCATAACATATCATATCGTAAACATATCATTAACCACCGTCATCATAACATATCATATCGTAAACATATCATTAACCACCGTCATCATAACATATCATATCGTAAACATATCATTAACCACCGTCATCATAACATATCATATCGTAAACATATCATTAACCACCGTCATCATAACATATCATATCGTAAACATATCATTAACCACCGTCATCATAACATATCATATCGTAAACATATCATTAACCACCGTCATCATAACATATCATATCGTAAACATATCATTAACCACCGTCATCATAACATATCATATCGTAAACATATCATTAACCACCGTCATCATAACATATCATATCGTAAACATATCATTAACCACCGTCATCATAACATATCATATCGTAAACATATCATTAACCACCGTCATCATAACATATCATATCGTAAACATATCATTAACCACCGTCATCATAACATATCATATCGTAAACATATCATTAACCACCGTCATCATAACATATCATATCGTAAACATATCATTAACCACCGTCATCATAACATATCATATCGTAAACATATCATTAACCACCGTCATCATAACATATCATATCGTAAACATATCATTAACCACCGTCATCATAACATATCATATCGTAAACATATCATTAACCACCGTCATCATAACATATCATATCGTAAACATATCATTAACCACCGTCATCATAACATATCATATCGTAAACATATCATTAACCACCGTCATCATAACATATCATATCGTAAACATATCATTAACCACCGTCATCATAACATATCATATCGTAAACATATCATTAACCACCGTCATCATAACATATCATATCGTAAACATATCATTAACCACCGTCATCATAACATATCATATCGTAAACATATCATTAACCACCGTCATCATAACATATCATATCGTAAACATATCATTAACCACCGTCATCATAACATATCATATCGTAAACATATCATTAACCACCGTCATCATAACATATCATATCGTAAACATATCATTAACCACCGTCATCATAACATATCATATCGTAAACATATCATTAACCACCGTCATCATAACATATCATATCGTAAACATATCATTAACCACCGTCATCATAACATATCATATCGTAAACATATCATTAACCACCGTCATCATAACATATCATATCGTAAACATATCATTAACCACCGTCATCATAACATATCATATCGTAAACATATCATTAACCACCGTCATCATAACATATCATATCGTAAACATATCATTAACCACCGTCATCATAACATATCATATCGTAAACATATCATTAACCACCGTCATCATAACATATCATATCGTAAACATATCATTAACCACCGTCATCATAACATATCATATCGTAAACATATCATTAACCACCGTCATCATAACATATCATATCGTAAACATATCATTAACCACCGTCATCATAACATATCATATCGTAAACATATCATTAACCACCGTCATCATAACATATCATATCGTAAACATATCACGGACTTAGAATTTGACCTAACGACGTTAGTCAACATATACGTTTAAGTTTTGGGATGTTACAATTACCTCCCCCTTAAGAGGATTCCGTCCCCGGAATCACTTCAGCATCAAAAAGGTGGGGATAGGTCTCCCGCATTACGGACTCGGTCTCCCAAGTCATACTTTCGCCGTGATTGTGTTTCCACTTTATGAGAACTAGATCGATAGTCTTTCGTCGTAGCTTCTTTTGTTTCCTTCCCAATATAGCAACAGGTTCATCGACAATCTGCTTGTTGGGATTAATACTTACGTCCTCGAGTGGAATGACATCCGTTTCATTCGCATAGCACTTACGTAGGTAACACACATGAAATGTGTTGTGAATTCCATTAAGTTCTGGAGGTAAGTCCAGCTTAAATGCCTGTTCATTAACCTTCTTAATGATCTTAAAAGGTCCAATGAATCTGGGGCTTAACTTTCCACGTTTTCCAAACCGTAATACACCTTTCCAAGGCGACACTTTGAGTAAAACCATTTCGCCTTCTTTAAAATCGAACGGCCTCCTTTTCTTATCAGCATATGACTTTTGCCTTTCACGAGCAACACGTAAGGCTTTCTTTGCAACATTAACTTTATCGGCCGTAATTTGTACCACTTCGGGTCCAGCAAATTGCTTTTCCCCGGGCTCCAACCAACAACTAGGAGTCCGACACTTCCTACCATATAACATCTCATAAGGTGGCATTCCAATGCTCGCATGATAACTATTGTTATACGCAAACTCAATAAGAGGTAGGTGTTTATCCCACGAACCACCATAATCCATTACACAAGCTCTGAGCATATCTTCGAGCGTTTGAATAGTCCTTTCACTTTGCCCATCGGTTTGCGGATGGTAGGCTGTGCTCAGACGAACTTGCGTACCAACTTCCCGTTGAAAACTCTTCCAAAAGTTGGAAACGAATCGAGCATCACGATCTGACACAATCGATATCGGAACACCATGTTTAGAAACCACTTCATCAATATACAACGTAGCGAAGTTCTCCATAGGAGCAGTCTCACGAACTGGGAGAAAGTGAGCACTCTTCGTTAATCGATCGACAATAACCCATATCATATCGTGACCACGAGGCGTCCTCGGAAGTTTGGTCACAAAATCCATCGTAATGTGATCCCATTTCCACTCAGGGATCTCAAGTTGCTGAAACTTCCCGTAAGGCTTTTGATGTTCAGCTTTCACCTTCGCACACGTCAAACATTTCTGCACATACATCATCACATCGTTCTTAATACTGGGCCACCAATAAATAGGCTTCAAATCTGCATGCATCTTTGTGGCACCAGGGTGTACAGAATACTTAGTTTTGTGAGCTTCATCCATTACTAACTCACGATTGCCTCCATAGAGAGGAACCCATATTCTACCTTTGTAGGTTCGAAGGCCACGACTATTTTCTTCCATTTGGAGTCTGTTCTTCTTCTTTTTCCCAATAGACTCCGCTTTCACATTAACATCCTTTAACGCTTCGATTTGAGCTAATCGAATAGGTTCCAGTAAATTCGACTCAATCTTTGTAATCATCGCACATAATCTACTTTTCGCATATCCTTTGCGGCTTAAGGCATCAGCAACCACATTAGCTTTGCCTGGGTGATATTTAATCTCACAATCATAATCCTTTAATAACTCCATCCACCGCCGTTGTCTAACATTCATGTCCTTCTGAGTAAACACGTACTGTAAGCTCTTATGATCCGTATAAAGGGTACACTTTGTACCATACAGATAATGTCGCCACAACTTCAGAGCAAAAACAACCGCAGCCAGCTCAAGGTCATGAGTAGGATAGTTCCGCTCATGAGGCTTCAGCTGTCGAGAGGCGTAAGCGATAACTTTGTCTCGTTGCATTAGTACACACCCTAACCCCGTGATGGATGCGTCACTATAAACCACTAAATCATCTGTTCCTTCGGGTAAAGCTAAGACTGGAGCTTCACACAACTTCTTTTTCAACGTTGTGAAGGCTTTCTCTTGAGCATCGGTCCACACAAACTTCACACCTTTCTTCGTTAATTCAGTCATTGGCTTGGCAATGCGCGAGAAATCCTGAATAAAACGTCGATAATAGCCAGCCAAACCGAGAAAACTCTTAATTTCAGTAGGAGACTTAGGCTGCTCCCACTTCGACACTGCTTCTATCTTCGAAGGATCTACTTTTATACCATCAGAGGAGACGACATGGCCGAGGAAATGAACTTCCTTTAGCCAGAACTCGCACTTGGAGAATTTAGCATATAGCTTTTTCTCTCTGAGGACTTGAAGGACAGCTCTCAAATGCTCTCTATGTTCCTCTTCCGACTTTGAATACACAAGAATGTCGTCGATAAAAACAATAACGAAATGATCCAAAAATGGTCGACAGACACGGTTCATCAAATCCATAAACTTCGCTGGAGCATTTGTCAAACCGAATGGCATGACAAGGAACTCATAATGACCATAACGAGTTCGGAACGCTGTTTTGGCTACACTTTCTTCTTCAACCTTCAATTGATGATAGCCAGACCGTAAATCAATCTTTGAGAAATAAGAAGCACCTTGAAGTTGATCGAATAAATCATCAATACGAGGGAGTGGATATTTATTCTTCACCGTTCTTTTATTCAGCTCGCGATAATCGATACACATGCGCATGGATCCGTCTTTCTTCTTTACGAAAAGGATAGGAGCACCCCAAGGAGAGGAACTCGGACGAATGAAACCTTTATCTAAAAGTTCCTGAATTTGCGTCATTAACTCCTTCATCTCCGTCGGAGCTAATCGATAGGGAGCTTTGGCTACAGGAGTAGCACCAGGAATGAGATCAATAGAAAATTCAACCTCACGATCAGGAGGAAGACCTGGAAGATCTTCAGGGAAAACATCAGGAAACTCGGAAACAACTTCAACATCAGAAACTGTAGGCTTCGCGATACGAGAATCAATTACATAAGCTAGAAAATGTGACTTAGTTTGCCGTATACAACGAAGCGCTTTCATCATTGAGATCACCTTAACATTTCCCGGCTTCTTGTCACCATAAACACAGACACCTTTACCGTCGGGAGTAGCGATACGGACTATCTTTTTCGAACATAGGACGACAGCATCATTCTTAGACATCCAGTCCATACCAAGTACAACATCGAAACTAGGAATGGTAGCGGGTAACAGGTTAGCAGTAAATGAACGACCCTCTATTTCTATCGGACAATCAGAATAACCTTCCCGAATAATAGACGTCGCACCATTAGCCACTTCTACTTCTATAGGGCACCGTAAAGAACTAGTAGTCATGTCTAACTTAGGAGCAAACAGAGTAGACACAAAAGATTTGTTCGCACCAGAATCAAATAACACATTAGCAGGTTTGGAGTTAACAATAAGGGTAGCAGTAACTACCTGATCATCGTCTTTTGCCTCCTCAGCCGTCATCTGAAAAGCACGGGCTTTGGCTTTGGAAGCTTCTGCCTTCTTTCCCTCATCTTTCTTCATCTGCGGGCAGTCTGCAATACGGTGCTTGGTGTCTCCACATTTATAACATCTAGCCTTGTCAGTGCATTGATCAATGGTATGACCCTGAGTTCCACACTTATTGCACCTGCGGGTCTTTGTAGAACACTGACCAGAATGGATAGATTTGCAGCCAGGGCACCATTTTCCATCCTTGTCTGCCCTTCCCTTGTCAGAGGACGATGAAGATCCCTTAAATTTCTTACCAAAACGATTTGACCCACCAAACCTCCGTTTATTGCCAGACTTCTTCTCATCTTCTTTCTTTTCAACTTTCTTATCCGCAGCAAAATCATCATCAAGCTTTTTGGATTCCTTGATTGCTTCCGTTAGGGTCTTATGCTGCCTACAAATACCTCGATAACTTGGAGGTAAACCATCGACATAGCAGGCGACTTGATCTGCATCAGTTCTGAATAGATGACCCACAAATTTCATCTTTTCCATAAAGGAACGAGCATAATCATTAATTTTTCCCACTTCAGCCTTCAGGGCACGAAACTCTTTTTCCATTTTTCTCTGCTCATGAACTCCAATATACTCTTCAATAAACTTCTGCTTGAAGGTAGCCCATGTGATAGCAGACACCATATCTGGAGTCATCGAAATAGTAATGCTCTTCCACCAATCTCGAGCACCTTCTTTCAACATTCTACTCGCACACAACACCTTTTTATCCTCTGGACAGTCACAAGCTTCAAAGACCATCTCAGTATCATCAAGCCATTCCATACAGCCTACTGCGTTAAGTGTTCCATTGAATTTCTGAGCTCCACACTTCTGGAAACTTTCGAACTTAAATCGAGGAGCTTGAACTACATTAGGAGGAGCCACATCAACATTAACAGGGGGAACGACAACATTATCCACTGGTGGCTCAATGTGGTGAGATGGCACTGAGTAGTTGCCATCAGTTCCTTCAGCATTCTCAGCAAGAGCGTTGTTCAGTTGTTCTTGAGTCTGTGCTAACTGGGCTTGGAGAGTCAGCACAAGATTGTACAGTTCAGCTGCATTAGGGATTTGCTCCACCACTGCTTCGTTAACTCTAGGTGGATTGCCGGGAGGTGGAGGCATAGGACCTAATGGGCTTGGCTGATTTACTTGCTGGGGGTTTCCTCGATTTCCATTCACGTTAGCTGCAGTAGCAGTAGCAGCAGCATTAGTAGCAACTGCACCTGGATGGACAGGTGGAGTAACGCTGGCAGTTGCTCCGTCACGTTGGATGTTGCGGTTGCGAGTGTTAACCATTTTCCTTCAATAAAATGGTGGAGTCGATAAGCGCGAAATAAAACAAAAGTTCGTTGGGATAAGGCTAAATCATATCATCGTAACATAAACATCTCATAAGCCTTATCATACTCGCACTCATCCCAACCCATCCTACATCACATGTCATCACTAGCTAAGGCATCCTACGAATACCTAGCATGCGCATCTTAAGTTTAAGTCCAAATCCTATCGTAAACATATCATTAACCACCGTCATCATAACATATCATATCGTAAACATATCATTAACCACCGTCATCATAACATATCATATCGTAAACATATCATTAACCACCGTCATCATAACATATCATATCGTAAACATATCATTAACCACCGTCATCATAACATATCATATCGTAAACATATCATTAACCACCGTCATCATAACATATCATATCGTAAACATATCATTAACCACCGTCATCATAACATATCATATCGTAAACATATCATTAACCACCGTCATCATAACATATCATATCGTAAACATATCATTAACCACCGTCATCATAACATATCATATCGTAAACATATCATTAACCACCGTCATCATAACATATCATATCGTAAACATATCATTAACCACCGTCATCATAACATATCATATCGTAAACATATCATTAACCACCGTCATCATAACATATCATATCGTAAACATATCATTAACCACCGTCATCATAACATATCATATCGTAAACATATCATTAACCACCGTCATCATAACATATCATATCGTAAACATATCATTAACCACCGTCATCATAACATATCATATCGTAAACATATCATTAACCACCGTCATCATAACATATCATATCGTAAACATATCATTAACCACCGTCATCATAACATATCATATCGTAAACATATCATTAACCACCGTCATCATAACATATCATATCGTAAACATATCATTAACCACCGTCATCATAACATATCATATCGTAAACATATCATTAACCACCGTCATCATAACATATCATATCGTAAACATATCATTAACCACCGTCATCATAACATATCATATCGTAAACATATCATTAACCACCGTCATCATAACATATCATATCGTAAACATATCATTAACCACCGTCATCATAACATATCATATCGTAAACATATCATTAACCACCGTCATCATAACATATCATATCGTAAACATATCATTAACCACCGTCATCATAACATATCATATCGTAAACATATCATTAACCACCGTCATCATAACATATCATATCGTAAACATATCATTAACCACCGTCATCATAACATATCATATCGTAAACATATCATTAACCACCGTCATCATAACATATCATATCGTAAACATATCATTAACCACCGTCATCATAACATATCATATCGTAAACATATCATTAACCACCGTCATCATAACATATCATATCGTAAACATATCATTAACCACCGTCATCATAACATATCATATCGTAAACATATCATTAACCACCGTCATCATAACATATCATATCGTAAACATATCATTAACCACCGTCATCATAACATATCATATCGTAAACATATCATTAACCACCGTCATCATAACATATCATATCGTAAACATATCATTAACCACCGTCATCATAACATATCATATCGTAAACATATCATTAACCACCGTCATCATAACATATCATATCGTAAACATATCATTAACCACCGTCATCATAACATATCATATCGTAAACATATCATTAACCACCGTCATCATAACATATCATATCGTAAACATATCATTAACCACCGTCATCATAACATATCATATCGTAAACATATCATTAACCACCGTCATCATAACATATCATATCGTAAACATATCATTAACCACCGTCATCATAACATATCATATCGTAAACATATCATTAACCACCGTCATCATAACATATCATATCGTAAACATATCATTAACCACCGTCATCATAACATATCATATCGTAAACATATCATTAACCACCGTCATCATAACATATCATATCGTAAACATATCATTAACCACCGTCATCATAACATATCATATCGTAAACATATCATTAACCACCGTCATCATAACATATCATATCGTAAACATATCATTAACCACCGTCATCATAACATATCATATCGTAAACATATCATTAACCACCGTCATCATAACATATCATATCGTAAACATATCATTAACCACCGTCATCATAACATATCATATCGTAAACATATCATTAACCACCGTCATCATAACATATCATATCGTAAACATATCATTAACCACCGTCATCATAACATATCATATCGTAAACATATCATTAACCACCGTCATCATAACATATCATATCGTAAACATATCATTAACCACCGTCATCATAACATATCATATCGTAAACATATCATTAACCACCGTCATCATAACATATCATATCGTAAACATATCATTAACCACCGTCATCATAACATATCATATCGTAAACATATCATTAACCACCGTCATCATAACATATCATATCGTAAACATATCATTAACCACCGTCATCATAACATATCATATCGTAAACATATCATTAACCACCGTCATCATAACATATCATATCGTAAACATATCATTAACCACCGTCATCATAACATATCATATCGTAAACATATCATTAACCACCGTCATCATAACATATCATATCGTAAACATATCATTAACCACCGTCATCATAACATATCATATCGTAAACATATCATTAACCACCGTCATCATAACATATCATATCGTAAACATATCATTAACCACCGTCATCATAACATATCATATCGTAAACATATCATTAACCACCGTCATCATAACATATCATATCGTAAACATATCATTAACCACCGTCATCATAACATATCATATCGTAAACATATCATTAACCACCGTCATCATAACATATCATATCGTAAACATATCATTAACCACCGTCATCATAACATATCATATCGTAAACATATCATTAACCACCGTCATCATAACATATCATATCGTAAACATATCATTAACCACCGTCATCATAACATATCATATCGTAAACATATCATTAACCACCGTCATCATAACATATCATATCGTAAACATATCATTAACCACCGTCATCATAACATATCATATCGTAAACATATCATTAACCACCGTCATCATAACATATCATATCGTAAACATATCATTAACCACCGTCATCATAACATATCATATCGTAAACATATCATTAACCACCGTCATCATAACATATCATATCGTAAACATATCATTAACCACCGTCATCATAACATATCATATCGTAAACATATCATTAACCACCGTCATCATAACATATCATATCGTAAACATATCATTAACCACCGTCATCATAACATATCATATCGTAAACATATCATTAACCACCGTCATCATAACATATCATATCGTAAACATATCATTAACCACCGTCATCATAACATATCATATCGTAAACATATCATTAACCACCGTCATCATAACATATCATATCGTAAACATATCATTAACCACCGTCATCATAACATATCATATCGTAAACATATCATTAACCACCGTCATCATAACATATCATATCGTAAACATATCATTAACCACCGTCATCATAACATATCATATCGTAAACATATCATTAACCACCGTCATCATAACATATCATATCGTAAACATATCATTAACCACCGTCATCATAACATATCATATCGTAAACATATCATTAACCACCGTCATCATAACATATCATATCGTAAACATATCATTAACCACCGTCATCATAACATATCATATCGTAAACATATCATTAACCACCGTCATCATAACATATCATAAACATAACTACGGGGAAGCATCATAGGCATCGTCATCATTATTCCCCGAGTACCTCCCATATCAACCCAACCACATTATAGGTTATACATTACCGTTATGGAGGTTATAGTTTATGAAACCATTTTTGTTGCACCCTCAGCGTGACAAAAGTAGTGTATCTTACCTCGTAGTAGTGTATGCGCGTAAACAACAGCTAGTAGTGCTTAACAGTATTCCCCGACACCTATCGTACATTAACATATAGAGTATAAGTCATTAGGGACCTTAAAACAACTCTCGTATGACCTTAGGACTGACTACGTAAAAGTCCAGATTATACCTTACGAATTTAAGTTTCCAAAAACGAATTTAGGCTCAACGAAGATGGCTCAAACGAACTTAAGCCTAAGTTCGTTCAGTATTCAAAAACGAACATGTTCTTCATTTTTTTCCAGAAACGAACGACTATGGCTTCTTCCAAAACACGATTTTGACCTTGTTTAACATATTTAAACATCTTTCGATCATCAAGATCGTTTATACACCCGTTAAACACTATTACGAACATCAATTAACCAAAACATCTTTTAAACTCTAATTAATTGCAAAACCCTTTTTAAAATCAGTTTTGAATCAATATTAAAACATCTTTTGATCTGAAAATACAATTAACAACCCATTGATTACCTGATTGCTTTGATAGCCAATTGAAAGTAACCCAAAATACTCAATCAATTTAACCAAAACTTGAAACATCAATTAACCAAAACATCTTTTAAACTCTAATTAATTGCAAAACCCTTTTTAAAATCAGTTTTGAATCAATATAAAACATCTTTTAAACTCTAATTAATTGCAAAACCCTTTTTAAAATCAGTTTTGAATCAATATTAAAACATCTTTTAAACTCTAATTAATTGCAAAACCCTTTTTAAAATCAGTTTTGAATCAATATTAAAACATCTTTTGATCTGAAAATACAATTAACAACCCATTGATTACCTGATTGCTTTGATAGCCAATTGAAAGTAACCCAAAATACTCAATCAATTCAACCAAAACTTGAACAATTGCTTTAGAAATCGGTTAAGGAATTGGAGAGGCTGTGCAGATGTTGTTAATTAGGTTAATTACTCAAAAATGATCCTAGATTAGGTTAATCTTAACCTAATCCCGTTTTTAACTTTTCTCCATTGGCAAAACTAGTCCCTGGACTTCATATCGACTTTATTTCACATTCAAACACCTATTGGGGATACATACAACACACTAAAGCACTTTCGCACACTACATAGGCCTTTTACACATCATTTAATCCACTTTATTGTCACTCATTAAAGATAATTAAATCTCACATATAGGGCACATAAACATATAAACACATATTTCCACACAAACATATCACGGACTTATAATTTGACCTAACGACGTTAGTCAACATATACGTTTAAGTTTTGGGATGTTACAAAAACTCTTCATATTAAATCTAAGAAGATTAGTATTTGATTACAATTAGGTAATTATGAATTAGTAATTTTTTTTAATTACACCAAAAGTGACACATGTCGTGCAAGGAATGTGCCAAGTGTCGATCAAAAAATTACACAATCCTGTTTTAGTATATTGGTAGATATGCTTAGCTTTGGCTTGGTCTTGAGAAAGGATAAACGCAGATAAACATTCATGAAATGTTTAATTTATTTATATTATAGTATTAGTTTGTAGTTGTTTGTTTACTTGGTCAAATAAGCAGTTACAAGTAATTAGGATATCACGTACTCCATGTTTTATGTTCCTAAGTAGTAGTAGTTACTTATCTCATTGCTTTGTTTGTAACTTGTAAGGCTATATATAGCCGTATATCTCTATTTAGAAGTATGAAGAAATATGAAAGTTTAGTCTGTTCTTCTCTCTTTATTCTTGGAGTCTCACCCACTCTACGGGTTTTATCATTGGGAGTTTGTAGGTTTTCTCCGTAAACCTATCAATTGGTGCTTTCATTGGCTTACTCACCTTCCACCATGCCTCCAAAACATTACTCACCATCTCTTGAAGAAAAAATGGCTACCATCACTGATCAACTTGATATGATGGTTGACATGTTTTCATTATCCAACAACCGACTCGAAGCGGACATTGCTAAACTAGATGAAGCCATGGCCAAATTCCTTTCCACCACGTCCAAAACACGAGGTTTTCTCCAAAATTCCCCTACACCACCATCATTGCAGCCCCCTCTCCATAACAACCTTGATCAAAGGACACAAGTGCAACCCTTGTCACCAGTCCCACCACCTCCACCGTCATCAGTGACTACAACATGTTATTCCCTACATCAAAGACACTTATCGTCGTCCAAGAAACCCCTACAATGCCAAAAAGCAGCCCCTAAACCTGGACCCAAACGACCATCTTCTTCGTCAAAGCAAAAAGTCTCAACCAAATCAACCGCTAAACCATCTTCCCCTAAAAAGCATATCCGGCATCACCACAAATGGGTCTCCAAACGAACCCCTTCTACCGCCTCGTTATAGCGAAACATGTCATCTAAATCAGCGGCTAAAAGAACACCAAAACCAGCCTCGAACCACACCCATCAACATCGTCAACCAATCCCTAAAACCACAAGTTCACATACCAGATTTGACAACCGCAACACCCGCACCTTGTCATTGTACAAGGGTTTGAAGGCTGATAGAAAACGTAATTGGAGACCACCATGGTATTTTCTACCGTCCTTGAGGACAAGGACGTTTTTCAGGGCGGGAGTATTGATACGTGTTGGCCTATATAATGATATATGCTTAGCTTTGGCTTGGTCTTGAGAAAGGATAAACGCAGATAAACATTCATGAAATGTTTAATTTATTTATATTATAGTATTAGTTTGTAGTTGTTTGTTTACTTGGTCAAATAAGCAGTTACAAGTAATTAGGATATCACGTACTCCATGTTTTATGTTCCTAAGTAGTAGTAGTTACTTATCTCATTGCTTTGTTTGTAACTTGTAAGGCTATATATAGCCGTATATCTCTATTTAGAAGTATGAAGGAAATATGAAAGTTGTTGTAACACCCGTCGTTTAAAAATATGGGTTTTCAAAACTTTTCACCTAACGGTGTTAAATTGCGGAAGTAAAGACTGTAAAAGTCAAAACCGATAAAAACATTTCGGTTGCTGCATTTATTTGGTGTTACATGCCATATCAAACAATAGTTCAAATGAAAACCCAACGGTTGCCCAACATAAAACAACCGTTCACATGTCACAACATAAATTCGACATTAAGTACGAAATGTAAATAAATGTCTAAGCAAAGAATCGTCTATGGATAACTAAGGCTCCTTCAATGAATCTACCCAAGCTCACACATCCTTCGTCTAATTCCATCAAGCTAAACCTGAGGGAACAACCACATTAAAGAAGCAAGTGTTAGCTATAAGAATAGCTAAGTAAGATAACACTTAATTAAAAGCATTTGTCCAATTAAAACAATCTTCATTATTAGACAAGTTTTATTAGGCACAACACACATCACACGTTCACACATATACTACATTTCGACTTCATATTAATTAGGATAATCATCCTAAATGTGCCTATCCTGCATTAGTTCACACATTGTCACACGTATCTTTGTTAACTGCATATAAGTGTGCCCTGCATCACACCCGACTGGATGATCAGTCAAAAGACTACTCATCTTACGTCGTTAAGGAGTGGCAAGCCAATCCAAGAGTAATCCGTATGTGGAGGTTGGTCAAACCTCTCGTATTACTCGCCCTGCGTTATAAAGACCATGTTGCGAGGAGCCACCCAAGCAACAACTGCATCAACGCACTCATTCGGCTGAGACAAGTACGGGTTAAGCTTAACACTTTCCCTGCATTAGTTTTATGAGCTCAATTTCACACATATAGATTGGGTCCCTGCATTCCCAAACATTCACACACATATAGTCTAGGTAACACACATTCCTAGACATTCACACACTTTAACTTCATTACGTTTGGATCCTTAGACGTGCAAGTGACATAGTAACCTAGCAAGTCTAGTGAACTAGGCGTACAAGTCAAGCATGCATATCACACATCAACTTCATTTCTATATATCATGCATATCAAGATACTTCATTCTATATATCATGCATATCAAGATACTTCATTAAACTACATCATGCATATCACACATCAACTTCATTTCTATATATCATGCATATCAAGATACTTCATTAAACTACATCAACTGCATAGCTACATACTACATTAAGCAATACTACATTACACTACAATAGGGACTGCATCTCAGGTCTCATGGTCAACTGCATAACCCATAATACCTCCCAAGTAACCCATATGCCCACATGCAATATAAAGATACCGAATGGAAGTGTTTACGATTTGAAACCAGCTTTTAGTTGATCCCCCAGCGTGTCAAAGTAGTGTATCTTACCTGGTAGTAGTATGTGCGCGCAAACAAAAGCTAACAGTGCTTAATAGTAATCCCCGACACCTATCGTACATTAACATATAAAATATAAGTCATTTGGGACCTTATCGAACTTAGTTTTGTTCTTAAACCTCACTTTAGCTTCAAAACGAATTTAACCAACGAATTTGGCTTCAAACGAAGATGAACTTCGTTTGCCAAACGAATTTGAACTTCATATGAGCAAACGAATTTGAGTTTCATTTTGACAAACGAACATAAGCTCCTATCAAACGTAATTAGTTCCAAATGATTTTAGGCTGTCAACATCAAACGAATTTGGCCTCAAACGAAGTTAAACTTCGTTGGGGCAAACGAATTTAGATTTGCAGGAACGAATTTGTCATCAGCAAACGGATTTAAGCTTATTTTCGACCAGAATTCATAAAACGACTTCGTTCTTCATTTTTCCAGAAATCAATCAACTTTGGCTTCACCCAAAACATGTTTTTGACATACATAGACCTCTTTTGATCATCAAGATCGATTACAAACTCGTTTGACATCGTTAGAACATTAATTGGCTTAAACATAATATAAACCCTAACTTAATCAAAACCCCTTTCAAAAATCAGATTTAATTCGTTAATATATGACCTTTGAATCTGAAATACAAATAATAATCGTGGATTACCTGCATCAATGATAGCCAAACAGATTCAATGCAAAACACTTGATTGTATGACCCAAAACTTGTAGATTTTGCTAAAGGATTCAAGAAAGGTTTGGAATATACTTTGTGTTTGTCTTTTAATTATGTTTAGGCTGGAAACTAACCCTAGATTAGGCTAATCCCACCCTAAACCCGTTTTTAACTTTACCCATATGTCAAGACTAGTCCCTAGACTTCCAAATCCTTCATTATTGGTCACAAACTACATTATTGACCATATATAACATTATCCCTTCATTAAATGTCACTTCATAGACATAAACCTTCGTATTTCACACATTTATACTACATTAACATTTAGGTTTTCAAACCTCACACATAACACACATTAACTACGTATATGCATATATTCACACTAGACTTAACGACACACATGAGGTTGACTTAACAGCGTTAGTCAAATCTTAAAGAAAAGTTTGGGATGTTACAATTACCTCCCCCTTAAGAGGATTCCGTCCCCGGAATCTCATCATTAAGGAACAACTCGGGATAATTCTCCTTCATTACTGCTTCAGTTTCCCAAGTCAAGCTTTCTCCATGATTATGCTTCCACTTTATCAAGACAAGATCTATCACTTTCCTGCGTAACTTCTTTTGCTTCCTTCCAAGTATTGCCACTGGTTCTTCAACCATTTTCTTCATTGGGTCAATGCTCACATCTTGAATTGGAATCACACTTGACTCCTCTGCTAAACACTTCCTTAGGTAGGATACATGAAAGGTGTTGTGAATTCCATCCAATTCTGGAGGTAATTCCAACTGATATGCTACATCCTTAATGCGTTTCAAGATTTTAAAAGGTCCAATAAATCTTGGACTTAACTTGCCCTTCTTTCCAAATCGGATTACTCCTTTCCATGGTGACACTTTCAGCATCACTAAGTCACCTACATTAAACTCCATTGGTCTCCTTTTCTTATCTGCATAAGTTTTCTGCCTTTCTCTGGCCACACGTAAAGCTTCTTTAGCTACATTAACTTTCTCAGCGGAGATTTCAATAATTTCGGGACCGGTTAACTGCTTTTCACCGGGCTCCATCCAACAACTTGGAGTCCTACATCTTCTTCCATATAACATTTCAAATGGTGGCATTCCAATACTTGCATGGTGACTATTATTATAAGCAAATTCAATCAACTTCAAGTGTTCATCCCATGCTCCACCATAGTCTTGTACACACGTTCTCAACATATCCTCTAAGGTTTGGATGGTTCTCTCACTTTGCCCATCAGTTTGAGGATGATAGGCGGTACTCAAGTTCACTCTAGTACCCAATTCTCGTTGAAGACCCTTCCAAAATTTAGACACAAATCTAGTGTCCCTATCCGAGACAATAGACAATGGAACTCCATGTTTCGAGACAACTTCATCAATATACATCTTTGCCATCTTCTTTAAAGGCACATCTTGTCGGGTAGCTAGAAAATGAGCACTCTTCGTCAATCTATCTACAATCACCCAAATCATATCATTCCCTTTCGGCGTTTTCGGTAGCTTCGTTACAAAGTCCATCGTGATATGATCCCATTTCCACTCGGGAACGTCTAATTGATGTAACAAACCATACGGCTTTTTATGGTCCGTTTTCACACGTGCACATGTCAAACACTTTGCTACAAAATGAGCTACTTCACCTTTAATATCCGGCCACCAATAAATCGGCTTCAAATCTGCATACATTTTGGTGACACCGGGATGCATCGAATACCTACTTCTATGGACCTCTTCAAGGATCAACTCCCGGTTACCACCAAGCAGTGGCACCCAAATACGACCCTTGTATGTTTTAAACCCACGGCTATTAGTCTCCATCACAAGTCGTTTCTTCTTCCCAATACTCTCTTTATCAATATTATCCTTCATTAATGCCATTTCTTGTGCTTCTTTAATTCGATCTAATAGACCCGACTTGGCTTGAACTTGCATGCTCATCAACTTACAAGAAGAGCTTTGCACTTTCCTACTTAGTGCATCCGCCACTACATTGGCTTTACCCGGATGGTATTTGATTTCACAATCATAGTCTTTAAGTAATTCCATCCACCTTCTTTGTCTCACATTCATCTCCTTTTGAGTAAACATATATTGTAAACTCTTATGGTCGGTGAAAAGTGTGCATTTAGTACCATATAAGTAATGTCTCCATAATTTCAATGCAAACACAACCGCCGCTAGCTCAAGATCATGGGTAGGGTAATTCTTCTTATGAGGCTTCAACTGACGTGAAGCATAGGCAATCACTTTGTCTCTCTGCATTAAGACACAACCCAAACCCGTAATAGAAGCATCGCTATATACCACTAAATCATCAGTACCTTCAGGCAAGGCAAGGATAGGAGCTTCACACAACTTCTTTTTCAACGTTTGGAATGCCTTTTCCTGCTTTTCAGTCCACTCGTACTTCACACCCTTCTTTGTTAATTCCGTCATAGGCTTGGCTATTCGGGAAAAATCCTGAATAAACCTTCTATAATACCCAGCCAAACCAAGAAAACTCTTAATCTCGGTAGGAGTCTTTGGCTGCTCCCACTTTGAAACAGCTTCAATCTTTGAAGGATCTACTTTAATACCTTCTGATGTAATGACATGACCAAGAAACTGCACTTCTCGGAGCCAAAACTCACATTTAGAAAACTTTGCGTACAACTTCTTCTCCCTCAACACCTCCAAAACTGCTTTCAAATGTTCACGGTGTTCATCCTCTGACTTAGAATAGATCAAAATATCGTCAATAAACACAATAACAAAATGATCCAGAAAGGGGCGGCATACCCGATTCATTAAGTCCATAAACGCGGCTGGAGCATTGGTCAACCCAAATGGCATGACCAAGAACTCATAATGACCATATCTAGTCCGGAAAGCTGTCTTTGCTACATCTTCCTTCTTTACCTTCAGCTGATGATAACCGGACCGCAAATCAATCTTTGAAAAATACGAAGCACCATGTAGTTGATCAAAAAGATCATCAATTCTCGGGAGAGGATACCGTTCGTTTGTTCAACTCACGATAGTCAATACACATGCGCATCGATCCATCCTTCTTCTTAACAAAGAGAACCGGAGCTCCCCAAGGCGAGGAACTAGGTTGCATGAACCCCTTGTCAAGTAACTCCTGAAGTTGCGTCATTAATTCCTTCATTTCTGTAGGAGCTAATCGGTAAGGTGCTTTAGCAACGGGTGTAGCACCGGGAATAAGATTTATCTGAAAAGTAACTTCACGATCGGGAGGAATACCGGGTAGATCATCGGGAAACACATCGGGGAAATTGGATACTACATCAACACTAGCGATTGAAGACTTCTCTTTTCTTACATCAATGACATAAGCCAAGAAATGGCTCTTGTTTTTCCTTATACATTTAATAGCTTTCATCATACTAATAATCTTTATTCCTCCTCTCTTCTTGTCTCCATACACCGCTATCACTTTACCCTCGGATATAGGCAATCGAATTATCTTTTGGGAACATAAAATACTAGCCTCATTTCTAGCCAACCAATCCATACCAATCACTACATCAAAACCACCTAAGGTAGTAGGCAATAGTTGGACTGGAAAAGAACGACCTTCAATCTCAATCTCACAATCGTCATAACCCACACGTATATTATTAACCGTACCATTAGCAATTTCTACCTCTAATGAACAATCTAAGGGAGTAGTGACTCTTTCTAGCTTAGGAGCAAATAATGTGGACACAAACGACCTATTTGCACCTGAATCAAATAAAACAGAGGCAGGCTTTGAGTTAACAAGGAAAGTACCACATACCACTTCATCGTTGTTCCTTGCGTCATCAACCGTCATTTGAAGAGCTCTCACTTTTGTTGCTGTCGTGGCGGTCTTCTTTCCAACATTCTTCATCTGTGGACAATCGGCAATGAGATGACCCGTTTCTTGGCACTTGTAGCAACGAGTCTTGTCCCTACATTCAGTGGCAAGATGTCCCGACTTCCCACACTTATGGCACCTTCTTGTCTTGTCGGTACAATGCCCTTCATGAATTGTCTTGCAAAATGTACACCATGAACCATTCTTCTTTTTATCCTTGTCACCACTCGAACTACCACTTCCACGGAACTTCTTATTATTATTGTTATTGGAAGACCAATTTGACCTTCTTTTAAACCCCGACTTCTTATCATCACTCTTCTCAACCTTCTTGTCCGAAGCGAAATCATCGTCAAGCTTCTTAGACTCCTTGATAGCTTCAGTCAGAGTCTTGTGCTGCCTACAGATACCTCGATAACTCGGAGGCAAACCATCAACATAGCAAGCAACCTGATCTGTATCAGTACGGAATAAATGACCCACGAACTTCATCTTCTCCATGAAGGAACGAGCATACTCGTTAACCTTCCCGACTTCAGCCGTCAAGGCACGAAACTCCTTTTCCATCTTACGCTGCTCATGAACCCCAATATATTCCTCAATGAATTTCTGCTTAAAGTTAGCCCACGAGATAGCAGATACCATAGCTGGAGTCATCGAAATAGTAATGCTCTTCCACCAATCCCGAGCACCTTCTTTCAACATTTGACTAGCGCACAACACCTTCTTATCCTCGGGACAGTCACAGGCTTCAAAGACCATCTCCGTATCATCGAGCCATTCCATGCAACCCACTGCATTAAGGGTTCCATCAAACTTCTGACCTCCACACTTCTGGAAACTTTCAAACTTAAACCGAGGGGCTTGAACGACATTAGGAGGAACCACAACAGCATTTGCAGGGGGAATAACAACATCATAGCCCGGTGGCTCAGAGTGGTGAGAAGGCACTGAATAGTTGCCATCAGTTCCTTCAGCATTTGCAGCGCCTGCACCTGGATGGACAGGTGGGGTAATGCTAGCAGTAGCTCCATCACGTCGAAAGTTGCGGTTGCGAGTGTTAACCATTTTCCTTTAATAAAAAGGTAGAGTCGATAAGCGCAAATTAAAGCAAAATGCTTGTTAAGATAAGGCTAAAACCTATCATCGTAACGTAAACATCTCATAAGCCCTATCACACTCGCACTCGTCCCAACCCATCCTATCATCTTTCATTAAAACTAAGGCATCCTACAAATACCTAGCATGCATATCTTAAGTTTAAGTCCAAATCCTATGGTTAATAGGCCTTGGTTCACTTAAACCACTTCTCTGATACCAACTTGTAACACCCGTCGTTTAAAAATATGGGTTTTCAAAACTTTTCACCTAACGGTGTTAAATTGCGGAAGTAAAGACTGTAAAAGTCAAAACCGATAAAAACATTTCGGTTGCTGCATTTATTTGGTGTTACATGCCATATCAAACAATAGTTCAAATGAAAACCCAACGGTTGCCCAACATAAAACAACCGTTCACATGTCACAACATAAATTCGACATTAAGTACGAAATGTAAATAAATGTCTAAGCAAAGAATCGTCTATGGATAACTAAGGCTCCTTCAATGAATCTACCCAAGCTCACACATCCTTCGTCTAATTCCATCAAGCTAAACCTGAGGGAACAACCACATTAAAGAAGCAAGTGTTAGCTATAAGAATAGCTAAGTAAGATAACACTTAATTAAAAGCATTTGTCCAATTAAAACAATCTTCATTATTAGACAAGTTTTATTAGGCACAACACCTTCTTATCCTCGGGACAGTCACAGGCTTCAAAGACCATCTCCGTATCATCGAGCCATTCCATGCAACCCACTGCATTAAGGGTTCCATCAAACTTCTGACCTCCACACTTCTGGAAACTTTCAAACTTAAACCGAGGGGCTTGAACGACATTAGGAGGAACCACAACAGCATTTGCAGGGGGAATAACAACATCATAGCCCGGTGGCTCAGAGTGGTGAGAAGGCACTGAATAGTTGCCATCAGTTCCTTCAGCATTTGCAGCGCCTGCACCTGGATGGACAGGTGGGGTAATGCTAGCAGTAGCTCCATCACGTCGAAAGTTGCGGTTGCGAGTGTTAACCATTTTCCTTTAATAAAAAGGTAGAGTCGATAAGCGCAAATTAAAGCAAAATGCTTGTTAAGATAAGGCTAAAACCTATCATCGTAACGTAAACATCTCATAAGCCCTATCACACTCGCACTCGTCCCAACCCATCCTACATCATCTTTCATTAAAACTAAGGCATCCTACAAATACCTAGCATGCATATCTTAAGTTTAAGTCCAAATCCTATGGTTAATAGGCCTTGGTTCACTTAAACCACTTCTCTGATACCAACTTGTAACACCCGTCGTTTAAAAATATGGGTTTTCAAAACTTTTCACCTAACGGTGTTAAATTGCGGAAGTAAAGACTGTAAAAGTCAAAACCGATAAAAACATTTCGGTTGCTGCATTTATTTGGTGTTACATGCCATATCAAACAATAGTTCAAATGAAAACCCAACGGTTGCCCAACATAAAACAACCGTTCACATGTCACAACATAAATTCGACATTAAGTACGAAATGTAAATAAATGTCTAAGCAAAGAATCGTCTATGGATAACTAAGGCTCCTTCAATGAATCTACCCAAGCTCACACATCCTTCGTCTAATTCCATCAAGCTAAACCTGAGGGAACAACCACATTAAAGAAGCAAGTGTTAGCTATAAGAATAGCTAAGTAAGATAACACTTAATTAAAAGCATTTGTCCAATTAAAACAATCTTCATTATTAGACAAGTTTTATTAGGCACAACACACATCACACGTTCACACATATACTACATTTCGACTTCATATTAATTAGGATAATCATCCTAAATGTGCCTATCCTGCATTAGTTCACACATTGTCACACGTATCTTTGTTAACTGCATATAAGTGTGCCCTGCATCACACCCGACTGGATGATCAGTCAAAAGACTACTCATCTTACGTCGTTAAGGAGTGGCAAGCCAATCCAAGAGTAATCCGTATGTGGAGGTTGGTCAAACCTCTCGTATTACTCACCCTGCGTTATAAAGACCATGTTGCGAGGAGCCACCCAAGCAACAACTGCATCAACGCACTCATCCGGCTGAGACAAGTACGGGTTAAGCTTAACACTTTCCCTGCATTAGTTTTATGAGCTCAATTTCACACATATAGATTGGGTCCCTGCATTCCCAAACATTCACACACATATAGTCTAGGTAACACACATTCCTAGACATTCACACACTTTAACTTCATTACGTTTGGATCCTTAGATGTGCAAGTGACATAGTAACCTAGCAAGTCTAGTGAACTAGGCGTACAAGTCAAGCATGCATATCACACATCAACTTCATTTCTATATATCATGCATATCAAGATACTTCATTAAACTACATCAACTGCATAGCTACATACTACATTAAGCAATACTACATTAAGCAATACTACATTACACTACAATAGGGACTGCATCTCAGGTCTCATGGTCAACTGCATAACCCATAATACCTCCCAAGTAACCCATATGCCCACATGCAATATAAAGATACCGAATGGAAGTGTTTACGATTTGAAACCAGCTTTTAGTTGATCCCCCAGCGTGTCAAAGTAGTGTATCTTACCTGGTAGTAGTATGTGCGCGCAAACAAAAGCTAACAGTGCTTAATAGTAATCCCCGACACCTATCGTACATTAACATATAAAATATAAGTCATTTGGGACCTTATCGAACTTAGTTTTGTTCTTAAACCTCACTTTAGCTTCAAAACGAATTTAACCAACGAATTTGACTTCAAACGAAGATGAACTTCGTTTGCCAAACGAATTTAGACCTCATAAAACGAATTTAGGTTAACTGGAACGAATTTGGACTTTCCTTAACAAACGAATTTGAACTTCATATGAGCAAACGAATTTGAGTTTCATTTTGACAAACGAACATAAGCTCCTATCAAACGTAATTAGTTCCAAATGATTTTAGGCTGTCAACATCAAACGAATTTGGCCTCAAACGAAGTTAAACTTCGTTGGGGCAAACGAATTTAGATTTGCAGGAACGAATTTGTCATCAGCAAACGGATTTAAGCTTATTTTCGACCAGAATTCATAAAACGACTTCGTTCTTCATTTTTCCAGAAATCAATCAACTTTGGCTTCACCCAAAACATGTTTTTGACATACAAAGACCTCTTTTGATCATCAAGATCGATTACAAACTCGTTTGACATCGTTTAGAACATTAATTGACTTAAACATAATATAAACCCTAACTTAATCAAAACCCCTTTCAAAAATCAGATTTAATTCGTTAATATATGACCTTTGAATCTGAAATACAAATAATAATCGTGGATTACCTGCATCAATGATAGCCAAACAGATTCAATGCAAAACACTTGATTGTATGACCCAAAACTTGTAGATTTTGCTAAAGGATTCAAGAAAGGTTTGGAATATACTTTGTGTTTGTCTTTTAATTATGTTTAGGCTGGAAACTAACCCTAGATTAGGCTAATCCCACCCTAAACCCGTTTTTAACTTTACCCATATGTCAAGACTAGTCCCTAGACTTCCAAATCCTTCATTATTGGTCACAAACTACATTATTGACCATTTATACTACATTAACATTTAGGTTTTCAAACCTCACACATAACACACATTAACTACGTATATGCATATATTCACACTAGACTTAACGACACACATGAGGTTGACTTAACAGCGTTAGTCAAATCTTAAAGAAAAGTTTGGGATGTTACAAGTTTGTTCTTCTCTTTTTGTTCTTGGAGTCTCACCCACTCTACGGGTTTTATCATTGGGAGTTTGTAGGTTTTCTCCGTAAACCTATCAGGTTGATACTTCATTTTTTTATTCGTATGTGTTAGATGTTAATGGTTCGAACCTTAGCAGTGACATTCAAGGTGAGTAGTATGTTGTTAGTTGGAATCCGCACACTCTTATAGAACATGAGCGATAACACGTATGTCCACACACTCAAGAGGTAAATGTCCGAAACCACAGGGAATCAAGTTTCAACCCTGAGTCTCTAAGCCAACATCCTCTCTGCCGAGTTTCCCTAAAGAGGCCCCAGCTGGCCACTTGATTTAGGAACAAATCTTCCTTAATCTAGTAGACATACCAATTGATCATAAATCAATTGATACCATCATCACGTGACTTCATGAATTTACAGATGAAAACTGTAAGTTACATGTTTATGATAAGAAGAATAAAATGAATAAAAAGCTTTGTATTGATTTGTGATGATTTACAATAAACTCAAAGCCCCTATTTATACAAAAAAATTATATGCTAAATATGGAAACACAATCAAGTCTCTAATACTTGGTTTGCTGCCGAAGAAAAGATTTTTTATTTTGGGATATGATGATTCGGTCTGATCCTGTAATCTTGTTATTCTAACACTCCCCCTCAAGTTGAATAGTGGGATCACCAAAATTCAACTTGTTTAGACATTTGTGAAACATGGTTGTTCCTACTGCTTTTGTTAGGATATTTGCAAGTTGATCTTCAGATTTGACGAATGGTAATTTGATAACCCCGTCTTCAAGTTTTTCTTTAATGAAATGACGATCAACCTCTACATGTTTGGTCCTATCATGTTGTACTGGATTTTCTGATATCTGAATAGCAGCTTCGTTATCACTCATGATTCGAATACTTTCTCTTGGAGCGAATCCTAACTCTGTCACAAGTTTCTTCAACCATAACGCTTCTGCTAAGCCTTTAGATATACCCCGGAATTCAGCTTCAGCACTCGACAAAGCGACAACCTTTTGCTTTTTACTCTTCCAAGTGACAAGATTTCCTCCTACCATGTCGATCTTCTATTTCCTTTGTCTCCAGCCCAATCAACATCTGTATATATCTGAATATTGAGATGACCATTTGCTTTAAACAAAACTCCATGTCCAGTAGTTCCTTTAAGGTATATGATAATTCTTAGAACTGCATCCATATGTTCTTCTTAGGGTTGATGCATGAACTGACTTATTACTACAACAACATATGCAATATCAGGACGAGTATGAGCAAGGTAAATCAGCTTTCCCACCATTCGTTGGTACCTGTTTTTATCAGCAAGTTTTCCATTTAACTTCATAAACAATTTTTGATTGATAACCATGGGTGTATCCGCCGGTTTACAATCAATCATCCTTGTTTCTGCCAAAAAATCCAGTATATATTTCTTCTGACAGATGAATATTCCTTGTTGTGACCTTAACACTTCAATACCAAGGAAATATCTCAGATTTCCCAAGTCCTTCATTTCAAACTCTGCACACAAACTTTCTTTTAACTTCTTGATTTCATTTTCATCATTCCCAGTGATAATCATGTCATCCACATAGATTATCAAACACTTTATGCGATCTCCTTTATGACTGAGAAACAAAGTATAACCAGAATTACTTTGTTTATATCCATACTTTTTCATTGCAACTGTGAACCTGCCAAACCATGCCCTGGGAGACTGCTTCAAACTGATGAAGAGGCCATCCTTGATTTGCTGCTACTGTGAATAAAACCCTTATTGTATCCAACTTTGCAACTGGAGAGAAGGTTTCAGAGTAATCAATCTCATATGTTTGAGTGTACCCTTTGGCAACTAATCGGGCTTTATATCTTTCTACTTCCCCATCTGGTCTGTATTTAATTGTATAGATCCACCGACATCCGACTGGTTTCTTTCCTTGAGGTAGTGTGCATTTGTCCCATGTTTCATTCATATCCAGTGCTTCCATCTTAACCTTCATAGCATCCTTCCATTTAGTTATTTTCAATGCCTGCTCTGTATTTGATGGAATTTCTTCTAAATACAGTTTTGCTGTGAATGTTTTTGCTTCTTCGGAAAGGTAGCCTTCTGCTATGTTAGCCATAGGATACTTAGAGCTTCTAGAGAATTTTTCTGGAGAGTACCATTTTGCAGGTATTCCTCGAGTTGACCTGGCTGGAAGCACATATTTTCCTGGAGTATTCAGTTCAACCTCTGCATCATTTTGTTCAACCTGTTCTTCACTTTCCTGCACACTTTCATTCGTGGAATCTGGTACACTTTCATTTGAAACATCAAGAGAACTACTCAGTGGAGAATTACTTACTTCAGACATCAGGTTTGGGACAGTATTTTCGGTGGCACTAGAATTCTGAGACTGAGAGAACTGTTCTTGAGTCTGAAAGGGCTGTTCTTGAGAGATCTGTTTTTGAGAGTCAACCACGGTATTTTCAGAATCAACTGTGGTATTTTTACTAACTTCGGGATTATAACTGTAACAACCCTACTTTTTAAATATTATATATGAACTAGTTATGTTGCCTATGATCTCGCAAGCCATAGTTATACTAGAAGCTAGTAGATAATGCCCTAAAGTTTGCAATCTAAAGCTATTGTTCAATTCTAAATGTGAGTTATAAAGTACCATTGAACAAGATTTTATTGATGATCAATCAAATCATCTAAATAATAACGTAAGTCTCACAAGTTGAGATAGCCATCAAAAATCCTTACGAAGGTCCAACAATTTGATTATTTAGCTAATTTAAGTAAATTTGGTCACGAAAATAAAATTTCTAATTCAAAACATGTTATAAGTTCTTATGCGCATAAAAGCGTTTAAATCATAATAAGTATATATATATATGTGTACATATATGCTTAAAATAAATACAAGTCATAATCAAAGGCTCATGTAACAAATTAGAAACACAAAAATGTATACATACAAGCATATATACATGACATATATACATATGCACATATTAGAACAAACATCAACTTATAACTACAAACTAACACATTTAACCTTACAAAATATATATACACTTACACCTAACATATATACACAATATATACAACAAATTTATACAAAAAAAAAAGAGACAAACCCTTCACTCCCCCCCCTTAAGGCCGGCCTCCCTCCCCCCCCCCCCCCCCCCCTTCACACCTCACATGCCATTTCAAACTACATACACTTCATTTCAAGTCTTGGAACTCACACTCTTCACACACTCTTCACTCCTTTCTCACACACTCTTCTTTTCTCTCAAGAAAAACTCTCCATCTCTTCTTTTCTCCCTCTCATTTTCGGCCACCATCAAGAACAAAGAAAAACACCATCAAAAATCAAGTAAACACTTACTAATAATAAGGGTTTTAAGTTAGATTAATAAAGGGTTAATACAAGCAAGGTTCAAGGGTTGTTCTAGGCTTAGATTCAAGGTATTATAGGGGTTTGAAGGCCACGAAAATCTGCCCTCTTTCATCATCCAAAACCAAGTTCAAGAGGGTATAATCTTCATCCTTTTTACTAGATCTAATCTCGTTTTTGTTTATATTCAAAGGTTTTATCAAAAACTCATACTTTCTTCTTGTTTTCTTTGTAATATACACTTAATGAGGGCAAAGTTGATAGGATCTTTCTTTCCATGCTCATGCATGTCGAATCTAAGAAGAAAGATCCAAGGATTCAACAAGTTTAAGACCCAAAAGTGTGGTTATAGATTAGTAGCTTTTAAAGTGACTTTCTTGTTGATAGATCTATATGTTTTTGTATATTTTTGAAGAGTATATTCTGAGATTTTTCATATAAAAGATGTTTTTATATTGTTGAAAGTTAGATCTATAAAAGTTGATAGTAAAAAGTGTTGATTCGAATGCATATATGCTAGATTTAAGAAAGTTGGATCTTTTGTTGGATTATGAGATGGATATGGACTTGTTATAAGTGAAAAATATGTTAATATTAGTGTTAATATTCTGGAAAAATTTATAAAATATCAAGGACATAAAGCTTGAATCAAAACATGTTAAAATAAGCTAGAAATCACAAACCGAAAACACGCAAAAATGCATTTTGAGCACACACATGCACCATAATCTTATGACCAAGAAAATATGATAAACCTACTGGAAAAATGTTGAAATAAAAGCATAAAACTTAGATCTATTGGTTCATGACAACAACAAGCTCAAAAACCACCTTTTCGGGTCAAATAATCACTAACCGAAAGCACTAAATTGCACATATCACACCACCACCACTCTCACGATTTTGGACACCAAAATATGATGAACTTTCTGGAAATAATGAAACAAGAATGAAAATCCATTTTGAAGCACTTTAATTGCTTAAGAAATGAGGCTAAAATCACTATTTCGGTAAACGATTTTTAATCATAAAACCCTCAAAATGAGCAAGACACAAGAGAGGTTGAATTGATATGATTTTGTATGGATAAAAGTTGCCTAAAAGGCCTGAGATTTTTGACCAAAATGTTTAGTGATGATTTCTAAGAATTTCCATAAATTATTGAATTTAAATGGTAATTAAAAGACATAAAAATCAATAAATAAATTATGTAAATCAAGAATGAAGTTAAATCATCTTAACCATTGATAAAAATAACTAAAACCTACTGGAGAAAAATAGCTAAAAGGCAAGAGACATGTGTTACATAATTTAAAGATAAATAATTAAGTAAAAACAATTAATTAAATATTATTATTAAAATAAATGGAAAATACACAAATAAAAGTATAAATCATGAAATTATAAATTAAGGAGCATATATATCAGAAGATAATTCAAATGAAATTATCCATAATTTACAAAGGCAATTATGACACTTAAAAGTATTTTTAAGGAATTATTTAATTAATAAATCAATAAAATGAATAAATAATTAATTAAATAATATTAAATTAAAATATATAATTACAAATCAGAAAATATACATAAAATATTAATATTATAAGACCACTAATGTCAAATATTATTACTAAGCAAAGTGTGCAATGGAAATCATATAAATCCAAGCCAAACTACCGAAATTCCAATAAACGTACAAAAATGTATAATGAGAAAACGACTCTTACCACCAAATCCCTTATACCCAAACAATGAGAACATCATAATGCACTTAAATTCCATAATCTAATAACAACCAAAGATGGGCAAGTCTACTAGTATACATCTCATGATCTAGCTCACTAGTTCATGTCGCGCAAACTTACGTCGTGAATATATACGTTATGGTTTAGGCTTGCTTGAGGCGCAACAAATCTAAGCGAAGGAATCGCGTTTGATCAGCCCCTTTCACTCTCTAATCAAGTGAGTCATAGCCCCTTTTCAAACTCTTTTATATGTTTTACTTACGGGGTGAAAAGCATGATTAATTAAAATGGCTTTATCTTATGAAATGATTCTTTGAAACAATGATAATGATATGGGAATTATATTGTATGTTCAACGTGTTATATGTTATATGATGAGCTTGAGTACTGTCAAACGGTGGTCCCCTGTACACTACTATTAACTCATTTGAGGCCTGTAGTTAGAGGGTTGCGCAACTAGGACTTGTCCCCTCATCCACTATTATAGGTAACGGTGGGATGTTTGGTCTGCCTTTGTGGTCACCTTCATCGCCAGTCTGGCCTCGCGGTGCTCTAACTACTATATATTTATGGGCGTCTCCATGGCACGACCCTTGGTTATCTTTATGCACGTGATTGACAGCATGTGCTTATCATTATCTTATCATTTGGGACTATATATTGATTATTGGGACATAACCGGTCTTAGTAGTGGCTCAAGAACAATCTCATCAAGTTATGTCATGGTAGTCTTACCATTGACCCAGAGGTATTGATATTATATTATGGATGACAATTATTGGTTGAGCATACGGTTTGGGTATGGACAGTATGATGGAATTCCTGGAAATTTTATGACATATTCTTTCTTGAATTGGATTAAATATATGTGTGTTGTTAGCATAATCCTATGAACTCACTCAACTCTCGTAGTTGACACTTTTTCTTCATGCTTTTCAGGTCTAGGGCAGTAAGTTAGCTTTTTGGACCGCTTCATGGATGATGTGCTTAATTGTTGCATTTTGGACTAGTAATGCAAACATTTGATCTTTTGATTATGAATTTGGTTATGTAATGTTTATTAAACGTCCGCTTGAACTTGTAACCTTTTGAATTTGGACGGCATTTGAAACTTTATGTTGATGTTTTATACTTAAATCTTTTGTACCATGTCGTTCTGTGGCATCTCGTGTTTCCGCTATAGTCGGGGTGTTACAATAACTAAGCCAACTCAATGTGTCACATTGTTCCTCCCCATGAACATTGTGTTGTGGGGAGTATAACATCTATACCTCTTTTGAGCGACTCCATATCCCACAAAAACACATTTCTCAGCACATGGATCAAGTTTATTTCGATATGATTTTGGAATATGAACAAACACTGTACATCCAAAAATTTTGGGTTGAAGAGTAAGAACTTGTGGAGGACTATGGTATTCAGTGAAGGTTTCTAATAGGGTTTTCATGCTCAGGATTTTTGTAGGAAGCCGATTAATTAGGTAAGTGGCAGTGGCTAGAGCTTCATGCCAGAACATTTTGGAAACACAAGACTCGATTATTAAACCTCTAATCATTTCCAATAAAAGTCTATTTTTCCGTTCAGCAACACCGTTTTGTTCTGGGGTATGAGGGCATGTGGTTTGATGGATTATACCTTTGGATTGGAAAAACAGGTTCATTTGTGAGTTTATATATTCCCCACCATTGTCGGACCTCACAATTTTAATAGATTCTTGAAATTGGTTTTGAACCATGGTATAAAATGTAGTGAACCTATCATACACTTCGGCTTTATTTTTCAAAAAATAAATCCAAGTCATCCGGGTGCAATCATCAACAAATATCACATAATACCGGAAATTTTGACCTCCAATAACAGGAGCCGGGCCCCAAACATCTGAGTGAATTAATGAAAAATGTGTTTTGACTCTAGTATTACTAGGTTTAAAGGTTTGTCTATGGCTCTTAGCTAAAATGCAATTTTCATAAGAAATTGGTTTATTGGAAGGAAAAAGATCAGGAAACATGATGTGTAAATAACTACCAGAAGGATGTCCCAGTCGTCTATGCCATAACCATGCTTCTCGTTCACTCGTTCCATGAGCCAGCATCACGGTTCCACTTTGAGTTACTTCATCAACATAATACAGTCCTCCTCTCTCAGTGCCACGCCCAATGATCTGTCCTGTCCTGATATCCTGTAAGATACAAAAAGTTGGATGCATGAGTACTGAGCAATTGAGTTCTTTTGTCACATGGCTTATTGACAAAAGTTTATGTGACAAAGATGGAACATAAAGACAATTTGATAATTTAATGCTCGGGAAAATCTCAATGGTGCCCCCAGACTTTACATCCATTCTTCCCTTGTTCGCGGCTTTAATGTGTGTTTTCACGGGTTATGATAATTTAACAAAATCAGACACTTCATACGTCATCGTGTCAGTTGCTCCACAATCAAATATCCATTCTCCATTATTTTCATTGGTGTTTTGTTTGGCCATATTTGCACCTCCAACACAAGTCAGGGGGATTTTTTGAAAATTGTTTTTTTTAGTTGAAAAGGGGTAAAGGGTGGAGAATTTAAAGAACTGGGGGTATTTGATTTTCTTTTTCTCTCCTTTTTTCTTTCTGCCGCCGTGAATTCTGCCACTCCCCCTTCTATTTTCCGGCCGCCACTAGTCTCTCACACTTGGTTTTCGATTGGGAACCATCACTATTGGTTCCTGTACGTGTGATTCTAGTCTGAGCTGTAAGATCGAATGATTTCACAGACGGTTGGGTACCCTTTTGTGGTTGTCGGACCACCATTCCGGATACCCGACGATCCGGAAGCATTGTTCCTTCATGTGCCTTTCCATGCCACACTCGTCACATATGAGGTTAGATTTATTGTTTTCTCTTGTGGGTTTTTTTTCGTCCCACCGGCGGTAAATTTTTGTCTCGCCGGCGGTGAATCCGGTGGAAAATTTTGAGTGTTGTGGTTGTTGATTGGTATTGTCTTTGTGTAGTTTTGTTATTTTGATTGTTGATTCAAACCAAAAGTCGCCGAAATTATTTTACATGGTGACTTGGGTTTTGATGTTTGTTATATGATGACGGAAAAGTTTCCGATTAATCGGTAGATGATGAGATTGAAGGCTCTGATACCATGATAAGAAGAATAGAATGAATAAAAAGCTTTGTATTGATTTGTGATGATTTACAATAAACTCAAAGCCCCTATTTATACAAGAAATTTATATGCTAAATATGGAAACACAATCAAGTCTCTAATACTTGGTTTGCTGCCGAAGAAAAGATATTTTATTTTGGGATATGATGATTCGGTCTGATCCTGTAATCTTGTTACTCTAACAGTTTAAATATCACCAAAGGCAATTGAAAAAATTATACTTTGTAATGCATTTGTAAAAATGATAGGTTAATTGATATTTGTCTTATGTGATGTGCGCATTGTATACCAAATTAGTATACAAAATCAGAAAATTCTTACCCATTTTTTTTTTTCAACATTGATATCAAACAAAGACTCCTATAAATTTCTCAAATGAATAACCCTAGCCCCCGTCTGAATACAAATATCCTTAACGAAGGTTATTTGTTTTATGGGCTTAAAAATGGGCTGGTCTTTTGTGTTGTCACACTTTTTAATTTTGGGTTCATGTGGTTTGTGGGTCGTTTTTTTTTGTTCTTTTTCTTTTGAGAAGCAGTTTAGTACTCCGTATTTGATATTAAAAGTAAGGCCATTTCCCATTAAGGACTTTTTCTCTTCTCTTGTCCTCAATTTTTTGAATCATGGAAGTGAACGCTTTGGCTACTATCTTTCCTGTGATTTCATTTTGGCAACTATCATTTTTTGTACTGTGAGTCCCTTAATTAACCGAAAGAAAAGATAATGAATGTAAGACAAAAATTTAACTTTCTTACATGGTATATTTAACTTATTGCTTTATTTATTATTATGCACAAAGGCTATGAAATGATATATGATGTATCATTGCTTATGAATAACCTATTTAAATTGTTGTTAGATATGAATAACCAATTGGAAATGCACTGTTTATTTTCATCACCACCAAGTTACAAAATAAAAAAAGTGTGGGCTCTTAAGCTAAAAAGAGTGATGGGTTATGGGAACCCCTCAAACTTATGTTCCTCCGTCATGTGACATCCTAGTCATCTAAGAGTTTTTCCATCGGAGTGAGGGGTTATAAGGAAACTTTTATTTTTATTTTTGTTTTCTGTTTATCATTATTATTATTTTCATTTAAACCCCTCAAATGTTTTTTACTTTATCATTTGTAACTAATACATTTATACTTATTAAAACTTACACATATAAACTTATGAGAAAATATCACAAATAGTCCATGTAGTTTGTCATATTCGCATTTTGTCCCCTATGTTTTTTTTCCCGTTGCAAACGGTTCCTGGATTTTCTATTTTCATTGCTAGCAGTCCCTGACACTAACTTCTGTTAGTTTTGGCCGTTAAAACCCTTCATGTGCAAACCACGTGAGGGTATAATCGTCAATATTGCAACTTAGGACTATTTGTAATAATAATGATTCAATTTATATATATATATATATATATATCATCTGTATCTATATCTCTTTATGCTCATTTATATACATGCTTACAAGTATCTGTTAACCTTCCAAATACACTAGCTGGCAACAAAATTATTGAAATTGAAATCGAAATCAAAGAAACCCCATCAAATCAATCCCCACAATCTAAAAAAAAAACGCATCAAAATTTATCCTCCAACCTTCAAAAGAAAAAAAAAACTCAAATTAAATCAAATCAATACTTATTTTTCAACAACAATAACAATAACAACAAACTCAAATCTAAATCAAAACATTAAGAAATCAATCTGTGATATTAGTATAGTAGATAGTGAATAAAATTTGGGGGTTTTTGATCTCACTTGTGGCTAAGGAAAATAGGATGAGGAGAATGAAGAGGTAGAGGCCGTGGTGGTGGGTGGTGTTGGTAGGTATGATGGCGGCGATGGATTGTTTGTGAAGAATGATGAACTCGGTGGTGGGATTCATGGTATGTGCGTGTGTGTACATACTCGCCTGAAGGAAGGAAAAATTTTAGATCGGCGGCTCATCTCCACCATCCTCACTTAACATTTCATTTCATTATTTCCTTTAATTTTTTGTCTGAGTTGTGCAACACCAAAAAGAAAAATACCTCCAATATTTTATTTTTACTTTTGTTTCGGTGGGGGCATGAACCCAACTAACAACATGTTGGTGATTTTGATTTTATGATTATTTATAGATTTATTATAAATAGGATTTTACTATTATTGCTTGGTTGATTATGTTTTCACGGATCTGATTCAATTGTTGTTGATGGCTGTTAGATGAAGGAAGAAGAAGATAAGGGTAAGGTGTTATATATATAAAAAGACAAAAGTGCCCTTAGATAACGGTTTAAACTAACAGAAGTTAGTGTCAGGGACTGCTAGCAATGAAAAAAGAAAATCCAGGGACCGTTTGCAACGAAAAAAAAAGCACAGGGGGCAAAATGTGAATATGACAAACCACACGGACCATTTGTGACATTTTCTCTAAACTTATTAAAACTAATGAGAAAATGTCACAAATGGTCCCCGTGGTTTGTCACTTTAGCGTTTTGCCCCCTGTGCTTTTTTTTCCGTTACTAATGGTCCCTGACTTTTTCATTTTCGTTGCCAGAAGCCCCTGGCACTAATTTCTGTTAAATTTGGCCGTTTAAAGAGGGTATTCTTGTCCATTCAACTTTCACAATCACCATATTTACTCTTTTTTTTTTTTTTTTGTTCTTCTCTCTCATTAAACCCCCAACTTACTTTCCTAAATAAAAAACCCTAATTTCTCTTTATTCTTTCTTTCTTCTTCCTCCCTGGTCTACAAACACACACACAATCAATCATCATGCATTATTGTTCGTGTGGAAATCCATCTATACTTCGAACATCATGGACTCCTCTTAACCCAGGTCGAAGGTTTAATGTTTGTTCCAACAAGGTAATGAATTGTGGCTTTTTTCGATGGGTTGATCCACCTATGTGTTATAGAGCTGTCGAGATAATACATGGGTTATTAACTGCATAAAAGTCATAAACTGCATAATAAGTCATAAACTGCATACATAAGTCTAAACTGCATACATAAACTGCATACATAAGTCATAAACTGCATACATAAGTCATAAACTGCATACATAAGTCATAAATGCATACATAAACTGCATACATAAGTCATAAACTGCATACATAAGTCATAAAATGCATACATAAACTGCATACATAATCATAAACTGCATACATAAGTCATAAACTGCATACATAAGTCATAAACTGCATACATAAGTCATAAACTGCATACATAAGTCATAAACTGCATACATAAGTCATAAACTGCATACATAAGTCATAAACTGCATACATAAGTCATAAACTGATAATAAGTCATAAACTGCATACATAAGTCATAAACTGCATAATAACTCACAAATTGCAATACATAAACTGCATACATAAGTCATAAACTGCATACATAAGTCATAAAATGCATACATAAACTGCTTAAACTAATTTGCCACTTAAACCAAAATTTGCTTTTTAAAAAGCATCAACAAATGGCACCAACATAAGTCATACCATAATTGCATTACACACCAAGTACACTGTGTTTCAAAAGCAATAATTCTACAACTTAATTCTTGTTGGGACTCCATTTTGTTCCAGAAAACTTCCTTATTGACCTTGGACTAACTTGAGTTCTTTGAAAACTGCTAGCACCCACATGGCTTGTTTGTGATGGTTGACTTCCAACAACAACTTCATTCATTCTTTGACTTGCTGTGTTGTTTGACTACCACCATGACCAGCATTGGTTTGACCACTACAATAATCAAAAAATGAGTTATATATACATTCACAAAAAATGAATTTTAAAGACAACAATTACATTAAATATACCTTTCTTCTCCATCAGTCCTCTTTCTTTTCCTGGGCTTGCTTTTTTTTTGTAGCAGTTGGCTGCCTTTGACCTTTTGTTTTTCTTTTTTTTTTGTTCTTCTCTCTCATTAAACCCCCAAATTACTTTCCTAAATAAAAAACCCTAATTTCTCTTTATTCTTTCTTTCTTCTTCCTCCCTGGTCTACAAACACACACACAATCAATCATCATGCATTATTGTTCGTGTGGAAATCCATCTATACTTCGAACATCATGGACTCCTCTTAACCCAGGTCGAAGGTTTAATGTTTGTTCCAACAAGGTAATGAATTATGGCTTTTTTCGATGGGTTGATCCACCTATGTGTTATAGAGCTGTCGAGATAATACATGGGTTATTAAGAGCAAAAAACCACCTTGAAGCTGCTCTGCGTACAAGAGAACAACAAGTTAAAAGGTTGAAGATGTACCTTATTTTTAGTTGGATGTTCTTTCTTTTTGTCTTTATATTTTGCATCTGAAGTTGTTAGTTCTGCAAGTAGTTTTAAGTTAGTTGTTTGTTATGTATAATGTAATGTAATGGGATTGTAATGTAATGGTTTGTTTTTAGTAATCTGGATTTTGTGATGTAATTTGTTAATGTAATTTTGGAATTGTAATAAATCTGGACTGCTTAAACTGATGAAAATCATAAACTGCATACATAAGTCATAAACTGGATACATAAGTCATAAACTGCATACATAAGTCATAAACTGCATACATAAACTGCTACATAAAAAACTGTATCTGCTTAAACTGGTATAATGCATAGTGCAATAAATCTGGACTCACAAATTGCAATACATAAACTGCATACATAAGTCATAAACTGCATACATAAGTCATAAAATGCATACATAAACTGCTTAAACTAATTTGCCACTTAAACCAAAATTTGCTTTTTAAAAAGCATCAACAAATGGCACCAACATAAGTCATACCAAGTTATACATAAGTCATAACCTAAATACTAGATAAGTCATAATCTGCATACATAAACTGCATACATAAGTCATAAACTGCATACATAAGTCATAAAATGCATACATAAACTGCTACATAATAAAATGCAATACATAAACTGCATACATAAGTCATAAACTGCATACATAAGTCATAACTGCATACATAAACTGTATACATAAGTCATAACCTAAATACTAGATAAGTCATACCATAATTGCATTACACACCAAGTACACTGTGTTTCAAAAGCAATAATTCTACAACTTAATTCTTGTTGGGACTCCATTTTGTTCCAGAAAACTTCCTTATTGACCTTGGACTAACTTGAGTTCTTTGAAAACTGCTAGCACCCACATGGCTTGTTTGTGATGGTTGACTTCCACCAGCAGCACCCACATTCATTCTTTGACTTGGCTGTGTTGTTTGACTACCACCATGACCATCATTGGTTTGACCACTACAATAATCAAAAAATGAGTTATATATACATTCACAAAAAATGAATTTTAAAGACAACAATTACATTAAATATACCTTTCTTCTCCATCAGTCCTCTTTCTTTTCCTGGGCTTGCTTTTTTTTTGTAGCAGTTGGCTGCCTTTGACCTTTGCATGTCTTAGAATTATGCCCTAGCTGGTTACATTTTCCACATGTCACAGTTTTCCCTTGCCTAGAAAGTCTACCCTCTTGCACAATTGTCTTGGATAATGTTTCCCCAAGCACTCCTCTTTCTTTTCAGTGTTGGTCTGCCTACTGGAGTTTTATAATATGGGGGTAACAATTTGTAATGACAGTCACTGATAGGCCATGTAGACACACCAGTGCATGGGCTTATCTTTTCAGCATATGCCTCCTTCCAGGTTTCCAATCTGTATGCCATGTGAACCCAATCCTCAGGAATCCAGGCCTTCTACCATACTTATCCATGTTCCAAATTGCTGCCACAGCATGCTTGCATGGCAAGCCTGTTAACTCCCATTTCCTACAACTACACACTCCCTGTAAGTCCCAACTCAATAGATGGTACTACTGAAGACACCTCTATGTCGATGGTGGAGTTACTTTGCAATATATGCACTGAACTGGAGATGACCAGTTGCAGTGTGTATATACCAAGTTCTAGATAGATTACTTATTTAAAAGACAATAAGTAAAGAACGGTGCAATAATACAAAATACTTGTAAAATAAATTGATGAGACAATATGTAATTTTCAAGTGTAATTTATTTATTGATGTTAAATAAATTACAAGGTTGTTGCGGAACCAAGATAATACAAGAATGTAAATATCCTAACAACCTATGAACTACAATTGATCTACACTCGGAATTTCTCTAAACAATCGAAACACTTAAAGTTGTGAAATGTTCCTTTTTACGATTGAGAGAATATTGCACAAGTTCACCAAGAATATTGCAGGTATGCAAAGTGTGAAGTATTCAACTTAAATTCTTGGTTGTGCAATGATTTGTATTTATAGGCAAAGTTAACATTGGGATGTTAACTTTGGCCGTACAAATGTGGTTGAGAGCATTTAAGGAATAACATTTAATTCCTTAAAATGCAGTGTAAAGTTGCAGGATAAAGCAACTTTATTCAACCAGCTTTATGTACCTTTTAGTAATTAAATAATAAGATAAGTCTTATTATCCGGGTTAAAGGACATAAAGCACAAAAGTCAATTCCTCGTAATCAGTGTAAAGCTTTGTAAGAGCTTTCCACTGATGGTCTCCAGTTTGTAACTGACTAGAATGTCAACTAGGCTTCGCTGCCATTGTCATTCTCTATCTTCCATTTGTTGTCTTCGACTTCAACTGGAATGATTCTTCAACTGGTCAGTTCTCAACTGGAGGAAGTCTTCAGTTGCGTTGACTGTACGATGCAACTGGACTTCAATATATTTCTCGACAAATCATCTGGGTCTCCAGATGCAACTGGAGACTGGCCAGTTTACCAGGTGAACTGGTCCTAACAAATTCCCCCTATTTGTCTAGAAATATTGCCAAGTCTTTTTCTAGTTCTTGTATCTGTACAAGTGTGAACTGGAAGGACTTGTTTGATTTAAATCTATCTAAGTTTTCCAAGGCATTTTTATAGATCAATAAATGCCTTAGGTTTTTCTTTTAGGTTTGTTAGATTTTAATCTATTATCTACCTTGTGGTTACAAACTGGTAACTTCATTTATACAAGGAAATGAAATTTATACAAGTTACAGAATGTAAAACAAAATACAAGTAGATAACTGAAAAGAAAGAACTTAATGAGATGGCCCTTCGCCAGTTCTTCTTCTCTTGGTCACTGAAGAGATAGGTTGTGAGTCTTCAGGGTCAATATTCAGCTTTTGCTCCAGGTTTTCTTTATGTTGAATCTTGCCCCTTAAGAAGTTCACCCATGCTTTCTCAAACAATTCTTTTGTGCCTTTGCATCCAACACCTTCACCATTTCCACCCATTCACTGAACCCATACTGCATTGCACCAGGATTGTCAGTTTTAACCAGTGGCCCTCTGGTATAACTAACTTCAACTTGAAAGACTTTGGTGCCTGGCTTGATTGTTACATTGACACCATTGATAGTACCACTATGTCTTCTGGTTGACATGATCTGGGAGTAATAGCTTCTTGCTTCAGATTCATTTGTTATTTTTATACTCCCAGCACCAGCAGCCAGTACAGCGGACTTGATGTCTTCATTAGATACCTCGCCAGTTGGTTCAACAAATGTGCTAAGGTCAGCATCTCTTGTCAGTGGTCTTCTTGGTTGAGGGTTTCTCCTTGGAGGATTCAAAACCCTTTTTACAACCTTCTTAACATTTGCAATTCTTTTTAGAATCCCACTGGCCCTATTCTCCTTAGCCTTCTCCACTGATATGTTCAAACTTCTGGCATCGAATTCAGCTTCATCATCAGGATAGTGTCTGTCCAGTTCTACATCAAGCATTTCTTTCAACTGGTCAACTATCCTGGGATCATGCTTAACTCTGGCATACTCCTCCTTAGTGATTCCCAAAAGATTGGCATCACTCATATCAAGCAGTTTGATCTGTGCAAGATGTACTCTGGCTTCAACTTGGTTGGCTTGTTTCATCTTCTTTCTTTCTTTAATTTGATTACCAAGTCTGGCCAGTTGTTTGCTTACACTATCAGAAACTGGAGGAAGTACATCAGCATTGCCAGTTTCTAACATAGGAATATCAGTGGCCGGCTGGGCAGATGCATCCACAGCTAAACCTTTTCCCTTATCCAACACATTCCCCCTAACAACTTGCTCACCAGCTTCAGTACTGGCAGCTACAACTATTTCCATACCAGCTTGTCTTCCAGATGAAGTTCTTCCAGGTGCAACTGGTGCAAGAACTGCACTTCTTTCCCCCTTGGCAGCATCTAGACCTGCCCTAATAGAATCCCATTCAGAAGGGTGAGATGGCAACCGGTCAAGAGGCTGCCATGTTTGCATGTCCTTGCACTCCTTGAAAATCCCACACATCATCCTGAAAGACCTCCAAAAATGGTTGGTCTCCTTTGACTGGGTCAAAACATTTGCAGTAACCTGTTCTTGACCAGTTTTTAATTCATTTAAGATTTTGGAGTCTTCATCCAAACCAGATACAACCTTTTCCTTCACTTCCTCATCCTTCTTCTTCAAACTTTCCACTTCAGTTGTCAGTTTATCCAAAGACTGAGCATGAAGGGATACCTGGGTGTTCAAATTTTCAATGCTGCCTCTCAACTGGTTGATCTCACTGGTGAGTGGGGCCAGGTCAACCTGAGGAGTGGCCAGCTTGGTGATCTCAGACATCACCCTTTCAATCAGTTGTTGTTCTCTTGCACCCAGCGTATCCTCTATATTCTGACCAACTGAAGTCATCAACTGCTCTCCAAGTTCAGTCACATTTAGGCCTTTTGAATCTCCTCCACCCTAGTAAGAAGGTTTTGGAGATCGGCTTGCAAAGAGACAACTTGACTGTCCAGTGACGAAGGAAAAGGTGTCACTGGACCAGCAGCAGTTACTACTGGAGCAACTGGAGGAGGCAAACTTAAAGAAGTCTCCCCAGTTGTAATACCAGCAGTTGAAGAAATATTAGGAGTGGTGGTAGAAGAAAGGACTGGAAAAACAATGTGTTGTTCATGCTGAGAATGCTCAGGTGTGAACAACGGCGGTGGTGGGGGTGGCATTTCTCGAAGTATATCAGTAGGCACATTTTGTAGGGATGGTGAAAGTGAAATTGATGCATCTGGAAGCGAGACTGGAGATGAAGGGTTTTGAGCTTGTACAGAAGCCTCAAAAATCTCCAAGTCTGTTTCAGTTCCTTCAGAATCGGAATACTCTATCAGGATTTCCTCGTCATTAACATTCATGTCCATATCCATGAATGTAACTGAGGGCTGACCAGAAGGGTCAGTCTCCAGATGACCTTCCCCAGTTTCCTGGATGGGTACATCTGTTGGAGGATCAGATACCGAAGTATCTTTACCAGGGATAGATGTGATTGGAGTTGCTTCAGTTATGGTTGCTCTATCCTCAACCACAACATTAGACGAACTGGAGGGTCCCTCATTATTTTGAGGCCCGCCCAATTGTCTTTCTGACTCACCTTCAATAGGTGCATCAGTTTTAGCGAATGCCAGTTGCATTCGTTCTGGAATTTCGACCTCTCCAGCTTCAGATACCAGAGAGTCTAAATTCCTCAACACATCTGGAGCAGTGTACGGTGAATCTGTACTTAAGTATGCTTCTCTGCCCAGAATTTGTTTAAAACAGAGAGAGAGAAACCTTGAGAAGGGGATACAAACACCCCTAGTGCCCTTCAGCTTTTGTACTAGGCTTCTAAACAAGATGTCTGCAAAGTCTACTCTCAATCCATTCCACAAGCAGTAAGCCATCTCTGCTTGTGAGGAGTTGATCTGGTCAAGACCACCAGAACTCCCACCCATACTCTCCACCAGGTGGATGAAAAAGTACCTCCATGAAGGTGTAAGACCCTTCATGGTCATCGCACCCTTCGTCTTCAAAACCCCATTGTCCAAACACTCCTTATGACCCATTTCGAGGAGGACTTGACGAAAATTAATATTTGGGGGTAAGACAACTGGAGATTCACCCTCTCTCCAGTAATTGAGGTGTAAGGCATCCCTCAATACGTCAGCGGACAAGGTACACTGGATTGTTCCATCCTTTAAAGTGAAACTGATGGAGGAACAATCGGAAGAAAGAGTGGCAGTGTACCAAAACTCACACAAGTAGTTGTGAAACAACTTGCGTGGGTTTAGAGAGAATGAGGGTCCTATTGGAGAATCCTTCAAAAAATTTTGGATTCTACCAATAAGGGTATTGGACCCTTGAGATCCTTGTAAGCTTGCCATCGGATTATTGGAATTGAGTTTGATGACCGAAGCATTACTAGGAGCACCAGGTGCCGGTTTGACATCTGGTGAAGGAGCATATGGAACAGTCAAGAGATTTACATCTCTTGTACGGGATGATCTAGGTGCCATTGGAAAATGAAATTGAAATTTGGGAATTAGGGTTAGGGTTCTTGATTTGTGAAGCAGAGAGAGAAATGAAGCAATTTTGATGATTGGGAAGTAAATGAAAGAATGTAGAAGGAAGTAAATGAGTTCGGAGTAAATAAAGGTATTTATAAGGGATTCATGATCCCAATGAAATACAAAAATTATATTTTATTTAACCAAAACAACTTTGTAGATATTTTAACAAAAGAAGTTTGAATTTTGAAATAAAATCAGAATTTGCCATGTCAACATTAAATGCTACCATGTCAGCATTAAATGCTACGACGGCTTATCTTACCCACGCGCCCACTCACTTTTTATTTTCCCAATACAAACAGTTGTCAAGTACTAAAATAGCTTTAAACACGTCAGATCACGATACCAAGTGGTTTAAAACACTCGAGTACCATCACGTGTTACAAATATTGACCAAGTATTTCTAACGTTATAAAAATAAGACAAGACTGAATCTGGTCACTGGAGGATCAGTCCAGTACCAGTTTCCAACTGAAGAGTTCTCCAGTTGCCATTTTCAAACAAAAACGAATTTTAGTCAGAAAATTATTTTTGAGTCTTTCCCCCTAAAATGATAATCCAGAAATCAATTAGTGCCAGGATAGTATCACAAAGGCGTTCGATAGCCTGACGAGCAAAGATTATATGGACCTCCTCAACTGGAGAACTTCATCAGTGTCACTGACGCGTTCAATAACAAAGAAATCTCCAGTTTCAAGGATTTAACATTCCCAGTTCGCTGATGAGATGTTTAAAGGTTTTCTCATCGAGAGGTTTTGTAAAAACATCAGCTAACTGTTTGTCAGTGGGGATGAAATGTAATTCAATGTCTCATTTCATAACATGATCACGAATAAAATGATACCTGATGTCAATATGCTTTGTTTTGGAGTGCATCACTGGGTTGTGAGATATAGCAATTGCACTGGTGTTGTCACAAAAGATTGGGGTCCTTGTATACTTTTGACCATAATCTAGTAACTGGTTCTTGATCCAGAGAATCTGGGCACAGCAACTGGCCGCAGAAATGTACTCTGCCTCAGCAGTGGACATAGAGACTGAAGTCTGCTTCTTGCTGGTCCAACTTACCAGTTTTCCTCCAAGGAAATGACAACCACCAGTTGTTGATTTTCTATCTATCTTACAACCTGCATGATCAGAATCTGAATAACCCATTAGATCTAATCCTGAGCCTTTGGGGTACCAAAGACCATGATTAGGACACCCTTTCAGGTATCTAAAGATACGCTTTACAGCGTGAAAGTGTGATTCTTTTGGGTTAGCCTGAAACCTGGCACATAGACATGTTGCAAACATTATATCTGGTCGACTGGCAGTTAAATACATCAGTGAACCAACCATACCACGATAGTCAGTTATGTTCACTGGTTTGCCAGTTGGGTCAGAGTCCAAATTTAATGGCGCTGCAATAGGTGTGTTTTTCGATGGGATTGAATCATATTTGTATTTTCTTAACAAATCTCTGACATATTTTCCTTGGTTTATGAAAATTCCATTTTCAGTTTGCTTAATCTGAAGACCTAAGAAAAATGTTAATTCACCCCTTAAACTCATCTCATACTCAGATGACATGATTTTAGAAAACTTTTTACACATTGCATCATCAGTTGAACCAAATATAATGTCATCAACATAAATTTGTACCAATAAGATATTACCTCTTTCTTTCAAGATGAATAAGGTATTATCTATTGCACCTCTTTGAAAGCCATTTTTAAGAAGATGTTTAGTTAGAGTATCATACCAGGCTCTTGGGGCTTGTCTTAGACCATACAATGCTTTGTTCAGTCTATAAACCCAAAGAGGATGCTTCTCATCGATGAAACCTGGAGTCTGCTTAACATATACTTCTTCTTCCAATGTTCCATTAAGGAACGCAATTTTGACATCCATCTGGAAGACCTTGAACTGCAGATGGGCTGCATAAGCCAGAAATATTCTAATGGCTTCAAGTCTTGCAACTGGAGCAAAAGTTTCATCAAAGTCAACGCCTTCTGCTTGACAATAACCCTGGGCAACTAATCTGGCCTTGTTTCTTACAACATGGCCATCTTCATCCATCTAGTTTCGGTAGACCCATCTGGTACCAATGGGTTCTTTCTTTAACCCTGGTGGACAAGGAACAAGCTCCCAAACATTGTTGCTTTCAAACTGGACGAGCTCTTCTTGCATAGCTTCCACCCAGCTTGGGTCTGCCATAGCCTCGTCAATCTTCTTCGGTTCAATTAAAGATAAGAAGGTGACGTTTAAGCATTGCTCACTGGTGGCTCTTCTAGTCTGAACCCCACTATTTGGATCTCCCACAATCTGTTCAATTGGATGTGCTCGAGTCCATCTAGTGTATTGACTAGGCTGGTGTAAAACAATATCAGTGCAAGTCACCTGGCGATCTTCTTCAGTTGCATTAGCTTCTGGAGGAGGATCAGTCCAAACTACTTCTACATCCTCATCAGAGTCAATGAGGTCACGATTTGCATCATGAAATTCTTCATTCAAAGGCATTTCTTGAAGAACTGGAGAAGTTGGAGTTTGAACTGGTGCTGATATTGTGGTGGCACGTACATCAGATCCAATCACCAATTCTTGTGGTAAGTTGAAATTGATGGAGGGATAGAATGATGTGTCACAGGTGCTGTTCTTCTTCTTAACTGGTTCCAATTTGTTGTAACTGGAAACATCTTTTGGTGAAACAACTGACCGATGAACTTGGTCAGTTTCACCAAAATTGATTGGAACGACTGGAGTAATATCAAGGCTTGGTCTCTTGTTGATTGCTTCAGTTGATTCGTTGAATGTGACATGAATTGTTTCATGAACCTTTTGGAGTCTATAATTATAAACTCTAAAGGCCTTTCGAATATCTGAATAACCTAAAAATACACCTTCATCAGCTTTTGCATCAAACTTTCCAAGCTGACTGGAATCGTTTAAGATATAAACTGGACAACCAAATACATGAAAGTATCCAATATTTGGTTTACGATTCCTGAGTACTTCATAGGCAGTCTTCTTATGTCTCTTGATGTAGACTGACCGGTTTTGGGTGTGACAAGCAGTTGCAACTGCTTCTGCCTAAAAACTGGCGGGAAGACCTGATTCAGATAGCATACTTCTGGCTGCTTCTATCAGTGTGCGATTCTTTCTTTCCACAACTCCATTCTGCTCTGGAGAGTGTGCTGATGAGAAGTTTTGAGAGATGCCAGTGTCATTGCAAAATGTTTCAAGTACCTTATTTTGGAATTCAGTACCATTATCACTTCGCAACTGACAAACTTTTCGAGTATATTTGAGTTCAATTCTTTTGATGAGAGAGATGATTTACTTTTGGATCTGAGGAATACCACCCAGCAGTAACTTGTGAATTCATCAACCACAACTAGAGTGTACTTCTTTCCAGCTCTAGTTTGAACATTCACTGGACCAAAGAGATCCATATGTAGCAAGTGAAGAGGTTCAGTGATGCTAAAGTTTTGCCTAGTTTTGAAACTGGCTCTTTTCTGCTTGCCCATCTCACACCCTGGACATGGCTTTTCTTTATTGAAAGAAATTTGAGGTATCCCATCAACCAGTTGTTTGCGAGACAACTTGTTAATATTTTTAAAATTAAGATGGGATAATCTTTTATGCCATAGCCAGTTGGTGTCCTCATCAGCCTTGGTATAGAAATATTGCTCTTTTGGAGCTGGTTCCATATCCATGATGTACACATTCCTTTTCTTGGTGCAACCATCACCACTTTCCAATCCTTGTTAAATATGGTGCCTTGAGCAATATCGAACAAAACTCTGAAGCCATCATCACAAAGTTGGCTGACACTGATCAGGTTGTATTTCAAACCATTCACAAATGCAACTCTTTTGAATTTGACTTGTCCATTATTGAGCACACCATATCCTTCAGTCTTTCCAGATTGATCATTACCAAACGTCACTGTCGGTCCATCTTGGACAGTGAACTCTTCAAGCAGGGGCTTACATCCGGTCATAGTCCGGCCAGCAGCGCTGTCCAGATACCAGATATTCTTCTTTCGATCGCCCTACACACACACAAAAATCATTAGTTGTTTTTGTGAACCCATCTTTTCTTGATGGGTTCACTGGACTTCTCTACAGAAGTCACAGTAGATTGTTGTGGTGTTGAACCGGAGGCTGCATCTGGAGCTTTTTCACCAGCTCCAGGTGCAGGAGTAAAAACGATTGGTACTTGATACTTACTCCCCTGATTTTTACCAGATTTAGTTCCAGATGGAACATTCTTTTGATTAGGTTTTGAAGGGAGTGGTTTAATATTTTGTTTGAAAACTGGAGGTAATGAACCTCCTTCCAGATTTTTAATCCGGGCAGTACAACTCTGAACCTGTCGAGACAAAAGTTGGAGTTGACTTTCCAGATTAACCAAAATATTATTTTCATCAGGCAGCTGAACCTTGGACCTTGGTTCAGCTGGAGTTTTAGTCTGTCGGGTCTTGGGCACCTTAGACTTTTGAGGTAAAGGCTTGTTACCAGTGGCCCTTTTAACTGGAGCATTAGCCTGTTTGGCTCCAGGTTTAACCTTAATGGGGGTGGTCTCAATGGGTTCAGTTTCAACAACTTCAGGTTGATCATAAGGTGTTTCAACCCTGAGAGCTGGAGGCAATGCATGAAGATCTGGTATGAGAGCTGCCATTTTCCCTCAGTTTGTGCCATTAAGCACTGATCCTTTTCCTTTTCCATGGACAGGAGGGCAATCTGGGCCTTAAGCTTCTTGTATTTAGCTTTGTAGCTATCATCAGGCCGATTGAAATTAGGGACAGGGGGGCCAGTTTGGTTGTTCAACTCACTAGATCTGCATTCCTTCATAAAGTGACCTTTCTTACCACACTTATAGCAGGTAAGATTAGTTTTATCCAGAGAGCTGGAGGCAATGCATGAAGATCTGGTATGAGAGCTGCCATTTCCAGATCTCCAGATTTCCATGCATTCTTATGGGCATCGATAGTTCTTGAAAATGCATCATAGTTTTTACCAGATGCTATTACCCATGACTTGATAATCTTTTGTCTTTTTCAAGATCAGAAAATAGTTTTTGATTATCAAGTTCCAAAGCCTCAATCTTTAAAACTGACTCCTTGAGAGCCAACTGGACACTTTGTAAATCATTAAGTTGTGGCTTAACAATGTTCAGTTAAATTAAGATAGTGTCAAGATATCTTTCACTATCAGCTCTTACAGTTTCCACAAAAGCTAAATCACCACTTAATGATTCAGCCAGGTCCAGTTTCAGTTCAGGGTCAACTTGGTTGTCATAATCACATACCTTTTTCAAGATGATGTCCACCCATCTTCCAGTGATGACATCTTCTTTTGCCACGTACTGCTGCTGTTGATCTTCCAAGGCCATGAAACACATGTCCCTTTCCTCTTCTTCATCAGCTGATGAGTCATCAGAGTACTCCATTTTCCCTCAGTTTGTGCCATTAAGCACTGATCCTTTTCCTTTTCCATGGACAGGAGGGCAATCTGGGCCTTAAGCTTCTTGTATTTAGCTTTGTAGCTATCATCAGGCCGATTGAAATTAGGGACAGGGGGGCCAGTTTGGTTGTTCAACTCACTAGATCTGCATTCCTTCATAAAGTGACCTTTCTTACCACACTTATAGCAGGTAAGATTAGTTTTATCCAGAGAGCTGGAGCTGGAAGCATTGTTTGGGCCATTAAATCTTTTAGATTTATGCTTAAACCTGTTAAAGGTTTTAGCAATCATGGCGACCAGATCATCATCGTCAGTTTCATCACAACCATCACTGATTTCAGTGGTCAGGCCAGAGTTCAAGAAACTGTTTAACATCTCCTTCATTGAGTGTGCCTGGACACTCTCTTCAGACATTAAGGCAGCACAAGGTCGCTCAGGTACACTAGCAACCTTGGAACTCTGGGCATGGTTCATGGCATCTTGCTCAGCCACCAGTCTTGCAGCATTATTATCTTCAGTGAATCTGAAGGCTCCATAGAGCGATGCAAGAGTATGGCTGTGCAGGGTTTTACCTTGTCTCAAGACAAGAACCATGTTTTCCCATTTGGAAGGAAGAATATCACAAAACTTCTCAAGAAGAATATCCTTATCCTTCTCTACACCCAAGCCACTCAGCTGATTAATGAGGCTAGAAAATCTGGTGTATGTACCAGTTAGACTTTCATTGGGTAAGGCAAAGAAGGATTCATACTTCTTGTTCAAGGCAACTTTCCTGGTGACAATAGTGTCATCACCTCCTTCAAACTGAATAACTAATTCATCCCACATTGACTTTGCACTGCAAAGGCAAGTTTATTAGCTTTCTGCTCTGATACCACTTGTAAGTCCCAACTCAATAGATGGTACTACTGAAGACACCTCTATGTCGATGGTGGAGTTACTTTGCAATATATGCACTGAACTGGAGATGACCAGTTGCAGTGTGTATATACCAAGTTCTAGATAGATTACTTATTTAAAAGACAATAAGTAAAGAACGATGCAATAATACAAAATACTTGTAAAATAAATTGATGAGACAATATGTAATTTTCAAGTGTAATTTATTTATTGATGTTAAATAAATTACAAGGTTGTTGCGGAACCAAGATAATACAAGAATGTAAATATCCTAACAACCTATGAACTACAATTGATCTACACTCGCAATTTCTCTAAACAATCGAAACACTTAAAGTTGTGAAATGTTCCTTTTTACGATTGAGAGAATATTGCACAAGTTCACCAAGAATATTGCAGGTATGCAAAGTGTGAAGTATTCAACTTAAATTCTTGGTTGTGCAATGACTTGTATTTATAGGCAAGTTTATTAGCTTTCTGCTCTGATACCACTTGTAAGTCCCAACTCAATAGATGGTACTACTGAAGACACCTCTATGTCGATGGTGGAGTTACTTTGCAATATATGCACTGAACTGGAGATGACCAGTTGCAGTGTGTATATACCAAGTTCTAGATAGATTACTTATTTTAAAGACAATATGTAATTTTCAAGTGTAATTTATTTATTGATGTTAAATAAATTACAAGGTTGTTGCGGAACCAAGATAATACAAGAATGTAAATATCCTAACAACCTATGAACTACAATTGATCTACACTCGAATTTCTCTAAACAATCGAAACACTTAAAGTTGTGAAATGTTCCTTTTTACGATTGAGAGAATATTGCACAAGTTCACCAAGAATATTGCAGGTATGCAAAGTGTGAAGTATTCAACTTAAATTCTTGGTTGTGCAATGACTTGTATTTATAGGCAAGTTTATTAGCTTTCTGCTCTGATACCACTTGTAAGTCCCAACTCAATAGATGGTACTACTGAAGACACCTCTATGTCGATGGTGGAGTTACTTTGCAATATATGCACTGAACTGGAGATGACCAGTTGCAGTGTGTATATACCAAGTTCTAGATAGATTACTTATTTAAAAGACAATATGTAATTTTCAAGTGTAATTTATTTATTGATGTTAAATAAATTACAAGGTTGTTGCGGAACCAAGATAATACAAGAATGTAAATATCCTAACAACCTATGAACTACAATTGATCTACACTCGGAATTTCTCTAAACAATCGAAACACTTAAAGTTGTGAAATGTTCCTTTTTACGATTGAGAGAATATTGCACAAGTTCACCAAGAATATTGCAGGTATGCAAAGTGTGAAGTATTCAACTTAAATTCTTGGTTGTGCAATGACTTGTATTTATAGGCAAGTTTATTAGCTTTCTGCTCTGATACCACTTGTAAGTCCCAACTCAATAGATGGTACTACTGAAGACACCTCTATGTCGATGGTGGAGTTACTTTGCAATATATGCACTGAACTGGAGATGACCAGTTGCAGTGTGTATATACCAAGTTCTAGATAGATTACTTATTTAAAAGACAATAAGTAAAGAACGATGCAATAATACAAAATACTTGTAAAATAAATTGATGAGACAATATGTAATTTTCAAGTGTAATTTATTTATTGATGTTAAATAAATTACAAGGTTGTTGCGGAACCAAGATAATACAAGAATGTAAATATCCTAACAACCTATGAACTACAATTGATCTACACTCGAATTTCTCTAAACAATCGAAACACTTAAAGTTGTGAAATGTTCCTTTTTACGATTGAGAGAATATTGCACAAGTTCACCAAGAATATTGCAGGTATGCAAAGTGTGAAGTATTCAACTTAAATTCTTGGTTGTGCAATGACTTGTATTTATAGGCAAAGTTAACATTGGGATGTTAACTTTGGCCGTACAAATGTGGTTGAGAGCATATAAGGAATAGCATTTAATTCCTTAAAATGCAGTGTAAAGTTGCAGGATAAAGCAACTTTATTCAACCAGCTTTATGTACCTTTTAGTAATTAAATAATAAGATAAGTCTTATTATCCAGGTAAAAGGACATAAAGCACAAAAGTCAATTCCTCGTAATCAGTGTAAAGCTTTGTAAGAGCTTTCAACTGATGGTCTCCAGTTTGTAACTGACTAGAATGTCAACTAGGCTTCGCTGCCATTGTCATTCTCTATCTTCCATTTGTTGTCTTCGACTTCAACTGGAATGATTCTTCAACTGGTCAGTTCTCAACTGGAGGAAGTCTTCAGTTGCGTTGACTGTACGGTGCAACTGGACTTCAATATATTTCTCGACAAATCATCTGGGTCTCCAGTTTCACTGGTCTCCAGATGCAACTGGAGACTGGCCAGTTTACCAGGTGAACTGGTCCTAACACTCCCTTAGTCATGTCTACAACAGTTTGGTCTTGCCATGGACCACTAACCTGGTATAAGTCCTTCCCATTGAATATGACAGTATACTTGCCTGCTTCTATTTTTGTTGCCTCAAAAATCTGTGTTGCAGTGGGAGTTAAAGGTCCCTTACATTTATCTATGACTTCCTGGACAGTTACTAACCTTTTCATCATATATTCCTTTATATATTCTAAACAAGTAATTATTGGCCTTTCTCTCCCATCAACTAACTTACTATTAAAAGACTCACATATATTATTCAATAAGATGTCACAGTGTGGTCTTCCTGTACACATATATGAAATTACACTAAATTAAACTGTTTTAAATGAAAATTAAACAATTAGGGGTATAAATATACCTGTAAAGTGAGCTCTGACCCAGTGCTGTGGTGGGATTGCCCTCAACCAGTCATGGACTCTGTTGCTTAATGTGTTCAATTCCCTCATTGCAGTTTCAAATTCTGGAATTGTTGTTGATGTAGCACATTTCCAGACAATGTCCTTGTATATTTCTCCACACTTGAAATGAGATTTCAGGTTTTCATGAATGTGTCTTAAACAATATCTGTGTTCTGCTGATGGAAAGACACTTACAAGTGCAGGAATGATGCCCTGAAATTTATAAGAATTTGTCAATTTCTGAAAATTTTATAAGTGAAATTAAATGAACTAATGGATAAAAGTAAATACCTTTTGTCTATCACTAATAAAAGTGAAGTTGCTTCTACTTGTCAAATCCAGATCCTCTCCTAGGCAGTTTAGAAACCATGTCCACGAATGCTTTGTTTCTGCTTCAACTATGGCATATGCTACTGGGTATATACCATTATTAGCATCCACACCAACAGCTGTCAACACTTGTCCTGGATAAGGGCCTTTAATAAATGCCCCATCTAACCCCAACAACTCCCTACCAGCTGCCTTAAAACCCCTTTTGACTGCCCCTATATAGATGTAAATTCTTTTGAATACCCTTGTATCAGTTGTTTCAGCATTGGGCTCATGTTCAACATCTAACTTAACTGTTGTTCCTGGATTTCTTGATTGCAGTTCAAGAGCATAACTCTTAAGATTTGTATACTGATCTACATAGTTACCCCTTAATTGCTTCATTGCCTTATTTTTGGCCCTATACACAACCTGTTTATCTATTCCCAGCTGAAATTGTTTTTGCAGTTGGTCTTGTAATGTCCGCCCACTGATTTTTAGATTGTTGACAACAGTATCACTTAAGTGTTGAGATAGGAAAGTACTACTTGCCCACTTGAGCTCTCTAGTTTGTAAACAATTGTGCTCTTCTTTTAATGTTTTCACATACCAATGCTTGTCTTGTTTTGTTTTGGACACAAATAGGGTCCATGGGCATGTGGGGGTTTCTTTAATTACATTCTTACCCTTGTCAACTTTATTGTCATCTTGAACAGTGCAAGATTCTTTTTCTGTGGTTACTTTATCTGGTTTTTTGTAATTTGGAATATGGCCAAAGCAACACACTCTAATCCTAGTTCCATCATTTTTTACATACCTTAATTCCCTCCTACTTTCAACTGCATGCTTCTTAACCAACATTCTAATCTCTTTGCGATCCAGAAAAGCCTTCCCTAGATGAAATGGACACTTAACTTGTTGAGATTTGTTCAATTTTCTCAGTTCACTGTTTCTAGCATTACCATCATCTCCACTATCATAGTGATCAAAGTCTATACCCACAACCTCCTCATTAATTTCTAAATCCCCTATTCCTGCTTCCACATCTTTCCTAAGCCAATGGTCATTTCTTTCACAATGATCCTTGAAATGACTCATATCCACCTCAACTTCATTAATCCTGTCACTTGTATCACAATTGTTTTGGAAAAAATCATCACCATTGACAGTACTAGGGCATGTTTTTTCTGCGTTAGGTTCACTCTCAACATTGACATTACTAGGGCCTGTTGTTTTTGCATTGGGTTCACTCTCAATATTGACATTACTAGGTCCTGTTTTTTCTGCATTCGGTTCACTCTCTACATTGACATTACTAGGGTCTGTTGTTTTCTGCATTCGGTTCACTCTCAACATTGACATTACTAGGGCCTGTTTTTTCTGCATTCGGTTCACTCTCTACATTGACATTACTAGGGTCTGTTGTTTCTGCATTGGGTTCACTCTCAACATTGACATTACTAGGGTCTGTTGTTTTCTGCATTCGGTTCACTCTCTACATTGACATTACTAGGGTCTGTTGTTTTCTGCATTCGGTTCACTCTCTACATTGACATTACTAGGGTCTGTTGTTTTCTGCATTCGGTTCACTCTCAACATTGACATTACTAGGGCCTGTTTTTTCTGCATTCGGTTCACTCTCTACATTGACATTACTAGGGTCTGTTGTTTCTGCATTGGGTTCACTCTCAACATTGACATTACTAGGGTCTGTTGTTTTCTGCATTCGGTTCACTCTCTACATTGACATTACTAGGGTCTGTTGTTTTCTGCATTCGGTTCACTCTCTACATTGACATTACTAGGGTCTGTTGTTTTCTGCATTCGGTTCACTCTCAACATTGACATTACTAGGGCCTGTTTTTTCTGCATTCGGTTCACTCTCTACATTGACATTACTAGGGTCTGTTGTTTCTGCATTGGGTTCACTCTCAACATTGACATTACTAGGGTCTGTTGTTTTCTGCATTCGGTTCACTCTCTACATTGACATTACTAGGGTCTGTTGTTTTCTGCATTCGGTTCACTCTCTACATTGACATTACTAGGGTCTGTTGTTTTCTGCATTCGGTTCACTCTCAACATTGACATTACTAGGGCCTGTTTTTTCTGCATTAGGTTCACTCTCAACATTGACATTACTAGGGCCTGTTGTTTCTGCATTAGGTTCACTCTCAACATTGACATTACTAGGGCCTGTTGTTTTTGCATTGGGTTCACTCTCAATATTCACATTACTAGGTCCTCCTATGTCAAATTGATCACTTTCAACATTCACATCATTCTCACAGTTTTCTTGAACATTATTAGGTCCTTCTAATAATAGTCTTGTAAAGTTCCTAGGTGTGTGTACATTAACAGGCTCATCATCCTCTATCTCTTCAATAATTACATTAGAATCCACATTTGGTTTCCAAAATGTTTCCACAGTTGATACACTATGCTCAATGTATATATCAAACATTCTTACTGCTTTTTTAACAAAACCAATCATTTTTATTACATCAGAATCACTAGCAAATGGTAACAGACCCTTATCCAAATCATCATTCTCAGGATTAAGAAAATGATAGTACATGACAAGCTTCTTATCATAACCTAAACTCTTAATAAGAAAGTTAAATTCGTGGACTGAAAAGTGATCAGAGTCAATATAATCAGAAATACTAAAACTACTTATTAATACTATAAACTACTACTAACTACTAAAACTACTATAATACTAAAACTACTATAATACTAAAACTACTACTAATACTAAAATACTACTAATACTAAAACTACTTATTAATACTATAACTATACTAACTACTAAAACTACTACTAAATTATATATAATAGAAATACTAAAACTACTTAATACTATAACTACTATTAATACTATAACTACTACTAACTACTAAAACTACTACTAAATCTAAAGATTATGTTTTGCATGGATTTTTGCTTTCATTGCCTCCATAGCTGCTCTATCGGCTTCTAGCGAGCCGATGTGTAGATTGCCAACATTTGCATATCTTTAACATGTATTTTCTTGTTTCATCTCATACTTGTTATTTGTTGAGTTCCACCCGTTGCTTGCCAATATCCATCAATCCCTCCAACCTATCCCCCAGCATCTCAAAGTCATATGAAGTCGTGGCCTTACCCGATGAACCCGTTCGTCCGACCCTTTTGGTCGTATCTCTACCAATCGGTTGATATAACGAGTTTCCCTATTGTCATCTTCTCCCTCCGCTATGTTGAGGTCATTGTTAACTCTCGCATTCGACCCTTGACTCTGTACGCCCCTGAACCCGATGTCGTCTTTGACCTTTTTGCGGGCGGTTCACCACGAGTCGACTTAGGAACCCAATCTTGAATCGCATGGAACTTCGAGCTATGCTTTAAGTACTCCCACTCCCGTAAAAAAGTTAATGTCGAATTATAGATATTATACCCGTTAATAGCACGTGATTGGAGGTCCGCGTCATTTTGGCCGCTTCGATGGTTCAAACGAGTGTACACTTGGTGAAATCCTTGAATAGCCGCTCGCATTTTCTTAAACTTCTCATTGATCAAATCTTGTTCCCGGTATGGCGGTCTACCCATTATAGTGTGAAAAGTTTGGTTAATCCTTTTCCAATACATTTTCTTCTTTTGAAAATACTTTACAAAAATACATAATTCACAAAGTTAGTATATAAAATAAAACAAAGTGAACCGATATATATTCCAGAAATTTTTTAAAAAAAAAGCAAAAAAAAGCTATTTATATATATTCCAGAAAAGTGACCGAAAACTATATATATATATAATGGTACGAAAACTATACATATATAAAAAATTTGGTCCGAAAATTTTTTAGAAAAAGAAAAAAACTATATATATAAGAAATTGATATATATATATATATATTATAATATATATAGGGATTATGGCACCGGAGTGTAACCAACTATGACTCAATTGTTATGTAATGTAGTGACTTATAACCGGTAATGCCACGTTGGACGTAAAAAAAATAGGGATTAAGGCACCGGAGTGTAACCAACTATGAGCGAATGGTTATGTAATGTAGTGACCTACGAAAGTGTTAAATTGATGTAAGAACCTCTCTGTTTTGTTCACTCGATGTATGCTATGTTATCTTTATATATATATATCTATCATGGTACGAAAACTATACATATATAAAAAATTTGGTCCAAAAATTTTTTAGAAAAAGAAAAAAACTATATATATAAGAAATGATCCGAAATTATATATACCTTCTGTGGGGTCTTCGGTAACTTATAGCCATGCACGGGCTAACGCATTTTTCTTCGAGAGTCCAAGGTTGTTGATTCGCCTTTTCACGCGGCTCCTCGGGAGCTTTCTTTTTATGCGACCGCTTTCCTTTTCTTTTGGATGATGTACCGAAATCAACGCTTTGAGGTTGCGTTTGCTGAGGTTGCATTTCGTGAACGACCTCGACATCCGGTGAATTCGATCCTTGGCTATCTACAAAAAGACATTAAGAGTTTGTAAGTATAAAAAAAGATATACATAAACATAGTGTATATATGGGAGTTATAATCTATCTATACTATGTTATTAAAAAAAATAACACTTTATTTATAGAAGTGTTGAAAATATGTAATGTTTTCATTTAATACCCCTTAAAATATTTTCACATGCACTATTAATGTAACACCCCGCCTTACCATAACATAATATTGTCCGCTTTGCCCGCAGACTCACGAATTTGTTTCTGGTTGCTCGGACAAACTTCCCAGACAGGTCACCCATTTGGCATTACTGCCGCCCGAGCACGTTTAACCGTGGAGTTCTCCTCTCATCCACAGACAATACGCCCAAAACAAGTTGTGTTTTGTAAGGCCAATGATATTACTTATAGCCAGGATCCCCCTTGTATATTAGCGATTTATGCTTTTCATGTAACACCCGTCATTTTAAAACCTGAATTTTCAAAAACTTTGCCAAACGGCGTTTAAACGTAGCGGAAATAAACATTTAAAACTGCCCCATCGGTAACGGATGATACCTTTCATAAAATGGTATTACTAAGTGCATCGTCAAAAATCCAAGTTATGGCACCATGATGAGCGAGATTTGTTGGCTTAATTTTCAAACAAGTTTTAAATTTATAAGTACAAGGTTAACTTCTCTACTACACTCACTCACGGGCAGTAGTGGACTCGTTCGTTCATAGTATAGCAAATAGGTAAAACCAGGTGATGTGTTGCGTAATTATTTTTTTTGAGTTTGAAAAACAAAATGATTTTTAATTAAGAAAACACTGTTTTAAATTTATAAAAATGTTGTACAAGTAAATACCTCAACAAAACGCAAACTAACGAGCAGTGGACCCGATCGAAAGTAGATAGTGTTGTGGTAAGTACAGGATCATTCGCAGGGACGCTTGCACTACCTAGTCTAATAATGTGTGTAATTCTAACGGTTGGGGGTTGTCACGATTTCCTATTAAAACTAATGCAAATAAAAGTAAAATAGAAGCCGCAACCGCTTTTTCAGCGAGAAGCTTCGGTTAAATCTGAAAATTGAATTGAAAAGCAAATAACAGTAATTAAGTTAAAATACTTGTTTGGCATCTCCGATCTCATGGTACGACCAGATTACTATCCTACCTACTTGCTAGACTGTTGGAAAACTTAATCACGACTCCGATTCTCGTTAGATTCACTTTGCCTAAGTAATTAGTGATGTCCCTAGACTCACGCTACTCTTTAAACAAATTCTCGTTAGATTCATTTTTTAAGCATTAATTCCCTCCGGTGACCACAGTGCACGTTTCCATGTCACTGGATCGCGTCTGACATTGTTAAGCATCATGTTCAACTTATTCTAATTATTATGGTTCTGGGTCCCTCCGTTAGAAGTGAATCACCTTTTACATCTAATTATAGACCGATTAGTGTTTTCCATCTTAGCATAGTAGTCCTAGTGTATGATCATAGACAACCATCAGAATTAAACTAGTATATTCAGATATAGAACCTATAATAATATGAAGAACTTATTAACCATGGATCTACGATAAACAGTAAACACAATCCAACAGAGCTAACAAATAAAATAAGATAAATAAACGTCTACATGATCACATCAATCCAAACAAGTATTCAGCCTACTAGCCTGACATTATTAAAGGAATAACAAAGTCTAAAAAGATGAAAGACATTGTTTGCCAACTGAAAGTAAATAAAAGAGATAGATCTAGGTAGATGGTGAAGATCAAGAGGTGTTAAAAGCTCCAAAACCTCCTTGGAATCTTCAAAATCGACTCTCTCCTAGGGTTTTGAGGGTTTCTTCGTATATATATAGACAAAAGTCGGTTCTGATCTGGGCCTCCCAGCGGCGCTGGGAGTGGGCTCCAGCGGCGCTGGGGCCTTCAGTTGTTGGGCCACTGCCGCTGGCAGCTCTTGCTGCTCTTTGAATTGCTTCGTTCGACTCCAGAATTGCCTCCTTGTGTCTTGTAACTTCACAGGCCTTCATGTTGAGTTGATTGATACCATTCACCCTCACTCGCATCTTCCGTGAACCTGCATTTATATCGAATCCATTAAGTATCAATAGTTTCAGAATATTAACTCATTTAGACATTTAAATGTGGCCTTATGATGAGGGAATTTATCACAAAACGAACGCTCATCACCAGGATCGTTCGCAGGGACTGTGTCTAAGAAAGTAGCTAGGTGTAATTCTAGGATTTGGTGGTTGTCACGATTTGCTATTAAAACTAATTAAAATAAAAGCAAAATAGAAGCCGCAACCGCTTGGTCTAGCGAGAAGCTTCGGTTAAATCTAGAAAATTGAATTGAAAAGCAAATAACAGTAATTAAATTAAAATACTTGTTTGGCATTTCCGATCTCATGATACGACCAGATTACTATCCTATCTACTTGCTAGTCTGTTGAAAAACTTAATCACAGCTCGGATTCTCGTTAGATTCACTTTTCCTATGTAACTATTGTTGTCCCTAGACTCACACAACTCTTTAAACAAATTCTCGTTAGATTCATTGTTTAAGCATTAATCACCTAAGTTTGTGTTAGTAGTCCATCTTTTAGTATACCCGGCTCTTAAGCCATAACCAGATAATAATTCCCTCCGGATACCATAGTGCACGATCTCTACTGGTTCTTCAACAAAGTGCAGCTTGTTATCCATTCGAAGTTCTTCCAGTGGAATAATTAGTGTTTCGTCAGACAAACACATCTTCAAGTTTGAGACGTGAAACACATCATGTATACGGCTAAGTTCTTGTGGTAGTCTAAGCCTATAAGCTACTGGACCAATTCTTTCTAGTATTTCGAAAGGTCCTATAAACCTAGGGTTTAGCTTGCCTTATTTTCCAAAACGGATGGCTCCTTTCCAAGGAGATACTTTCAGCATAACCTTGTCTCCTACTTGAAATTCCAAAGGCTTACGTCTTACATCAGCATAGTTCTTTTGACGATCTCTTGCTGCTTTTAATCGATTCTGTATCTGTACGATCTTTTCAGTAGTCTCATGAATGAGTTTTGGACCTGTAATTGGACTGTCTTTTATTTTAAATTTGTCACCTACTTCAACCCAGCAGATAGGTGATCGACACTTCCTCCCATACAGTGCCTCAAACGGTGCAGCTTTGATGCTAGCGTGATAACTGTTATTGTATGAGAACTCACACAAAGGCAAGTGGTTTTCCCAACCATTCCCAAAATCAATTATGCAAGCGCGCAACATGTCTTCAAGCGTTTGAATGGTCCTTTCACTCTGACCATCGGTCTGCGGGTGGTATGCGGTACTCATATCTAATCGTGTACCTAAGGCTTTCTGTAATGTCTGCCAAAATCTAGAAGTAAAATGACTATCTCTATCAAAAATAATCGAGATGGGTATTCCATGTCGTGAAACTACTTCCTTTATATATATTCTAGCCAGTTTGCTTGTTTTATCAGTTTCTTTAATAGGCAAGAAATGTGCAGACTTTGTGAGACGGTCTATAATTACCCATATCGTATCACAACCATTAGCAGACTTTGGTAACTTAGTGATAAAATCCATAGCTATACATTCCCACTTCCACTGAGGAATCTCTGGTTATTGTAGTAATCCAGATGACTTTTGATGCTCTGCTTTCACCTTTGAGCATGTTAAACATTTGCTAACATAGGTGGATATGTCAGCTTTCATGTTAGGCCACCAGTATATTTCTTTAAGTCCATGATACATCTTATCTGATCCCGGATGTATCGAGTATCTTGACTTGTGTGATTCATCCATCACCAAGTTTCTTACATCTCCATATCTTGGTAGCCAAATCCGGTTAGAAAAATACCGGGTTCCATCGGGCCTAACTTCAAATTGTTTCTCCAGTCCCCTCAAAGCTTCGTTTGATATTGTCTCCTTTTAATGCTTCAAGTTGAGCTTCTCGAAGTTGCGAAGTAAGATGAGTATGAATAGTTATACTCGAAGCTCGTACTCAAAGTGGCTTTATCCTTTCTTTACAACTTAAAGCATCTGCTACGATGTTTTCCTTACCCGGGTGATAACGAATTTCGCAATCGTAGTCACTGAACAATTCCAACCATCGACGTTGCCTTATATTCAAATCTTTTTGATTGAATATATGTTGGAGGCTCTTATGGTCGGTAAATATGGTACACTTTGTGCCATACAAGTAGTGTCTCCAAATCTTAAGAGCGAACACTACTGCTCCTAATTCGAGATCGTGAGTCGTATAGTTCTTCTAGTGTACTTTAAGTTGACGAGAAGCGTAAGCTATCACCTTACCTCTCTGCATCAATACACATCCCATCCCTTGGTGTGACGCATCGCAGTAAACCACAAAATCATCCGTTCCTTCAGGTAATGCCAGAATTGGAGCACTACAGAGCTTCTCCTTCAGTAATTGAAATGCCTTTTCTTGTTGGTCACCCCAAACAAACTTTCTATCCTTTTGAGTCAACAACGTTAGAGGCTGGGCTATTTTAGAAAAATTCTCGATGAATCTCCTATAACCGGCCAGACCCAAAAATTGTCGTACTTCTGTTGGTGTTTTCGGTGCTTCCCATTTCTTGATAGCCTCAATTTTGGCAGGATCTACATGAATTCCTTGACTATCAATAACGTGGCCTAAGAATTGTACCGTGCGAATCCAAAACTCGCATTTTGAAAACTTTGCGTACAATTCTTCCTTCTTGAGCAATTCCAAAATTTTCTTCAGATGTACCTCGTGCTCTTCCTTGGTTTTGGAATAGATTAGAATGTCATCTATGAATACGATAACAAACTTATCTAAGTATGGTTTGCACACACGATTCATGAGGTCCATAAAAACCGCGGGTGCATTCGTCAATCCAAAGGGCATTACTTGGAACTCGTAGTGACCATAGCGAGTTCTAAACGCCGTCTTGGAAATGTCTTCATCCGCAACCCTTAACTGATGGTAACCGGATCTAAGATCGATTTTCGAGTAGTAACTCTACCCTTGTAATTGATCAAACAAATCATTGATCCTAGGAAGGGGATAACGATTCTTAACCGTTAGCTTGTTGAATTCTCTATAGTCTATACACATTCGAAAAGATCCGTCTTTCTTCTTGACGAATAAGACTGGGGCTCCCCAAGGTAAGGAACTTGGTCGAATGAATCCTTTCTCTAATAGTTCTTGCAATTGACTTGCAAGTTCTTTCATTTTAGAAGGAGCTAAACGATATGGTCCTCGTGCCACTGGTTGAGCACCAGACACTAAGTCTATTTTGAACTCTACTTCCCGGATTGGTGGAAGACTGGGCAAGTCCTCGGGAAAAACTTCTAGAAAATCACGTACAATGGGTATGTCTTCAAGCTGCTTCTCTTGAGGCTTTTTCTGATACGTGGGCTAGGATTGACTGGTATCCCTTTATGAGATACTTCTGCGTCTTCATGCAAGATATAATGTGTTGAGTCCCAACGTTCATTGTAAATTTGGTGATGACAAATCTGACTTATAAACACTTAGTAATCTTTTGGTTCTTGTAATCTGATCTGGGTCAGATTAAGCTAACACAGCTTACGATATGTTTCTGGCCCAGATCATGCTTCGTGTTTTGTAATTGTAATCATATGGAAGCAAGTGTTGTTTAAGCTGCATCAACAATGTTTATAGCATTCAATCCAAGTCGAAGAGGAGGATTGAAGATAGAAGACCAGGCTAGTAGTGGAAGTCAGCTTGGGATTAGCAGTCAGCTTGGAAACACTTAGGCAGATTGGCGCTTTGACAAACGGCCCAATCTGTGTCTGACAATCAAGTGAAGATAACAACCTGGATTAAAGATAAGGACAAATGACATGACTAGGAAGAATCCTAGGATCCAGGTTGGTGGTTGGATTTACATATACGTGTCCATACTCTTATTGGACGATAAAGAATGTATGGCAGTACTTTGGGGACCACAAGTACTATGAGAAGGCATAATCAAATATTCCTTTGTCATCCAGTAGAAGAAGAATACGTGGCTTAATTGGATACCAAGAGAAGAAGGGCTTTCGCCTATAAAAGCCTCATTCCTTGATTGCATATGTGTGGCATTTCCTGAGAATCATTCTTCACACAAGTTTTCTCTGCTCTTACACACAGCTTAGTCTGTTTGAGATCAGCTTGGGCTGATTCTCTTGAGTAGAAACTTATTGATTGTAGTTTGTCATTTCAAGGGTTGTTTAGATATCTGTAGGCTATCTTGTTTCCGCAACAACCCTGTAATTCTTTGTATAGATTATTTCTTATAAAAGGATTACATTGAAAACTATAATCTATGTTCAAGAATGTCTTCTTTATTTACTGCTTTACTGTTTTACTGATTCTTGTTCTTTACTTACTTAATTTATAAACTGGATCTTTAAAACGTTTTATTTAAAAGTTTGTAAAGATCGAAGAAAGTTGTATTCACCCCCCTCTACAACTATTCCGTGTACAATATACTTTGGTATATTGATACATCTTGGGACGTATCAATTGGTATCAGAGCAGGGGTTAAGAATTAACTTGACTAGATCCTTGCTTATTTTCTCTTATTGTAAAGCATTATGTCATCTTATGTTGATAATGGCTCTTCAACCAAACCACCCATGTTTAATAAAGATGATTTCAGTGGGTGGAAAGGTCGAATGTCTTTGTTCCTTGAATCCATCGATAACAATATGCCTGACATCCTTTCGGATGGTCCTTATGTTCCTACACAGACCATTGTGGTAGAGGCTGTGGTCAGAGAATGTTAGAAATATAAATGGTGTTAAATTGTAATATTTCTAGCTGTATAAGGGGTATTAGTGTTAAGTTGTTAAATAGTATAAATACCCCTTCCACATGTAATTTTCATTAACCTTGTAACTAAGCCTTAATCATAGTTCCATAGTTACTGTTAGGTCCAGATTTAGTCCAGATTTACTGGACTCGCTCCAGACTCGACTACTGGAGCCTTACTGAAGATCTGTCCAGAAACGTGTTCTACTGGACCTACTCCAGACTTGGAATCTGGAGTTCCCTC
>CM067170.1:136102752-136131031 GCA_034093135.1 Erigeron breviscapus | reverse complement strand
TTGAGCATTAACTCAATGGTTGAAAGACCATTCCCCAATTCAAAAGGTCTTGTGTTCAAGCCTTGGGGAGGACATAGAAAGTCCATTTATGAGGATTTGGTTTGGGTATGCTCAGGTTCAAGTCTGAAGGGAAGGGGTTACCCCTATTAATCGTCGTGCCTTCGGACGGATTAGTAGGGGGTTTTCCGCCATCGGGTATTGGAAATAGGCATTTTTACTTCAAGGGAGCTCTCTAGCGCGACCCGGTTAAGACAATGTATGCTAGACCTTCCGTTGTCGAATCACGACATGAAGTTTCAAACGAAATTCACCTTTAAAAAAAATCATAGTGTATCTTTATTGCATTGGATTACGTAACGATATGACCGAAGGAAACAATGTGTATTAATATGTATTGTATGTGATGGGGTGGTATATATCCAACATATAAGGTTGAGCAAAAAGTTTTTTAATATAATATTTGTAAGGAAATCTATATTATATTTAGTTCACTTATTGTTTAATATGTTATTTATTTGAACGTTCGTGTCACGGGACGGCTAGCCATTACATCCATACGGGCAGGCAGTCACTCCGATCCACGAAGGAGAGAAAACCCACCAATTTAACCGCTCCAGAAGGCACGACGTTAAATTGGAGGTAAAACCTCGTCTGGTCTTCCAGGATCCAAGCATCATTGCAGGACTTCGGAATGCTTTAACTATGTATATTATTATTTATGTGTAATAAAGTAAATAATTAAAGTCTAGGTTCATTAATGAAAGTCATTTTGTTTATGAGGGGTTTTGGAATACGCCATTATTTATTTGTTATCCTTTCTCTGTACCAAATAGGTTCTTCATTTTGGATTCCAAAATCCTACTTTTTGATCTTCCTCTTCATCATCTCTTTCCTTTTTTTGTTTCAAAATCATGTAATTTTTTTTGATGCCTCATTTGCTTAATGAAAACCTCATGAGACTCGGATTTATTGAAAACCTCCTTACTTAATTGAAGGTTAGTGCTTCTTTTTTTATCTTGCTTTGATGATTTATGGAGTGGACGTTTTTTTTTCCTTGTATAATTATTTACCTATTTTCTTGAAAGTATTCCCTGTTTCAGGTTTCGTATACGAATTTGAAGTTAGTTTATGGGCTTTTAAAGTTTATGGTTTTTTTCTTTAACAAATGTGTTTCAGGAAGTGATTATGATAATGGATTTTAGCTTGAAGATGCTTGAGGTAATCTTTTATGTTTTATCTCAAATACAACTTTTTCCTGAAAGTTTTGGTTCATCTTCGTTATCCATTTTCCTTGTAGCTGTCTATTATTGATCTTCATCTATTTTTTTTGTTTTTTACCTTTCTATTATGCGTATCTGGATTGTTATAGGTTTTATATTTTCAACGGTTCTAATTGTAGAATTACCAATGTAAGCAGGTGGATTACTTGAATTTGAAGGGTAGTGAGAGGATATCCTTCTCCAGAAAGATTGCCAATGAAGAGATTTCCGGAATTCAGAAAAGGTGAACTTATGATCTTTTCAATGTTATCTTATTTATTCTCTACTTACAAACGATTGATTTGCACATAAGCTATTTAGGTGGTATTGTTTGTCAAGATTTACCGGCGGTCACGATGCTCAGCACATTTGAGCTATTTGTTGCTTTGTTTAAGATCTTTTATATATAATATGTAGTTTACGTACGCTAGCTTTCTCTAACTACAGTTCTTTAATGCGATTATGTACGTATCATTACCTCATAACATAAAAAGATATAATGCATTGCAAAATCTTTAAAACTTCCACTTTTATTTCACTGAAACATGGTGTCCTTACACGATTGTGTCACTCATCCTAGCATGGCTGCCTCTAGAAGTTGCGACATCTCTGTTAAGTTATGGAAAGAATCAAATAAAGGTTCAAATGTACCCATCTGTCCACTAACGACAGGGCTATGCCTATACACCAAGTCAAGTTCCAGTTCTTTTACAGTTATGTTTACACCTAATATAGCACAATTTTTATCATGTCTTAAACATCAAACATTATAATCAAGTTAAAAGCTTAAAGTGTTGTTTTCGTGTGAACTTTGAAATTTGAAAAGAGACCCCAAAAACGTTATAGAATCGCATTGTAAATGAATACCATTCATTATAAATTGAAATTCATGCTTTTGAACATTTCGTTATTATTACAATTATTAGAAGTTATATGTACTACCTATTAGCACTGGATATGTGATCACTCAAGTAAAAGGTTTACCTTTCAGGCATCTTCATCAGGAATTGTGAGATTGATTCTTTGATACTCCCATGGTTGTTAACATATTATCATTACTCATGTTTACTATAAGTCTATAATGTATCTTAAATTTAGTAATAAGTTCTCTTTGCTTATGTTTCTACAGAATGACCGAGTGCTCTGAGTGGTAGAGAGCAACACTATGCTATTGGTCGTCTAATTTAACGTGAGCTGTTATTCGCTTAGTTCAAACAAGTCTAGGTATAACTTCTTTATTAAATTCTGTAGTACTCATCGGTTTTGGTAGAAGGATATAGACCAATTTTAGTCTGTGATTATGGATCAAGGATTTTCTATCCAAATTTATGTTCATATCCTTTGATGAAATATAAAGTAACAATTAACATATTGTTTTCACCTACTTAACAAACAAAATCCATGCTCTTAAGCATTTTATTTATGCAATTCAATCTATGGATAAGTTTTTTCGTGTGTCCAAAACCTTAATACATTAATCATTTGATGTCTTTGTCATATTGTACTTAGTAAGTTGCTTATTTGAGATTTAAACTTTAGCAGGAGGGTACTTAAAGATGGTCAGACCGTAGGAAAGTCGGGGTGGGCAACGGGTCAGAATGGGTTCATGTTGAAATAGGTAACGGGCTGTGCATGATATTTTGTCATGGCTTTACTTCCTGGTGAGTTGTGCTGATGGGGGTGGAAAGTATTGGTGGTGTCGGGATTATGACATGGTAAGTAATTGACTAGGTCGGGTGATTTTGAGTACCCATTGCAGCATTTCCACACATCTTTTCTCTATATTTGCAAAATCCTTTAAACGGTCCAGTCCGCAAGCTTCTTTTAGCCACCCCTACTCAGTCCTTACATATGAAATTCTTGCCGAATATGACCAAATCTGGGAATTTGGTTATGATTGTCGAGCCTATTGAGATGTATTGGCACTTAGGAATAAAAACGAGTAAATGAAAGGCCCATTGCTATACTATATGAAATCCTGACTACCGCATAGGCGCATACAGATCCATTTTTGTCCATTAGCCGTTCACAATCATATGTCTTATATATGAACTCCTGCTTTATTTGGTATTTCTACAATTAGTCAGGTGGCTATGCCTGTCTCAAAAGCTAGAAAGCAAAGCCAGGGGGCCATTGATATGAAACTTATGTTTACATATGTAGCAGAATCTTAAAAGTAGTGTAATCCTACTGGAATCTTTAAGTACGGTTCTCATAGACTTGATTGTAACAACTTAAAGACCGGTTCAATGCTCGGCCCAACATCTATTCAGGTTTTGCCCAGCCCCGTCCTTGCCTGGTCTTTAGCCTGGCGTGAATGCAAGTATTCACATAATCAATAAAGTGTGCGAACAGGGAGGCTGTGTACCTTTGAAGCGAGTATTATATTTACAGATAGATGCTTTTCGTAGGTAAGTTGGATGTTCGTGTTTAAAAAACATTGTTTATTCAGTTTTCACTCTCAGTTTATAGTGGCCTCCTACGCCTAATATGGGAAATACAATACGAGAGGTATGTTTTTTACTTTTTTTGGTGAGAAAGAAGTTTCATTTATGGCCTATATATGTATAGTGAATGGTTTCTTTGAGAATGTATAAGTATAGGAGGGTTACGGGTAATTGCTTTCATTACTTATAGAAACAACGATGTAGGCGGGCGGGTAACATGATAAAAAAAAAAAAATTTGGTTGATAGGGGTCCTTTTTGGTATATGATAAATGGAATGAGACAGGTTGGGTGCAAACACTTCTCTGTTCATTTTTACAAATACAATTGTAAATGGGATAAGATACATGACATGGATGTCTACGGCTACAAAAGGCCTTTTTGAGTGTCATGACCTCTGATGAAATTCACACCATACAGGTAATTTTTAATCCATAATATATAGTTGCTTTAACTTTTTATGCAAACTAAATAAATAAATAAAAATCAAAAACAAAAAGTGGAGTTTGCTCTAATAAGGGGTGGAACACTATCTATACTCTTCATATTCACACTTCTGCTCAAGAGTGCTTATAGTTGAATGTTATTGGTTTAGCTGAACCTAAAAAATGTTTGCTGGTTGTTGCAGCTGTGAGGGAGATATATGGGATAGTTCTTGCACGATAGTAGATAAGCAGAGAAGATTGAACAAAAAAGTGTTGTTCATCGGTAATCCTATAACTACCTCCTTATCGGGTCACCATAGATGACAAGATTGGCCCATTTTATGTAAGTTTCAACAGTAGTTAACATGGGAACATAAAATTTACAAAATGACAAGCAATTGAATCATAGGTTCCCAAAGATCAAAAATATCTTTCTTATTCCTAGCAATGGCTGAGCTGCTAAGTAACTTCTCTGATTACAGATGCACTGGCCCAGACAATGAACAATTGTCTTGCCCCTAAATGGCAAAATGGATGGGTTTGATGGGCGGAATAATAGTTTAAGTCAGGTGGTGGTGGTGGCTGATGGGGGTTGACCACAATTATTTTTGTTCATTTCTAAAATACAGTTAACTTTTCAGTGGAATTATAATGTGTTATTTTTCTGACTTTAAACATTGTAAATGTACTTTGGATGACTTTAACTCTTTGATCCATTATCTTTAATCTCATTTTTGTTTGGCCTATTTGAACCGTAGATATGAGCCATAACAACACCCGTTCATATGTATATGTAAATAAGTTTAAATCGCCACCTCTAGTTTAAATCGTTACCTATTTCAACATGAACCCATTCTGACCCGTTGCCCACCCCGACTTTCCTACGGTCTGACCATCTTTAAGTACCCTCCTGCTAAAGTTTAAATCTCAAATAAGCAACTTACTAAGTACAATATGACAAAGACATCAAATGATTAATGTATTAAGGTTTTGGAGACACGAAAAAACTTATCCATAGATTGAATTGCATAAATAAAATGCTTAAGAGCATGGATTTTGTTTGTTAAGTAGGTGAAAACAATATGTTAATTGTTACTTTATATTTCATCAAAGGATATGAACATAAATTTGGATAGAAAATCCTTGATCCATAATCACAGACTAAAATTGGTCTATATCCTTCTACCAAAACCGATGAGTACTACAGAATTTAATAAAGAAGTTATACCTAGACTTGTTTGAACTAAGCGAATAACAGCTCACGTTAAATTAGACGACCAATAGCATAGTGTTGCTCTCTACCACTCAGAGCACTCGGTCATTCTGTAGAAACATAAGCAAAGAGAACTTATTACTAAATTTAAGATACATTATAGACTTATAGTAAACATGAGTAATGATAATATGTTAACAACCATGGGAGTATCAAAGAATCAATCTCACAATTCCTGATGAAGATGCCTGAAAGGTAAACCTTTTACTTGAGTGATCACATATCCAGTGCTAATAGGTAGTACATATAACTTCTAATAATTGTAATAATAACGAAATGTTCAAAAGCATGAATTTCAATTTATAATGAATGGTATTCATTTACAATGCGATTCTATAACGTTTTTGGGGTCTCTTTTCAAATTTCAAAGTTCACACGAAAACAACACTTTAAGCTTTTAACTTGATTATAATGTTTGATGTTTAAGACATGATAAAAATTGTTATAAAACATTAAGGCTGCTATATTAGGCGTAAACATAACTGTAAAAGAACTGGAACTTGACTTGGTGTATAGGCATAGCCCTGTCGTTAGTGGACAGATGGGTACATTTGAACCTTTATTTGATTCTTTCCATAACTTAACAGAGATGTCGCAACTTCTAGAGGCAGCCATGCTAGGATGAGTGACACAATCGTGTAAGGACACCATGTTTCAGTGAAATAAAAGTGGAAGTTTTAAAGATTTTGCAATGCATTATATCTTTTTATGTTATGAGGTAATGATACGTACATAAATCGCATTAAAGAACTGTAGTTAGAGAAAGCTAGCGTACGTAAACTACATATTATATATAAAAGATCTTAAACAAAGCAACAAATAGCTCAATGTGCTCATTGTGACGGTTGATAAATCTTGACAAACAATACCCTAAAATTATTTCACAATTTTTTAAGTAGAGAATGAATAAGATAACATTGAAAAGATCATAAGTTCACCTTTTCTGAATTCCAGGAATTCTCTTCATTGGCAATCTTTCTGGAGAAGGATATCCTCTCACTACCCTTCAAATTCAAGTAATCCACCTGCTTACATTGGTAATTCTACAATTAGAACCGTTGAAAAAAAAGAAGCTATAACAATCCAGATACGCATAATAGAAAGGTAAAAAACAAAAAAAATAGATGAAGATCAATAATAGACAGCTACAAGGAAAATGGATAACGAAGATGAACCAAAACTTTCAGGAAAAAGTTGTATTTGAGATAAAACATAAAAGATTACCTCAAGCATCTTCAAGCTAAAATCCATTATCATAATCACTTCCTGAAACACATTTGTTAAAGAAAAAAACCATAAACTTTAAAAGCCCATAAACTAACTTCAAATTCGTATACGAAACCTGAAACAGGGAATACTTTCAAGAAAATAGGTAAATAATTATACAAGGAAAAAAAAACGTCCACTCCATAAATCATCAAAGCAAGATAAAAAAAGAAGCACTAACCTTCAATTAAGTAAGGAGGTTTTCAATAAATCCGAGTCTCATGAGGTTTTCATTAAGCAAATGAGGCATCAAAAAAAATTACATGATTTTGAAACAAAAAAAGGAAAGAGATGATGAAGAGGAAGATCAAAAAGTAGGATTTTGGAATCCAAAATGAAGAACCTATTTGGTACAGAGAAAGGATAACAAATAAATAATGGCGTATTCCAAAACCCCTCATAAACAAAATGACTTTCATTAATGAACCTAGACTTTAATTATTTACTTTATTACACATAAATAATAATATACATAGTTAAAGCATTCCGAAGTCCTGCAATGATGCTTGGATCCTGGAAGACCAGGCGAGGTTTTACCTCCAATTTAACGTCGTGCCTTCTGGAGCGGTTAAATTGGTGGGTTTTCTCTCCTTCGTGGATCGGAGTGACTGCCTGCCCGTATGGATGTAATGGCTAGCCGTCCCGTGACACGAACGTTCAAATAAATAACATATTAAACAATAAGTGAACTAAATATAATATAGATTTCCTTACAAATATTATATTAAAAAACTTTTTGCTCAACCTTATATGTTGGATATATACCACCCCATCACATACAATACATATTAATACACATTGTTTCCTTCGGTCATATCGTTACGTAATCCAATGCAATAAAGATACACTATGATTTTTTTTAAAGGTGAATTTCGTTTGAAACTTCGTGTCGTGATTCGACAACGGAAGGTCTAGCATACATTGTCTTAACCGGGTCGCGCTAGAGAGCTCCCTTGAAGTAAAAATGCCTATTTCCAATACCCGATGGGGGAAAACCCCCTACTAATCCGTCCGAAGGCACGACGATTAATAGGGGTAACCCTTCCCTTCAGACTTGAACCTGGGCATACCCAAGCCAAACCCTCATAAAGGGACTTTCTATGTCCTCCCCAAGGCTTGAACACAAGACCTTTTGAATTGGGGGATGGTCTTTCAACCATTGAGTTAATGCTCAAAGACAGATACACTATAATCTATATAGGATACTAATAATCATTTAACCTTACAATATTCATAATCATCAATATAGAAAAAAAAAACAATTCATTAACATGAGCAAAGTTAAAATTGAATTTCATAAATTCCTCCGTAAATTTCACAGTAAATTTTGTGCCAGATACACGACTTAAGCTTAAGTTTATAATAACACCACACTAAAATTAACTATGTATATTATGGACATTATATGTCATATATTCTCTTATATCATCATAAATAAAATAAGCAATATATATGTATATATTTTATTTACATAGAAATAACATTACACTCTTACACAATGCATGAGGATCGAGGAAACCCATTAACCTCACCATTAACACCACACTAATTATACACATATAACATAATATTAACCATAATCACTTATAGGTAACTCAAAAGTCTCAATTAACAAATAAAAATAACATTACATTTGTCACACCCGTCCTAGATGGGGCGTGACGTACATGGATTCACAACACAAGATATACTGAACGACACAAAACGTTGTCGTTTTTGAAATACATTTATACCAAAACATTGTTCACAAATTTATATTACACAAATTGAAAAAAAAATGTTGTTCTTGAAAACATTTATTTAGTATCAATATTAAATAATAGATTGAGACTTTAACAAATCGATGAATCATTTCTAAAGTCTAAGGGTGGCCCGTGGTCCATCATGTAGTATGCAGCGGAAAGTAGTCCCATGCAGAGAGTATCATCTAGTTACCTGAGAATACATGCTAAAGTGTGTCAACGAGTTCCATAAGTTTTTCATATAGAAAATATAGTTTCACAAAATACCAGAGTTCAGTTTGACCATTGCCTTACCGCAATGTCAAGTAGTTATGATACAATATAAAGCAAAGAGTATCATAGGTTTTTAATAAAATAGAGTATGAACCACAAGATTTAGAGTAACTATTTGATCACACAATGGATCAAAGAATATAAGAGTAGATACTGTATATACAAGTTCTAAGCTCATGAACCGAAACTAGACAAGTGTGTGTTTATTTGCCTCTGGAGAAGGTACCTTGTTCAGGGTACCCCAAGTTTTCCAGATATGTATGCATCCGTTTAACCAGTTGGCATGACCAACCCGAATGGGGGTGCCTACCCCAATAGTACTATTCAATATACCCACGTTTATGTTTCCATAATTAATCGTTCATGATAGTGAGGACTTTGAGTGAACAGAGCAACTTAGAATCAACCATATATACATTTCTGGAGTACTTGTGTTCATCATAACAGTAAAGAGTTTGTATTTCACCCCAAAGGTAAAATAAAGTGGAGTTACAAAATATATAATATAATATATAAATTTGTAAATATACATATAAGTATATTACATATAATATAACTTTGAAAATATACATATAAGTATAACAAGTAGTTTTATTGATGTATCTATATATATATATATATATATATATATATATATATATATATATATATATATATATATATATATATATATATATATATATATATATATATATATATATATATATATATATATATATATATATATATATATATATATATATATATATATATATATATATATATATATATATATATATATATATATATATATATATATATATATATATATATATATATATATATATATATATATATATATATATATATATATATATATATATATATATATATATATATATATATATATATATATATATATATATATATATATATATATATATATATATATATATATATATATATATATATATATATATATATATATATATATATATATATATATATATATATATATATATATATATATATATATATATATATATATATATATATATATATATATATATATATATATATATATATATATATATATATATATATATATATATATATATATATATATATATATATATATATATATATATATATATATATATATATATATATATATATATATATATATATATATATATATATATATATATATATATATATATATATATATATATATATATATATATATATATATATATATATATATATATATATATATATATATATATATATATATATATATATATATATATATATATATATATATATATATATATATATATATATATATATATATATATATATATATATATATATATATATATATATATATATATATATATATATATATATATATATATATATATATATATATATATATATATATATATATATATATATATATATATATATATATATATATATATATATATATATATATATATATATATATATATATATATATATATATATATATATATATATATATATATATATATATATATATATATATATATATATATATATATATATATATATATATATATATATATATATATATATATATATATATATATATATATATATATATATATATATATATATATATATATATATATATATATATATATATATATATATATATATATATATATATATATATATATATATATATATATATATATATATATATATATATATATATATATATATATATATATATATATATATATATATATATATATATATATATATATATATATATATATATATATATATATATATATATATATATATATATATATATATATATATATATATATATATATATATATATATATATATATATATATATATATATATATATATATATATATATATATATATATATATATATATATATATATATATATATATATATATATATATATATATATATATATATATATATATATATATATATATATATATATATATATATATATATATATATATATATATATATATATATATATATATATATATATATATATATATATATATATATATATATATATATATATATATATATATATATATATATATATATATATATATATATATATATATATATATATATATATATATATATATATATATATATATATATATATATATATATATATATATATATATATATATATATATATATATATATATATATATATATATATATATATATATATATATATATATATATATATATATATATATATATATATATATATATATATATATATATATATATATATATATATATATATATATATATATATATATATATATATATATATATATATATATATATATATATATATATATATATATATATATATATATATATATATATATATATATATATATATATATATATATATATATATATATATATATATATATATATATATATATATATATATATATATATATATATATATATATATATATATATATATATATATATATATATATATATATATATATATATATATATATATATATATATATATATATATATATATATATATATATATATATATATATATATATATATATATATATATATATATATATATATATATATATATATATATATATATATATATATATATATATATATATATATATATATATATATATATATATATATATATATATATATATATATATATATATATATATATATATATATATATATATATATATATATATATATATATATATATATATATATATATATATATATATATATATATATATATATATATATATATATATATATATATATATATATATATATATATATATATATATATATATATATATATATATATATATATATATATATATATATATATATATATATATATATATATATATATATATATATATATATATATATATATATATATATATATATATATATATATATATATATATATATATATATATATCTATATATATATATATATATATAAGCGTAGATAGCTAAGCTATGCATAATTTCATATAACACTCAACTTAATTATTCTAAAGTTCTTTGACAATAATTGTCCGTTATTTATCCAAAGAATATTTGTTCATTTTATTATGCCATACAATGTTTGTTCATATTACTTGATTTACAAAAAAAAATTAAGTAGTACACGTAATAGTCAATTAGTCAACCTGAAATTTTGGCGGTTGTCACATTCTCCCCCAGTTATTTAAATTTCGTCCCGAAATTTAGCGCGTGTGGTCGGAATGTAAGGCTTTTTCGAACAAGTGCATATACTTTTGTTTCATTTGATCTCACGTTCCCAGGTAAATTCAGGACCTCGCTTTGAATTCCATCGGACTTTGACAATAGGAATTCGACTCTGTTTCAACTGTTTGGCGTCTCTATCCATAAACTCTACTGGTTCTTCAACAAAGTGCAGCTTGTCATCCATTCGAAGTTCTTCCAGTGGAATAGTTGTGTTTCGTCAGACAAACACTTTTTCAAGTTTGAGACGTGAAACACATCGTGTATACGGCTAAGTTCTTGTGGTAGTCTAAGCCTATAAGCTACTGAACCAATTCTTTCTAGTATTTCGAAAGAGCAAAGTTAAAATTGAATTTCATAAATTCCTCCGTAAATTTCACAGTAAATTTTGTGCCAGATACACGACTTAAGCTTAAGTTTATAATAACACCACACTAAAATTAACTATGTATATTATGGACATTATATGTCATATATTCTCTTATATCATCATAAATAAAATAAGCAATATATATGTATATATTTTATTTACATAGAAATAACATTACACTCTTACACAATGCATGAGGATCGAAGAAACCCATTAACCTCACCATTAACACCACACTAATTATACACATATAACATAATATTAACCATAATCACTCATAGGTAACTCAAAAGTCTCAATTAACAAATAAAAATAACATTACAAGGTATGTCCAACTTTGAAGTAAAGTTGACCAGGGAAGGTAACTTTACTGATGAAAGAAAGAGTACTTCAGTCCAAGCATTTGGATGGAGTGAACTGAAGGAGATTGCCTTAACATTCAGGGGGAAGACAGATTTGTCGACTGATGTTAAAGCGTTTTTGAAAAGGATTGAGAAGGTATGGAAAAGAAAGCAACAGATGGAAGTTGTAATAGGCATGAAGCCACAAGAGTCTGTATCATCCTCTCAATCACCAAAGAGAAAGGCTTCTGAAGACGCTCCTGGACAGACGTCAAAAAGAAGGGCCTGATTCTTTTTATCATTTACTTGTACTTGTATTTATTTTCACAAAAATGTAACTTATTTTCTGTTGATGGCTGTAAATATAGTTGCATATTTTGTTTCACAAAGTAAATGATCAGATTTAGTTTAAGTTAGAATTAAAAGATGAAACGGGAACACTGATGATTTATAAAGTGTTTCCTAGTAACAATAAATATTTAGACTAAGTCAAAACAAGTGTTTTTCAAGCATACAAAAATTGCATAGATATAAGCTTGAAAAACCTTGCATTATTTCTAAACAAATAAGGAATTTGTTAGGTCCAGATTTATTGGACTCGCTCCAGACTCGACTACTGGAGCCTTACTGAAGATCTGTCCAGAAATGATATTTACTGGACCTACTCCAGACTTGGAAACTGGAGTCCCTCTGAAGATTTGTTCAGAAATAATGGAAGACCAGTGAGCAAATACTTGTATAGGAAATCTGGAGTATTTCAGATTAGCTCACTGGACTTCACCCCAGTCCAGATCTATTCTATTGAAGACATTCTCACTGAAGTCAAAGACTGAAGTTAGAATAAAGAAGACTGACAAATGGCGGAGTCCACTGGAAGTCTTACCAGATCTATGACTGGAGGATTGTCAGTGTTCTAGACCTTACAAGTCTGAACACTGATATCGAGGAATTGACTTTTTGCCTTTACACACTTTCCAAAGAACATTCCACTTGTTCTTTACCAAAGTACTTACGTGTGTAAAGGTGGTTGGTTAAAAGGATTATTGTCATATTGATGTGACTTTATCCTTGTACCTTAACCAATGCATTTAATGACCTTGTCGGTTCATTAAATGCATGCAACCATATTTGTACGGCACAAATTCACTGGTGAATTTGTTTGCCTATAAATACAAAGTCATTTCTTCGTTAAAATTACTTTTAGCATTAAAGGTGAATTTGTCTAAATACTCTCGATCTTAAACAGGGATACTTCACAACTTTAAGTATCTCGATCCAAAAAGTTTATTTGACAAATATAGATCATTTGTAATTCATAGGTTGTTAGGATACTTACATATTTGTATTATCTGATTCCGCACAACCTTGTATTTTATTTAACATCATAAATAAAATACACTTGAAAAATTACATTGTGTTCCACCTTTACTTTATTGCTTTTAGTCTTGTATTACTTTGTTTATATTCTTGCATTTATATTCAAGTAATACTAGTCCATTCTAGTGCTTATTAGACTTGTTGTATTTTACATTCGGGGTTAACCATCAAGAGAGTTTGGGACTTTACAGATTTAATTATTTGGATCAATATATTTGAATAGTTTATGGTGCTTTGTCTTTGTTAATCCAAAAAAAAAAAAAATCTTTTCTTTTTATTGGAATAAACGTTGTTAACAATTGTTGCTACTACTTAGTATTATAATCAGCGTAATGTAAAAGTGTGAGTTGGTGTTTAAGTTGCTACATGTACCATGGTTTGACATTTAAATTGTTATATATAGTTATATATTGTTTTGGTTTATTTATATTGTTTTGTTTTATTTCACCCGAACTTATTTGACCTGGACTTATTTGATACGTCGCTAGCCTCCTCAAATATCACATCTAGTTAACCACTTGGGCATAGCCCAATGGCCAGCCGTCACCAATGCACACATGGCCCACAGTGGAAGCTGTAATGGCGCGGGTTCGAATCTTAGTCTCAGAAACCTGTTAGGTGCATGTGTGGGGTGGTTCACCGGGATATGTGTTGAGCGGCCGGTACATATCGGAACCAAGGCGGTTCCGGGGATTAAGGTGTTCCCTCCAATCTACACTTTTTTTAAATATCACATCTAGTTTATGCCCCCGCCAAAATGTTTTTCTGGATCCGCCTCTGTATATTTATATTAATATTTATAAATATATATTTTTTCCCTCAAAAGTGAACAAATATATTAGATCAACAAATCAACTTACAAAGTCACCAAATTATTTTAGTTACTGGACAGGCCCATAACTAATCAATAAATATATATTTATATTAATATTTACACTGTTATCATATTTGACATACAATCCCAATCTATTTTGCCACTTAGCGAAACTACCTGTTTTGACCATTACCCACCAAACTTGCCATTTTATATATAAAGCTATTTAAAACGTCCAATACCTCCATAGAAGCTAATTCTGCAGGAAGCCGCTGCCTTTTTAAACAAATATCAACAATCAACCAGAATGAGTAATTATAATTATTATGAAAAATTATTATTACAACCAGATTGAATAAGATTAGTTACAGAATATATGTATATCAAATTGATATACAAAATACAGAAATCTCGAATGATGAGAGAGATAGATATAGATATACGAATAAATATGATCGGTAAAAAACTGAAAACCCTACAACAGTATATGATGTATATATACTACTACATCTTCAAGAAAGACCCTTCATCTTTAGAATATATTGTTAACATATCTGGTCCCTTTCTTTTATTCTTCAAGTTCCAGCTTCATTCAACTTTCCAGAATTGCTCAAATGGTCCCTCAACTTTATTAATTCTGCAAATATTCTTAACCAAGCTTATTAGTGGATAATTTTGCATCCTTAACATCCCCCTCAAAATAATAAATCAATTAATCCTAATTGGTCACAAAGAAAGTAATGTTGCTTTGAACTTACACTTTTAGTGAATAAATCTGCTATATTTAACTCAGAGTTAACTTTAACAGTTTTAATAATTCCTGCAATGATTTTTTCTCTCACAAAATGAAGATCAATTTCAAAATGCTTAGTTCACTACAACAAAACAGGGCTTTTAGGACACCCAAAAACGTCCTATAATGTTACTTTATAGGACCTTTCTTTTAATAGGACCAACGAAAAGCGTTTCATGTAAGGGGGTCGTAATAAGTCTCGGAACTTAAAAAGCGTCCTAATATCTCAAATATGATTATGAAACCAAGTTTATGGTCCCATAATATGTCTAATAACAACCCAAATAGCGTCCTAATAAAAATAAATTAGGACACTTTTACAATGTTTTAACATGTGTATCTATTTTTAATGTGTTGAGACACCTAGAAGGGTCCTTAAAACTTAATTTATAGGACGCTAATGAGATAACAATGTTCCTATTTTAATACCAAGAAAAGGGTCCTAATACAAATTCATTGTAATAAGTTTATTAGGACGAATTTCAAAGTCGTATAATTCATATTAAGGTCCCAAAAAGTGGATAGATATTCTAGTTATTCTTTATTAGTACCCAAAAAAAAGTCTTAATATGACTATATATTATAAATAGTGTCCTAATATGTCACCTCATAGGACACTTCTTTTGTCTGCTGTACATTTTTCACCAATACATACATTATTTAAAAATCTTAACATTTAACAAAAATATATCATATATTTATTTACAATCGTGAAATAATTTCCTTACACAACAAATTATTTAACTAAGAACAGATTCTATCAAGAAGACTTCATACATTTACATCTACAAGGTAAGAACAGATTCTATCAAGAAGACTTCATACATTTACATCTACAAGGTAATACAATACAAAGTCTTTGTAGATTGCACGAGGAGTCGGTCCTCTTATCTTTGTTGCTTCGGCTGGTGCTAAAACAAAATTAATGAGACCGCACTACTTTTTCTCTCGCAGTGGTGCTAAAACTTCTGGTTCAAAGTTATTACTCATTTAATTCCCGACATCGTCTGCGTCATCAGATTTCTTAATGAGCATGATTGCGTTTGCTTACTCTTCTGGAGCTGCTATCATTTTATACAAAATTAATTACAGACATCAATACAAAGACTTCTAACAATATATAAATCAGTTAAAGCTTACTTTCTGCTTGTTCAGGAGATGACTTGGTACTGTGTCTTGATAATTTGTCTTACAACTCGTCCATTTTATAATCCTGCTCAGATTGTATGTTTCTCTTGCCATTCAATCTGCTAAAGAATCACCTCATCATTCACAATTAAATTAAGTTAGCATCATAATAACTTGTTACAAATATGATCATATTAACAAAGTCAGTGTCATCAATTCTTACTTTTCAGCAAGGGCTTTCTTTCAACTCGCTACGGTTGCCGGCCTCTTCCCTTTTCACTTCATGAACATTATCTAAAGCATACAACCCCACAAAAAGAATTTCTAGTTAACATGTCCCAACCCACACTGGTTTTTGACATATACAAAAACTAAGATGCTTTCCCGGAGCATTTTATGGCAAGTTACCTAGCCCCACCCCATTCATAAAAATTATGGATAAATGATGTGGGATTTACATAAGAATAATACCCTTTGAGTGGCCTTCAACCTGTTTAGTCTGTTTGTCATCCCGGAACAACTTATTTATTAGTCTAAGTTGCCCCTACAATGATCGCAAATGGCATGTAACCATTTAAGCTAAGAGCTTTATGTATCGTATATGTACCTGATAGTCCAAAATAGAGAGCCACGTCACCATCTTTCCCCATATTGCAACCTGAATGAAGGGAGAGGATTTGGCGCTTAGGCATGACATAATGCAAAACACAAAAAAGACCTTTCTTCATTTCACCGACATATTGCGTTTTGGATGACCATCTCTCTCCTAGCAAGATGGAGATCTACACTATCGGATGACATCATATAATGGGTGTCACAGTTACATGAGAAAATCCCAACATTGTATAAAACTTGATCACTAGATCACTAAAGTAACTCAAAAATATAATTTACTGAAACTAATAGTATATAAAACTTGATCACTAGATCACTAAAGTAACTCAAAAATATAATTTACTGAAACTAATAGTATATAAAACTTGATCACTAGATCACTAAAGTAACTCAAAAATATAATTTACTGAAACTAATAGTATATAAAAGTCTTCGTTACATGTTACCAGTAATTTTTATTAAGTCGTCTATAAGAATGTTTTCGCTAATCTAAGAAGACAGAATATGGCTATTACCAAATTTATGTTGTGATAGATATTTTAAATGTACTGGCCATCTTTAAATATTAGTGCAGAATTGTCATTTTAAGCTTGTTTGAGTAGTTCAGATTTGTTCAAAATTCTATAATTAACTTTGAGATTTGGCAATCAATTAGTTTACTAAGTATAAGCGAACTATCAAAAATATTACTTTACTGAAACTAATATATAAAACTTGATTACATAAGTAACACAAAAACATAATTTATTGAAAAATATATAAATCTCTAGGTGGGTCAACCCAAACCGACCAACCCGTTTTTCCAAATGTAGTAGGCACCCATCAAGACTCAATGAATATATCAGTATAGTACATTAGCAATTTCAGGCCTAAACACGAGTCTTTAGCAAGGAAACAGAACAACACTTTTCTTTAAGCAACCAATGTTATGACTAATAAATTTGTTGTTATTACCTCAAAAATGAGTCTTCCAAAGTGTAGAGTTCTTGAGATTTAGTTTTAGTATTCCAGTCCCAACCTTTCCTATAATAATCTGAGTTACATAAGCAAGCCATGATGACAATATTCTTCACATAAAGTGAAAAAGAGTGTACAAATCATAATTTACATCTAGGGACATGCAATTGTTCTTTGTGTATTGCCCTTTACGAGAGATTCCCAAAATGCGGAGTATGCCTCCTTAGCACTGAATTTGTTTGAATCTCCTCTGTACAATCAAGAAAGCAAGTTAACCTAATAATTATTTTAAAGCACACCATGTTTTAGAGGAAAAGAAAGAAGTAGATTTTCAAACTCGTTCATACGACCATTCAACTAATATCTGAACATTTGTACATTATAAGATTTGACCAATATGCCTTTACACGCTTAATCTCCCACCACGAAAACTGTACATACATTTGCAAAAGATATTTCCATTTAAACTGTGTTTCTTTGAATATGAATAATAAACGTCTTTGTGTATTACTAACCTAACCTGCAAAGTTTTGACAATGTCCTTGCCGTGGTGAGTAAAAGACACTTGAAAAAAATGAAGTGACTGCAGAAATACAACTACGTATAAACAAATAATTGACCATACCCACCAATATCTCAAAATGTTCGTCTAATGAAAACTCTTGAACGTGTATCTAAACATGGTGTGAGGTGAATTATCCTGAACTGATTGCATTTTCCATAAGCATTACAAGTACATACAACGACAACTCTTATGAAAATAGCATATTACATTGGGAATCAAGATCATAAAAATCAAAACATGCAATTTTATTTCTCTTGGACATTTCATCAAACACCTTTCACACACTTCCTAAATAACATTAAATCTGATAGAATAACATATATACACACCAAGTCACCAACATAGGATTCAAATCAGTAACATTTACATAAAATCCATTATATGTATGAGTACGTGAGATAGAGTGAGAGTTTATGTGTTTGGACGTGAAACTTTAAGGAAGTCTAAACAGTACCAGTAATGGAAAAAACATTGACAGCTTCCAATGGTGATGACACGCTCATATATGGTGTCATGTAAGGCGGCAAACATGGCAGTCCCTGGTGGTTCGCGATGGCTATTTCTGCAGTGAAATGGATTGTATATGTTTACCATCTAGGATTCTAGGGTTGTAAATATGATAGAAATCGGTGATTTGGGATCAGAAAGGGTTAGATTATAATAATTAAATAATATAGTCCTAAACTGTTGGACTAACAAGGACCAAGATAAGAGGAAAAGAGGTTTTATTTGAGAAAAATTAAATGGCGGGATTGTTTTAATTTGTAAATAATAAAGAGCGGGGTCGAAAATTTTCAATCAAAGATGTAAGTAATTGAAAGTCCCTTAGCCACCGGATCTACGAGATTAGATAACTAGTGTTTGAGTGCGGAAAATCTCGAACACTGGCAATCAACAATATTCGGTAAACCGAATACACGAACGATGAACAATATATGAATGAGATAAACGAAGCCTTGTATTTATTCGGTAATAACGATTACAATTAACACACGAGCTTATGTAAACCGAAAATACTAACAAGAGATATTAACCTTAAGCATAAGGTTTAATCTCCTATTTATACTAAACTAATATGGACCGAAATCTATCCTCAAGACACAAGCCCGAACCAATTCGGCCCATTGAGGTCTAGCTAGACCACCCAAGGTCGACCTAGACCGGTCTAGTTACCGTTGGTCAACACTTCGATTGACTTGGTCGTTTTTGACCTTATTATATACAAAAACAAATCGTTTAACTAATTACATATACGCATAATACGATGACGGTTGGTGATGGTGATGGTGGTGGTGGTGACAGTTTTGTTTATTAATATAAAGGTAATTGATGTAAAAGAGATTTGTAGTTATTTGGAGGGTTGAGTTGTATGTTATAAATAAATTCGTTAATGGTTTTATTGATATATTAGGTGGATATATCAAAATTAGTAAATAAAGGGTATGGATATTTAGGTATACTTGATAATTATTTGAGATGTATGAAGTTTGTTTTATAAAGAAGTATAGATATAGATAGATAGAGATATTGTGTGAAATAAGGGTGATATTAGTAAAAAAATAAAGTTTAATGCCTTAAGGGGTAGTTCTTTTAATAAAAGGTATTCATAATATCAATACAAACATATGTATATGCACAAACATAATACCTACGCAGCGAAAAATAAAATTAATATAAAAATAATGTAATTTTGAAACCATATATATTTTATTTAATCTTTTGTAATAATTCTTTGTAGGTAAAATTTGTTTTAATAATAATTTTATTAGCTATATTTTGATTGAATTAGTGTAAATATATTTGGTGATTATATTAATTCAATGAAATCGAGAGTCGTGATTGATCAATTAAAGTTAGGTAACTATCTTGTATTTATTATTAACTATATTTATATTGGGTTAAAATGTAAATTGGTGATAAAAAAGTAAAAAAAAAAAGTAATAGTGTAAAATTTAGACATGTGTGATTTAATTAATAATGAAATTGAGGTTGTGATTGGTCAATTGAGGTTAGGTCAGTCTTTTAGTATATATTAAGATAAGATAAGATTTAAATTTATTAAAATAAATTAAATCTAAAAAAGTTAAAAAAATATATGAAATCATATTATTATTAGTAGATAAAGATTTTAGGATATTTGTTTAATAGAAACTTTTAATATAAAACTGAGTTAAAATCATTACATTTATTGAAGAAAAAAAAGGAAAAAAATAACCAGTAATCAAATCGTATATCTTAGTTACATCGTACGAGTATTAAAGTAATTTATTATTATGTATTAAAGATTAGAGATTGTGACATATAATTTTTCTATAAGTTACTTTATAAAGAAAACTTAAGTTTATTTTATGATAGATTTATAGATTGATATCAAATTTTTTATAGAAACTAATATTATATCTATAATACTTACACTACAACAAAAATGACTTTTTAGGACCTTTCGTGTAGGACGTTATTAGAATGGTGTCCTAAAAAACTACTTACTAGGACGAATAACTGTAGAGGGTCCTATTATAATATACACAGTTAAACCAACGTCCTAAAAAAATATATAATAGGACGCGTGATTGTTGGGGGTCCTATTTTTATATAACTTAATAGGACACTTAAAGATATAGATCCTAATAAAGTGCATTATAAGACGTTTAGTAGTTAATGTCTTATTATATAGTAATGTAATAGGACACTTGATCAGTGAGGGTCCTATTATGACATAACTTAATAGGACATTTTGAGTTTTAGTCATTTAAGGTACCTCTAGTAGGACCCTTATTTGTGAGAGTTGTATTATAACATAACTTAATATGACACTAAGTATTCAAGTCATAAAAGATCAGTGTAATAAGACCCTTATTTGTAAGAGTCGTATTATAACATAGCTTAATATGACACTTATTATTTAAGTCATACTAGATAAGTTCGATAGGACTCTTACTTTTCAGAGTCGTATTATAACATAACTTGATAGGACATTTGATATTTACATCATAAAATATTCGTGTAATAGTTCCTTTATTTGTCAAAGTTGTATTATAACATAATTAATAGGAAACTTGATATTTGGTTCTTTTAATTTTAACCTTTATGGAACGTTTATTTATTATAAGCTATAACGTAGTCCATCCATTTTGATGCCTAAAGTTATAAACAACTATTCTATACCTTTAAAGTTCCTTAAAATTTTGTAATAAATAATTTTTGAGAATTTACAATGGCAGCCTTCACATTTTGCAAAGAAACCTGCAAATCACTAAATAATACTTTGTGTCTCGTTAAGTATTTGGCCCTTTTATGTATAAACGACATCAAAGGAATAGTTTAGTGACTGATCCTGATAAATGATAAGTAACATGGAATTCAAAGGTATATTTGCAGAACAGCTTAATTAAAATCCGATTATTTTGAAACTTACAAAAAAGATCCAAGTACAAATAGCTCATCACAAGCACTACCATAATGATATCAACACATTGCAGCCCACCAATTGTCAACATAACGATACACATTGGCATTCTCCTTAACATATCCCCTTATAAATTGAATCGAATAATCTCAATGTCGATCATTAACTATTAAGTTTATATTTATAACTAGTACTAATACCCGTACGATGTATGGATTAGTTATATATATTATACTAATACTAATGTAATATCCTTTATCAAATCGATCAATTTTTGGGTTATTGTTTTTCTGGTATTGTTAATGATATATATAATACGTCCTTATTTACTTGTTGGTTCTAATATAGGATACCACCACCAATTCGAACAGTATACAATAAATAAAACATAAATAATAAACAAATAGTCTCGATTACCTTTCATATATCATTGTGGATTAATTATAACCGAATTCAAGAACACGGGTAAATTGAAACCAATATTCAAAAGCATGAATATCATTAAGGATAATCCATACTACACTTCAATCAACATCATTCGGATTATATTCCTTTAATATATCAGGAGCTAAAAAAAACCAAACAACCCTTTGTTTTTTCTTTGTTGCCCGACAACTTAAAAGAAACAAAACTTTACATGTTGAGTTCGACGATTGCTAGAGGATAAAAAGGGCCTACTATTATTTGATGTTTTTTTTGTTCGACTTTCATGCTTAAAAAAGAGTAGAGTTTTTCTTTTTTGTTGTTCGACGGCTTCAATGCCAAAAACCAAATAACAAAGACTTTATATATCTTTTTTTTATCACTTGTATATCCTTTTTAATTAATAATATATATAATAAATTTATTAGGTTATAGATATCCTATTTTAGATAGGAATAGGAATAGATGTGATTAGGATAAAGAATTTATTAAATAGACTTTTAATGGATATTGCTAAAAAGACACTTGTCACTTTAATACATCGCCACGTGTCGATTAAATGAGTCTACAATCCTGTTTTAGTTTATTGGTAGACATAAAGATTATAGATTTATAAAGTATGTTATATCGCTAGCATTGGTCAAGTACTATGATGTAATTAAGAGGTGTTAAGTTAGATCAAGTAGTCAGTTGGGTCCTCTTTGAGAAAACTGGTTGAGGGAATACTGGCTTAGAGGCCTGGGATCGAATCTTGATTTCTCATGATTTTGGGCATTTACTTCTTGAGCGTGTGGATATACGTGTTATCACTCATGTTCTGCATGGTGCGTAGGTTCCAACTTCTAGCATACTGTCCACCTTATATGTCACTGCTATGGTTCAAATCATTATAATCTAACACTTGTCATTTAAAAAAATAGTAAGAGGTGTTAAGTTTTAAACATGACACTTTAAGTGAAACGGATAAAGTAGTAATTTACAATTAAACGTTAATAATTGAATAACCAGTAACTGACCTTCTGGTTGTTAAGCATCTAGCCCAGTCAGAATCCACAAAAGCATTAAGAGAGAAAGACTTACAAGGTTTTATGTGCAAACCTTTTCCTGGAGATTTTTTGAGATATCTCAAAATTCTGAGACCAAACTGAAAATGCTCAACAAGAGGAGCATGCATAAATTGACTAAGACACTGAACATCATAACTTATGTCAGGTCTTGTCAAAGTGAGATATATAAGTTTACCAATAAGCTTTTGGTAAACAAAAATATTATCAAGAAGTTTAGATTTAGAATTTCCAGGTTTAAAAGTCATATTGACTTCTAAAGGAGTGGCAATAGGTTTACAACCCAATAATCCAAAGTCATTTAAAAGTTCCAAACAATATTTTCTTTGAGATAAACACAAACCATTTTCAGTATCCAAAACCTCAATGCCAAGAAAATACTTAAGTTTCCCCAAATCTTTTATTTTAAACTTAGAATTCAAGAAATTTTTAACTTTGTTTATTTCATCAATATTGTTTCCTGTCACAACAATATCATCAACATAAACCAAAAGTGCAATAAAAATGTCACCAGAAACTTTTGTAAACAAAGAATAATCACATTTGCTTTGATTTAACCCAAACTCAATTAAAGCACTTAACATTTTAGAATTCCACTGTCTTGGTGCTTGTTTAAGACCATACAAAGACTGCACCAATTTACATACTCTATTATCATGCTTATCAAAATAACCCTGTGGTAATTCCATGTAAACATCCTCATACAAATCACCATATAGAAATGCATTATTGACATCCAATTGAAACAAAGGCCAATTTTTAGACACTGCTACAGTCAATAAAGTTCTAATAGTAACCATTTTTACCACTGGTGAAAAGGTTTCATCAAAATCTACACCTTCTTTTTGACTATAGCCTTTAGCAACTAACCTTGCCTTATACCTTTCAATTTCACCAGAAGCCTTATACTTTATTTTATAAATCCATTTACATCCTATTGGTTCTCTATTAGGAGGTAATTCAGTAAGAATCCATGTTCCATTTCTGTTTAAAGCTTCCATTTCTAAGTTCATAGCTTCAATCCAAATATTATCTTTTGCAACCTCATAATAAGTTTTGGGTTCAATACTTTTGTTTAAACTAGACACAAAAGCATAAGCATTATGACTTAAATTAGCATAATTTACAACTTTATTCAAAGGATATTTAACATTTCCATTTAATTCAAAATCTTTTAACCTAACAGAAAGACTTCTTTGTCTATTAGATTTTCTCACATTATTGTCATTGTCCTCAGAATTAATTTCATTCATATCAACTGTTGTGGTAGCATGCCTTTCATGGTTATTAGCAGAACTAGAAGATCCATCTTGTGACAATTGATCACTGGTAGCTCTAGATGTACTGCCAAGTGATAATTTGTCATTATTAGATCTAGATGTTCTTCCAGATGAACCATGGACTCAAGACTAAATAATTTGTAACCTTTCTTTGAATTAGAATATCCAACTAGAATACATTTTTCAGCCTTAGATTCAAATTTATCAGTCACATTAAGTTTTGTTGCAAAACACAAACAACCAAACACTCTCAAATGATTCAAATTAGGTTCAAATCCAAACACCATTTCATAAGGAGTTTTGCCTTTTAAACAGAGGAAGGTGTTCTATTAATCAAATAGGTTGCAGTTAACACACAATCAGTCCAGAGATATAAAGGAATTCCCCCTGAAACATAAGAGACCTAGCCACATTCAGAAGGTGTCTATGTTTCCTTTCTACAACCCCATTTTGTTGAGGTGTATAAGGAATAGAAGTCTGATGAACAATACCTTTTGAGTGAAACAAAGAATGCATAGAATTATTAACAAACTCAGTACCATTGTCACTTCTAACCACCTTAACTTTAACAGAAAACTGAGTTTCTACCATATTCATAAAGTAAATCAAATGTTCATAAACTTCAGTTTTACTTTTCATCATAAAAGTCCAAACAGCTCTTGTAAAATCATCCACTATAGTTAAGAAATACTTAAAACCTTATTTACTTAAAACCCTATAAGGACCCCAGACATCAAGATGATCAAATCACCAAAACTTTTAGTTTTATGTTCACTCAAAGGGAATGGTTCTCTGACTTGTTTAGCCTTGTGACAAACATCACAAGGACCCAAATTTCCAGAAATATTTAACTTTTTATGAAAAACAGATAAAGCTTGGTCTGCAGGATGACCATGTCTTAAATGCCATAACAGTTTAGAGTTTGATGAACGTCCATTTTGTGATAAAAACCCCTATCAAAAGGCCTCGTTTCTATGTCTTAAATGAGTTAATATTCCGGAACTATCGGTACTTAATGGATTCTATGTTTATGCAGGTTCACGGAAGATGCGAGTGAGGGTAAATGGCATCAAGTGACTCAAGATGAAGGCCTATGAAGTTACAAGACACAAGGAGGTGATTCGGGAGCCGAACGAAGCAATACGAGAAGCAGCAGGAGCTGCCAGCGCCGCTGGCACCTCCAGCGCCGCTGGGCGGCCCAGATCAGCAACCGACCTTTTCACCTATTTAAGCCGAAGCAGCCCTCAAAACCCTAAGAGAGAGCCGATTCAGCAGCCCTAGCCGCCCATATTCAACCCTAGGTCGACTTTGCAGATTCCAAGGAGGTTTTGGAGCTTCTAACACCTTCCGATCTTCATCCTCAACCTAGATCTACTTTTTTATTTTACTTTCAGTTGGTAAACAATGTCTTTCATCTTTTCAGACTTTGTTATTCCTTTAATAATGTCAGGCTAGTAGGCTGAATACTTGTTTGGATCGATGTGATCATGTAGACGTTTATCTATTTTACTTTATTTGTTAGATCTGTTGGAGTGTTTTACTGTTTATCGTAGATCCATGTTTTACTAGTTCTTCATATTATTATCGGTTCTATATCTGCATGTATTGATTTAATTCTGATGATCGGTCTATAATCATACACTAGGATTAATACATAAGGATGGAAAACACTAGTCGGTCTTTAACTAGATGTAAAAGGTGATTCACTTGTAACTGAGGGATCCAGAACCGTAGTAATTAGGATGAATAGAACATGATGCTTAACAATGTCAGACGCGATCCAGTGACTTGGAAACGAGCACTGTGGTCATCGGAGAGAATTACTATCTAGCCATGGCTTAAGAGCCGGGTAACTTAAAGATGAACTAGTAACACAAACTTTAGGTCATTAATGCTTAAACAATGAATCTAACGAGAATTTGTTTATAGAGTAGTGTGAGTCTAGGGACATCACTAGTTACTTAGGCAAAGTGAATCTAACGAGAATCTGAGCCGTGATTAAGTTTCCAAAAGTCTAGCAAGTAGGTAGAATGATATTTGGTCGTACCATGAGATCGGAGATGCCAACCAAGTATTTTAATTTAATTACTGTTATTTGCTTTTTCAAACTATTTTCAGACTAAGCCTCTCGCTGAATAAGCGGTTGCGGCTTCTATTTACTTTTCAGTATTTTAATTAGTTTAATAGGAAACCGTGACAACCCCACAACCGCTAGAATTACACGTATTACTAGATTAGGTAAAGCAACGCGTCCCTGCGAACGATCTTGTTCTTATCACTAAACTATACTACATTTGATCGGGTCCCCTGTCCGTTAAGGTGTGTGTGTTTTTGAGATAATAACTTGTACAACTTTTATAAATTTAAACACTAAAACAAAAACAAACCATCAAGTGTTTTGGCGCCGTTGCCGGGGACGCGACAAATTCTTAGTTTAGTAGTGTAGTTCGATCCTTTCTTGTGTTTCGGCACGAGAAAGTTACTTTTCAGTACTTAGGTTTAAGTCATTCTAGGTTTAGAAGTCAAATTAGGTTTTAGGTCAAGATTAGGGTTTAGTTAATTTAGCTAGTATTTTCATTTTCTTAAAATTTCAAAAATCCAAAAATATTTTTATCATTTTTAGTTATTAAGTTTAGATTGTTTGCATTTAGGTTAATCTTATTTTGTTCTTGAAGTTACTAATCGTTTTTGTGTTTTGTGTTTGTTTTTGTTCTTGTTTTCTCTTTCTTTCATTTTCGTGTGTTTCAGATAAGATAGGTACAATGCATCGGAATCAATTTGAGATACCCGTTTCGGGGATAGAGAAAGGCATTTATATGGCAAAAAGTAACTCTAAAATCTGCACAGGAAGCACCAGTGCCGCTGGGAACTCAGGCCAGCGCCACTGGAAGGACCCCAGCGTCGCTGGGGAGATCTGCACAACAAACAAAGTCTTGTCAGCATACTCCCACCGTTCGTAGGCCGCTCAGTAACAGACATGGGATGGACTTACATCTGACTGAAGGAGAATACGAGCTCACAGTGTCATTTAGCCATTGTGAGATAATGCATAAAGTGGGCAACTTCCGTCAAGAAAGTTATGGTAGTCACGAAGAAGCTTTAAGAGAGGTGACAAATTTGGCGGATGAACTAGGGCAACACGTG
>CM067170.1:136040555-136101752 GCA_034093135.1 Erigeron breviscapus | reverse complement strand
GGAAAATGGATAACGAAGATGAACCAAAACTTTCAGGAAAAAGTTGTATTTGAGATAAAACATAAAAGATTACCTCAAGCATCTTCAAGCTAAAATCCATTATCATAATCACTTCCTGAAACACATTTGTTAAAGAAAAAAACCATAAACTTTAAAAGCCCATAAACTAACTTCAAATTCGTATACGAAACCTGAAACAGGGAATACTTTCAAGAAAATAGGTAAATAATTATACAAGGAAAAAAAAACGTCCACTCCATAAATCATCAAAGCAAGATAAAAAAAGAAGCACTAACCTTCAATTAAGTAAGGAGGTTTTCAATAAATCCGAGTCTCATGAGGTTTTCATTAAGCAAATGAGGCATCAAAAAAAATTACATGATTTTGAAACAAAAAAAGGAAAGAGATGATGAAGAGGAAGATCAAAAAGTAGGATTTTGGAATCCAAAATGAAGAACCTATTTGGTACAGAGAAAGGATAACAAATAAATAATGGCGTATTCCAAAACCCCTCATAAACAAAATGACTTTCATTAATGAACCTAGACTTTAATTATTTACTTTATTACACATAAATAATAATATACATAGTTAAAGCATTCCGAAGTCCTGCAATGATGCTTGGATCCTGGAAGACCAGGCGAGGTTTTACCTCCAATTTAACGTCGTGCCTTCTGGAGCGGTTAAATTGGTGGGTTTTCTCTCCTTCGTGGATCGGAGTGACTGCCTGCCCGTATGGATGTAATGGCTAGCCGTCCCGTGACACGAACGTTCAAATAAATAACATATTAAACAATAAGTGAACTAAATATAATATAGATTTCCTTACAAATATTATATTAAAAAACTTTTTGCTCAACCTTATATGTTGGATATATACCACCCCATCACATACAATACATATTAATACACATTGTTTCCTTCGGTCATATCGTTACGTAATCCAATGCAATAAAGATACACTATGATTTTTTTTAAAGGTGAATTTCGTTTGAAACTTCGTGTCGTGATTCGACAACGGAAGGTCTAGCATACATTGTCTTAACCGGGTCGCGCTAGAGAGCTCCCTTGAAGTAAAAATGCCTATTTCCAATACCCGATGGCGGAAAACCCCCTACTAATCCGTCCGAAGGCACGACGATTAATAGGGGTAACCCCTTCCCTTCAGACTTGAACCTGGGCATACCCAAGCCAAACCCTCATAAAGGGACTTTCTATGTCCTCCCCAAGGCTTGAACACAAGACCTTTTGAATTGGGGGATGGTCTTTCAACCATTGAGTTAATGCTCAAAGACAGATACACTATAATCTATATAGGATACTAATAATCATTTAACCTTACAATATTCATAATCATCAATATAGAAAAAAAAAACAATTCATTAACATGAGCAAAGTTAAAATTGAATTTCATAAATTCCTCCGTAAATTTCACAGTAAATTTTGTGCCAGATACACGACTTAAGCTTAAGTTTATAATAACACCACACTAAAATTAACTATGTATATTATGGACATTATATGTCATATATTCTCTTATATCATCATAAATAAAATAAGCAATATATATGTATATATTTTATTTACATAGAAATAACATTACACTCTTACACAATGCATGAGGATCGAGGAAACCCATTAACCTCACCATTAACACCACACTAATTATACACATATAACATAATATTAACCATAATCACTTATAGGTAACTCAAAAGTCTCAATTAACAAATAAAAATAACATTACATTTGTCACACCCGTCCTAGATGGGGCGTGACGTACATGGATTCACAACACAAGATATACTGAACGACACAAAACGTTGTCGTTTTTGAAATACATTTATACCAAAACATTGTTCACAAATTTATATTACACAAATTGAAAAAAAAATGTTGTTCTTGAAAACATTTATTTAGTATCAATATTAAATAATAGATTGAGACTTTAACAAATCGATGAATCATTTCTAAAGTCTAAGGGTGGCCCGTGGTCCATCATGTAGTATGCAGCGGAAAGTAGTCCCATGCAGAGAGTATCATCTAGTTACCTGAGAATACATGCTAAAGTGTGTCAACGAGTTCCATAAGTTTTTCATATAGAAAATATAGTTTCACAAAATACCAGAGTTCAGTTTGACCATTGCCTTACCGCAATGTCAAGTAGTTATGATACAATATAAAGCAAAGAGTATCATAGGTTTTGTATTTAAAATACAGAGTATGAACCACAAGATTTAGAGTAACTATTTGATCACACAATGGATCAAACATAATGTAAGAGTAGATACTGTATATATCAAGTTCTAAGCTCATGAACCGAAACTAGACAAGTGTGTTTATTTGCCTCTGGAGAAGGTACCTTCTTCAGGGTACCCCAAGTTTTCCAGATATGTATGCATCCGTTTAACCAGTTGGCATGACCAACCCGAATGGGGGTGCCTACCCCAATAGTACTATTCAATATACCCACGTTTATGTTTCCATAATTAATCGTTCATGATGGAGAGGACTTTGGGTGAACAGAGCAACTTAGAATCAACCATATATACATTTCTGAAGTACTTGTGTTCATCATAACAGTAAAGAGTTTGTATTTCACCCCAAAGGTAAAATAAAGTGGAGTTACAAAATATATAATATAATATATATAAATTTGTAAATATACATATAAGTATATTACATATAATATAACTTTGAAAATATACATATAAGTATAACAAGTAGTTTTATTGCATGTATCCCAGTCCCCAAATAAATGTATAAATAATTTGAAAAGGGGAATATGGAGACTCACCTTAATTGGAGTGAATCGTGGGATGAAGAAAGAAAAGAGTGAGTAGACTATGTCGTGCTACGTGGAACCTTTTCAAAGAAAGTAATACTTGTTTTAGTTAATATGTTCTTGTTAGAAGATAGATGAAAGGAAGTTTGTTTTTGTAATCTTCATCACCCAAATTAGATTGTTATCATGACATTTGTTTAATTTACATATATATAAATAACTTCTACACATGAGATTAGGTATGTACACTGGTTCCTATCAAACAAGGATGTAGTGTAAACACTGGTTCCTATCAAACAAGGATGTAGTATTGTAAATCCATACATGTACACCGGTTCCTATCAATCAAGGATGTTGGTGCAACGCAGTAGGTATATGGGATCATGTGTATAAGTAAATATATATATGTACATAGTTTTCATTATATATATCATTTACATTGTCATATAATAAAAAGTATTCAAGTTTTATAAAATTTGGTATACATTTTTGGGTGATGAAAAATACTATATAAGATATATATATATATATATATATATATATATATATATATATATATATATATATATATATATATATATATATATATATATATATATATATATATATATATATATATATATATATATATATATATATATATATATATATATATATATATATATATATATATATATATATATATATATATATATATATATATATATATATATATATATATATATATATATATATATATATATATATATATATATATATATATATATATATATTATTAATACGTTACTCACAACGTATTAAATATATATATATATATATATATATATATATATATATATATATATTTATATATATATATATATATGAGTCTAAATACAATAAATATAATTGTTTACTAAAATAATTATTAGTATTTTCTATGTAAAGGTACGAACTAGACGTTTAAATGTTTTAATGATTTTGTAACCTAAATACAAAATGTTTAACATAAACAATTAATCATAAAAATTAATCATGGCTAGATTGTGCAAATAAAGTTTTCCCTTGTCTAGTTCATCACCTCGATGAATGTTTGTCAGTTCGTTAACTCATAACGATGTTTGTTCACATTGTTTTATTTGCATAAGAGTTTAATAAATCATATATTTAAATTTATAGTCTTTTTACCTTTACTATTTACAATTTACTTTTTACTTTTACTATTTACAATTTACTTTTACCTTTACTATTTAAAATTTACTTTTTACCTTTACTATTTACTTTTTACTTTTACTATTTACCGTTACTATTCATGAATACGACTACTGAATACGGTTAGTATTCACGGATACGGTACTATTCATAAATACGGTTACTGATAGTATCAGTATGAAAAAGTATTTCCAAGTAACTCTCAAATAACCATTTGAGTTCTATATGATCCTTCCCAAATTAAGCGTAGGTAGCTAAGCTATGCATAATTTCATATAACACTCAACTAAAGTTCTTTGACAATAATTGTCCGTTATTTATCCAAAGAATATTTGTTCATTTTATTATGCCATACAATGTTTGTTCATATTACTTGATTTACAAAAAAAAAAAATTAAGTAGTACACGTAATAGTCAATTAGTCAACCTGAAATTTTGGCGGTTGTCACATTCTCCCCCAGTTATTTAAATTTCGTCCCGAAATTTAGCGCGTGTGGTCAGAATGTAGGGCTTTTTCGAACAAGTGAGGATACTTTTGTTTCATTTGATCCTCACGTTCCAGGTAAACTCAGGACCTCGCTTTGAATTCCATCGGACTTTTACAATAGGAATTCGACTCTGTTTCAACTGCTTAGCGTCCCTATCCATGATCTCTACTAGTTCTTCAACAAAGTGCAGCTTGTCATCCATTCGAAGTTCTTCCAGTGGAATAATTAGTGTTTCGTCAGATAAACACTTCTTCAAGTTTGAGACGTGAAACACATCGTGTATACGGCTAAGTTCTTGTGGTAGTCTAAGCCGATAAGCTACCGGACCAATTCTTTCTATTATTTCGAAAGGTCCAATAAACCTAGGATTTAGCTTACCTCGTTTTCCAAAACGGATGGCTCCTTTCCAAGGAGATACTTTCAGCATAACCTTGTCTCCTACTTGAAATTCCAAAGGTTTTCTTCTTACATCAGCATAGTTCTTTTGACGATCTCGTGCTGCCTTTAATCGGTTTTGTATCTGTACGATCTTCTCAGTAGTCTCATGAATGAGCTCGGGACCTGTAATTGGACTGTTTTTCTTTACTGGAATTTTGTCACCTAATTCAACCCAACAGATGGGTGAACGACATTTTCTCCCATACAGTGCCTCAAATGGTGCAGCCTTGATGCTAGTGTGGTAACTGTTGTTGTATGAGAATTCACACAAAGGCAAGTGTTTTTCCCAACCATTCCCAAATCAACTATGCAAGCGCGCAACATGTCTTCAAGCGTTTGAATGGTCCTTTCACTTTGACCATCGGTCTGCGGGTGGTATGCAGTGCTCATATCTAACCGTGTACCTAGGGCTCTCTGTAGAGTCTGCCAAAATCTGGAAGTAAAATGACTATCTCTATCCGAAATAATCGAAATAGGTATCCCATGTCGTGATACCACTTCCTTGATATATATTCTAGCCAGCTTACTTGTTTTATCAGTCTCTTTAATGGGCAAGAAATGTGCAGACTTAGTGAGACGGTCTACAATTACCCATATCGTATCACAACCATTAGCAGTCTTCGGTAACTTTGTGATAAAGTCCATGGCTATACATTCCCACTTCCACTGGGGAATCTCTGGTTGTTGTAGCAATCCAGATGGCTTTTGATGCTCTGCTTTCACCTTTGAGCATGTTAGACATTTGCTAACATAGGTGGCTATATCAACTTTCATGTTAGGCCACCAGTATAATTCTTTAAGTCCATGATACATCTTATCTGATCCAGGATGTATCGAATATCTTGACTTGTGTGATCCGTCCATCACCAAGTTTCTTAAATCTCCATAGCTTGGTAGCCAAATCCGGTTAGAAAATACCGGGTTCCATCGGGTCTAACTTCAAATTGCTCTTCCATCCCCCTCAAAGCTTCTTCTTTGAGATTGTCTTTCTTTAATGCTTCAAGTTGAGCTTCACGAATTTGGGAAGTAAGATGAGTATGAATGGTCATACTTAAAGCTCGTACTCGAAGTGGCTTTACCCTTTCTTTACGACTCAAAGCATCTGCTACAATGTTTGCTTTGCCCGGATGATAACGAATTTCACAATCGTAATCACTGAGCAATTCCACCCATCTACGTTGCCTCATGTTCAAATCTTTTTGGTCAAAAATATGTTGGAGACTCTTATGGTCGGTGAATATAGTACACTTTGTACCATATAAATAGTGTCTCCAAATCTTTAGAGCGAATATTACCGCTCCTAGTTCAAGATCATGAGTCGTGTAGTTCTTCTCGTGCACTTTAAGTTGTCGAGAGGCATAGGCTATCACCTTATCTTTCTGCATCAGCACACATCCCAATCCTTGATGAGATGCGTCGCAATAGACCACAAAATTATCCGTTCCTTCGGGTAGTGACAAAATCGGAGCACTACAGAGCTTCTCCTTCAGCAGTTGAAATGCTTTTTCTTGTTTATCTTCCCAGGCAAACTTCTTGTCTTTTTGAGTCAACGACGTTAAAGGTTGGGCTATCTTAGAAAAATTCTCGATGAATCTTCTATAATAGCCAGCAAGACCTAAAAATTGTCGTATTTCTGTTGGTGTTTTCGGTGCTTCCCAGTTCTTGATAGCCACGATCTTGGCAGGATCTACATGGATTCCTTGACTATCAATGACATGGCCTAAGAATTGTACTGTACGAATCCAGAATTCGCATTTTGAAAACTTTGCGTACAATTCTTCCTCCTTGAGCAGTTCCAAAAATTTCTTCAGGTGTACCTCGTTCTCTTCCTTGGTTTTGGAATAGATTAGAATGTCATCTATGAATACGATAACAAACTTATCTATATATGGTTTGTACACACGGTTCATGAGGTCCATGAAAACTGCGGGTACATTCGTCAAACCAAATGGCATCACTTGAAACTCGTAATGGCCATAGCGGGTTCTAAACGCCGTCTTGGGAATGTCTTCTTCTGAAACTCTAAGCTGATGGTAACCGGATCTAAGATCGATTTTTGAGTAGTAACTCGACCCTTGTAATTGATCAAACAGGTCATCGATCCTAGGAAGTGGGTACCGGTTCTTAACCGTCAATTTATTCAACTCTCTATAGTCTAATCACATGCGATAAGACTCGTCTTTCTTCTTGACAAATAAGACTGGAGCTCCCCAAGGTGAGGAACTCGGTCGAATGAATCCTTTCTCCAAAAGTTCTTGCAATTGACTTGCAAGTTCTTTCATTTCGGAAGGAGCTAAACGGTAAGGCGCTCGTGCCTTGTTGTTGTTGTTGTTGTTGTTGTTGTTGTTGTTGTTGTTGTTGTTGTTGTTGTTGTTGTTGTTGTTGTTGTTGTTGTTGTTGTTGTTGTTGTTGTTGTTGTTGTTGTTGTTGTTGTTGTTGTTGTTGTTGTTGTTGTTGTTGTTGTTGTTGTTGTTGTTGTTGTTGTTGTTGTTGTTGTTGTTGTTGTTGTTGTTGTTGTTGTTGTTGTTGTTGTTGTTGTTGTTGTTGTTGTTGTTGTTGTTGTTGTTGTTGTTGTTGTTGTTGTTGTTGTTGTTGTTGTTGTTGTTGTTGTTGTTGTTGTTGTTGTTGTTGTTGTTGTTGTTGTTGTTGTTGTTGTTGTTGTTGTTGTTGTTGTTGTTGTTGTTGTTGTTGTTGTTGTTGTTGTTGTTGTTGTTGTTGTTGTTGTTGTTGTTGTTGTTGTTGTTGTTGTTGTTGTTGTTGTTGTTGTTGTTGTTGTTGTTGTTGTTGTTGTTGTTGTTGTTGTTGTTGTTGTTGTTGTTGTTGTTGTTGTTGTTGTTGTTGTTGTTGTTGTTGTTGTTGTTGTTGTTGTTGTTGTTGTTGTTGTTGTTGTTGTTGTTGTTGTTGTTGTTGTTGTTGTTGTTGTTGTTGTTGTTGTTGTTGTTGTTGTTGTTGTTGTTGTTGTTGTTGTTGTTGTTGTTGTTGTTGTTGTTGTTGTTGTTGTTGTTGTTGTTGTTGTTGTTGTTGTTGTTGTTGTTGTTGTTGTTGTTGTTGTTGTTGTTGTTGTTGTTGTTGTTGTTGTTGTTGTTGTTGTTGTTGTTGTTGTTGTTGTTGTTGTTGTTGTTGTTGTTGTTGTTGTTGTTGTTGTTGTTGTTGTTGTTGTTGTTGTTGTTGTTGTTGTTGTTGTTGTTGTTGTTGTTGTTGTTGTTGTTGTTGTTGTTGTTGTTGTTGTTGTTGTTGTTGTTGTTGTTGTTGTTGTTGTTGTTGTTGTTGTTGTTGTTGTTGTTGTTGTTGTTGTTGTTGTTGTTGTTGTTGTTGTTGTTGTTGTTGTTGTTGTTGTTGTTGTTGTTGTTGTTGTTGTTGTTGTTGTTGTTGTTGTTGTTGTTGTTGTTGTTGTTGTTGTTGTTGTTGTTGTTGTTGTTGTTGTTGTTGTTGTTGTTGTTGTTGTTGTTGTTGTTGTTGTTGTTGTTGTTGTTGTTGTTGTTGTTGTTGTTGTTGTTGTTGTTGTTGTTGTTGTTGTTGTTGTTGTTGTTGTTGTTGTTGTTGTTGTTGTTGTTGTTGTTGTTGTTGTTGTTGTTGTTGTTGTTGTTGTTGTTGTTGTTGTTGTTGTTGTTGTTGTTGTTGTTGTTGTTGTTGTTGTTGTTGTTGTTGTTGTTGTTGTTGTTGTTGTTGTTGTTGTTGTTGTTGTTGTTGTTGTTGTTGTTGTTGTTGTTGTTGTTGTTGTTGTTGTTGTTGTTGTTGTTGTTGTTGTTGTTGTTGTTGTTGTTGTTGTTGTTGTTGTTGTTGTTGTTGTTGTTGTTGTTGTTGTTGTTGTTGTTGTTGTTGTTGTTGTTGTTGTTGTTGTTGTTGTTGTTGTTGTTGTTGTTGTTGTTGTTGTTGTTGTTGTTGTTGTTGTTGTTGTTGTTGTTGTTGTTGTTGTTGTTGTTGTTGTTGTTGTTGTTGTTGTTGTTGTTGTTGTTGTTGTTGTTGTTGTTGTTGTTGTTGTTGTTGTTGTTGTTGTTGTTGTTGTTGTTGTTGTTGTTGTTGTTGTTGTTGTTGTTGTTGTTGTTGTTGTTGTTGTTGTTGTTGTTGTTGTTGTTGTTGTTGTTGTTGTTGTTGTTGTTGTTGTTGTTGTTGTTGTTGTTGTTGTTGTTGTTGTTGTTGTTGTTGTTGTTGTTGTTGTTGTTGTTGTTGTTGTTGTTGTTGTTGTTGTTGTTGTTGTTGTTGTTGTTGTTGTTGTTGTTGTTGTTGTTGTTGTTGTTGTTGTTGTTGTTGTTGTTGTTGTTGTTGTTGTTGTTGTTGTTGTTGTTGTTGTTGTTGTTGTTGTTGTTGTTGTTGTTGTTGTTGTTGTTGTTGTTGTTGTTGTTGTTGTTGTTGTTGTTGTTGTTGTTGTTGTTGTTGTTGTTGTTGTTGTTGTTGTTGTTGTTGTTGTTGTTGTTGTTATTGTTGTTGTTGTTGTTGTTGTTGTTGTTGTTGTTGTTGTTGTTGTTGTTGTTGTTGTTGTTGTTGTTTCTCAGCTTTGGACATTTATTCCTGAAATGTCCTTCTTCACCACACTCATAACATCTTACTTTTGTTCCATTGTTGACAGTTGGATTAGGGATTCTACAGTTCTTGGTCAGATGACCAATTTTCTTGCAATTACTGCATTGTATTGTGCAAGGACCTGTGTGATGTAAAGTACACCTATTGCAATATGGCTTAGTTCCTACATAACCATTATTTGATGATGGTTCTAAACGCCGTCTTGGGAATGTCTTCTTCTGAAACTCTAAGCTGATGGTAACCGGATCTAAGATCGATTTTTGAGTAGTAACTCGACCCTTGTAATTGATCAAACAGGTCATCGATCCTAGGAAGTGGGTACCGGTTTTTAACCGTCAATTTATTCAACTCTCTATAGTCTAATCACATGCGATAAGACTCGTCTTTCTTCTTGACAAATAAGACTGGAGCTCCCCAAGGTGAGGAACTCGGTCGAATGAATCCTTTCTCCAAAAGTTCTTGCAATTGACTTGCAAGTTCTTTCATTTCGGAAGGAGCTAAACGGTAAGGCGCTCGTGCCACTGGTGCAGCACCAGGCACTAAGTCTATTTTGAATTCCACCTGCCGGATTGGTGGAAGACCAGGCAAGTCTTCAGGAAAGACTTCTGGAAAATCTCGTACGATGGGTATGTCTTCAAGCCGTTTCTCCGGAGCCTTTTTCTCCGATACATGGGCTAGGATTGCCTGGTATCCCTTTCTGAGATACTTCCGAGTCTTCATGCAAGATATAATGTTACATCGTACTCCATTCTTATCGCCTTGGATAATCAACTTCTCACCGTTTGCAATTGGAATTCGAACAACTTTTTCGTGACAGACTATTTCTGCTTGGTTTTTAGACAACCAGTCCATACCAATGATAATATCAAAGCTTCCTATTTCGAATGGTATTAGATCTATAGAAAATATTTCTTTTGCTAATTCTAAGGTACAACCTTGGATTATGCTTTCGACTTCGATCATTTTACCATTTGCTAATTCTACAGAATACTTAGCATCTAATGGGGTAGGTATAATTGAAAGCAGGTGAATAATTTTATTTAACACAAAACTTCTATCGGCACCAGGATCAAATAAAGCAGAGACACAATGATTATTCAGATGAAACATACCCGTGACGATGTTTGGGTCTTGGCGGGCTTCTCCCGCATGAATGCCCTTCCTCGAGCATTGTTGTTGTTGTTGTTGTTGTTGTTGTTGTTGTTGTTGTTGTTGTTGTTGTTGTTGTTGTTGTTGTTGTTGTTGTTGTTGTTGTTGTTTCTCAGCTTTGGACATTTATTCCTGAAATGTCCTTCTTCACCACACTCATAACATCTTATTTTTGTTCCATTGTTGACAGTTGGATTAGGGATTCTACAGTTCTTGGTCAGATGACCAATTTTCTTGCAATTACTGCATTGTATTGTGCAAGGACCTGTGTGATGTAAAGTACACCTATTGCAATATGGCTTAGTTCCTACATAACCATTATTTGATGATGGTCCTGAGGTCTGAGCAGGTCTCTTTGTCTGTTGATCCCCTTGATTCTTCCCAGAGTTATCTTCCCATTTCCTTTTTTTATTGAACCCTTTTTGATCACTAGACTTTCCTTCTGCATTAGCACGAAGTTTTACTTTGTCAGCCAAACTGTTTGCCAAACGAACTGCATGCTCGATGTCCGTGGTTTCAGTAGTAATTATCAAATCTTGAATCTTTGGTGGAAGTCCAGAGATGTACTACTCAATCTTCTTATACTCGGGTGTAACCATTATTGGACAAAGAAGTGCCAACTCGTGAAAGCGGTTGGTGTACTCAGATACTTCGTACCCCTTTGTCTTCAAATTATGAAATTCCGCCTCTAATTTTTGAATTTCGCTCCTCGGGCAATACTTATTTCTCATCCGTCTCACCAATTCTTCCCACGTTATTGCATAAGAAGCATCAATCCCTACTGTTGCAGCAATTGTTAATACCCGTGCGAACAGTCAAAGAGATGGAGCTAATGCTAGTGGTGCTCCGCCTAATGGGAATGGAGCTGGAGAGGGTGTTAACCAAAGACCTCCGCGAAGGCCATTACCGGGTGTACAACCCACTAGGTCAGAAATTGATAGGGCTAATCCAGTGATTGAACAAGTTCCTACCCGAGCGGAAATGCATGAGGAGTTGAGGGCTATCCGAGCTCTCTTGTTGAGAAATGAAGAAGTGTTGATTCAACTTAGGGTCGAAAGAGATGCAAGCATGCAAAGGAATGAGCATACGGATGGGAATTATTCCAACCGCTCAAACCATGCCGAGCCATCGAATGAAAGGTCTTTGATTGCTCCAGAAGAGGTTGTTGCAAATGGAAATGGAGTTGGAAACATAGTGGAGCCTCGTGTAGTGGTAGCTCCTCGTGCTCATAACTTTAAGTATGAGAGTTTTCAAAAGTGTGGAGCTAAGGCATTCGATGGTACCCAAGATGCTGTAGGTGCTATGGAATGGTTAGATGATATTGAGGTTGTGTTTGCTTCTTGTTATTTCCCGGATGATATGAAGGTGTTGTGTGCAACCCGAATGTTGAAGAAGAATGCTAGGAATTGGTGGAGGGCTGCTACTATCTCCTTGACTCCCGAGGTGCTTGCTACTATGCCTTGGGGTACATTCAGGGAGAAGTTCCTAGAAGAGTATGTGGGAACCCGTGAGCTAAGGTTGATTGAGAAGGAATTTAGAGCATTGACAGCTAAGTCGGGTGCTATAACTGAGTATGCACACTCCTTTATGGAAAAGCTGAAATTTGTTGGACACTTGGTTAGGAGAGATGTTGATCAGGTGGAAGCGTATTGTGATGGGCTCCCTGCTAGCTATCGGGGCCTATGTAGACAACATACTACTTTATCTGCTGCTATCAAAGAATCCAAGAGATTGGATGATGATTTTAAGACTGAGAAAGTGGTGGCTAAAGATGATGACAAGAAAGTCGGTTTCAAAAGGAGATTCAATGGATCTTCGAGCTCAAATAAAAGTTTAAAGGTAACTCTTCTTCAAATGGAGACAAGGATAAGAAGAGTAATTCATGGTGTTCGTCTTGCAAGTCTCATCATAGTGGTCCATGTTCTGACAAGACCAAGAGGTGTGATAAGTGTGGCCATCCGGGGCATTCTGCTGAAGTGTGCAAAGACAAGACTCGTTGCTACAAGTGTAAGGAAACGGGTCATATGATTGCTAATTGCCCTCAAATGAAGGATGATGGGAAGAAAGCGGCTGCACCAAAGCCCAAGGTTCGTGCACTTCAGATGACTGCGGAAGCTGCTAAAGACAACGATGAGGTAGTAAGCGGTATCTTTCTTGTTAATTCTAAACCTGCTTCTGTACTTTTTGATTCGGGTGCAAATAGGTCTTTTGTGTCTACTGTGTTTGCCCCTAAACTTGAAAGAGTCACTACCCCCCTTGATTGTTCCATAGAGGTTGAAATAGCTGATGGTACTATTAGTGATATACGTGAAGGATATGATGATTGTGCTATAGAGATTGAGAGTCGTTCTTTTCCAGTCCAGTTGTTGCCTACTACTTTAGCTGGTTTTGATATAGTCATAGGAATGGATTGGTTAGCTCAAAATGATGCCACCATAGTATGCTCTCAAAAGATTGTAAGGATTTCGACTCCTGATGGTAAAACTATTTCGGTCCATGGAGATAAGAAAAGAGGAGGGATAAAAGTTATTAGTTTGATGAAGGCACTAAATTGTATTCGGCATAATAAGAGTCATTTTCTTGCCTATGTTATCGATGCACGAAAGGAGAAAGCTTCCATTTCTAATGTTGATATAGTTTCTGAATTTCCTGATGTTTTCCCGGATGATCTTCCCGGTATTCCTCCTGACCGTGAGGTCACCTTCCAAATTGACCTTGTACCCGGTGCTACTCTTGTTGCTAAAGCACCGTATCGTTTGGCTCCTACCGAAATGAAAGAACTTATGTCTCAACTTCAGGAACTACTTGACAAAGGTTTCATTCAACCAAGTTCCTCGCCTTGGGGAGCTCCGGTTCTCTTTGTCAAAAAGAAAGATGGTTCTATGCGCATGTGCATAGACTACCGTGAGCTGAACAAGCGAACGGTCAAGAACAAGTATCCTCTTCCCCGAATAGATGATCTTTTTGATCAACTTCATGGTGCTTCATTCTTCTCCAAGATTGACTTACGTTCCGGCTATCATCAATTAAAGGTCAAGAAAGGAAGATGTAGCCAAAACAGCTTTTCGCACTCAATATGGGCACTATGAGTTTCTTGTCATGCCATTTAGGTTGACAAATGCTCCTGCCGCTTTTATGGATTTAATGAATCGGGTATGTCCCCCATTCTTAGATCATTTTGTTATTGTATTCATTGATGATATCTTGATTTACTCCAAGTCTGAAGCTGAGCACCGTGATCATCTAAGAGCTGTCCTTGAAGTTCTTAGGGAAAAGAAATTGTATGCCAAGTTTTCGAAATGTGAGTTTTGGCTTCGAGAAGTTCAGTTTCTCGGGCATGTCATCTCTTCGGAAGGTATTAAAGTTGATCCCGCCAAGATTGAAGTTGTATCTAAGTGGGAACAACCAAAGACCCCCACAGAGATTAAGAGTTTTCTTGGTCTAGCTGGCTACTATAGAAGGTTTATACAAGATTTCTCCCGAATAGCCAAACCAATGACCGAACTGACCAAGAAAGGGGTGAAATACGTATGGGCTGAAGCACAAGAGAAAGCTTTTCAAACATTAAAGACCAAGTTATGTGAAGCTCCCATTCTTGCATTACCCGAAGGTACGGATGATTTAGTAGTTTACAGTGACGCTTCTATTACAGGTTTGGGTTGTGTCCTTATGCAAAGGGACAAGGTGATTGCTTATGCTTCACGACAACTGAAACCTCATGAAAAGAATTATCCGACACATGATCTAGAGTTGGCTGCTGTTGTATTTGCATTAAAGTTGTGGAGACACTACCTTTATGGCACTAAGTGTACCTTGTACACCGACCATAAAAGCTTACAGTATGTGTTCAATCAAAAGGAAATGAATGTGAGGCAGAGAAGGTGGATGGAGTTATTAAAGGATTATGATTGTAAAATTAAGTACCATCCAGGTAAAGCCAATGTGGTGGCGGACGCCTTAAGTAGAAAAGTGCAGAATTTTTCTTGTCGGTTGATGAGCATGGTGGTGCAAGCTAAGTCTGGATTACTCGATCGTATTAAAGAAGCTCAAGTGAGGGCTTTATTGAAAGATAACATTGATAATGAGAGCATTGGGAAGAAGAAACGTCTTGTGATGGAGACAAATAGTCGTGGGTTTAAGACTTACAAGGGTCGAATATGGGTACCATTGCTTGGTGGTAATCGTGAATTGATCCTTGAGGAAGCCCATAGAAGTAGATATTCGGTTCATCCTGGTGTCACTAAAATGTATGCAGATTTAAAGCCTATTTATTGGTAGCCGAATATCAAAGGTGAGGTAGCACATTTTGTTGAAAGATACTTGACTTGTGCTCGTGTGAAAACGGATCATCGAAAGCCTTATGGATTGTTGCAACAGTTAGAGATTCCAGAGTGGAAATGGGATCACATCACTATGGATTTTGTTACTAAGTTACCTAGAACACCGAAAGGAAATGACATGATATGGGTAATTGTTGATAGGTTGACCAAGAGTGCTCATTTCTTAGCAACTCGCCAAGATGTACCTTTGACTAAGATGGCTAAGATGTATGTAGATGAAGTTGTCTCGAAGCATGGAGTTCCATTGTCTATAGTTTCGGATCGAGACACGAGATTTGTATCTAGCTTTTGGAAAGGTCTCCAACGAGAGTTAGGTACTAGAGTGAATTTGAGCACGGCTTATCATCCTCAAACCGATGGTCAAAGTGAAAGAACCATTCAAACATTGGAAGACATGTTAAGGACTTGTGTCTTAGAGTATGGAGGAGCTTGGGATGATCACTTGAAGTTGATAGAGTTTTCGTATAACAATAGCTACCATTCAAGTATTGGAATGCCACCTTTTGAGATGCTTTATGGTAGAAGGTGTAGGACTCCAAGTTGTTGGATGGAGCCCGGTGAAAAGCAAATTACGGGTCCGGAAATTGTAGAAATCACAGCCGAGAAAGTGAATATTGCAAAGGAAGCACTTCGAGTAGCTAGAGAAAGACAGAAAACCTATGCCGATAAGAAAAGGAGACCGGTTGTGTTTGAAGTTGGTGATTTAGTGATGCTGAAAGTTTCTCCTTGGAAAGGAGTGATTCGGTTTGGTAAGAAAGGAAAGTTGAGTCCAAGATTCATTGGACCGTTTAAAGTATTAAAACGTATTAAGGATGTGGCTTATCAACTAGAATTGCCTCCGGAATTGGATGGAATCCATAACACATTTCATGTCTCATATTTGAGGAAGTGCTTGGCGGAGGAATCTAGTGTCATACCTATTGAAGATGTGAGTGTGGATCCGATGAAAAGAATGGTAGAGGAACCAATAGCTATTCTTGGAAGGAAACAAAAGAAGTTACGCCGAAAGATGATTGATCTAGTCTTGGTCAAATGGAGACATAATCATGGTGAAAGCCTTACTTGGGAAACCGAATCGGTAATGAAAGAGAAGTATCCCGAGTTGCTTCTTGCTGATGAGATTCCGGGGACGGAATCCTCTTAAGGGGGAGGTATTTGTAACATCCCGAACTTTTTATTTAACAGTTGACTTGTGCTGTTAAGTCAACATAACGTGTCGTTAAGTCTATTTTAGATTTAATGCTTATATGTGGTTTATGTGTTTTATATGTGAGATTTGAAAGTCTTAATGTATGATATGAAAATATGTTTATGAAGTAATTATATGCCTATTAGGAGTGATTAACGAAGTATTTAGGTAGTATATGGTCCTTAGAGGAGTTTTTGACTAGTATTGAGCTTTATGGAAGTCTAGGGACCAAATTTGACATATGGTGAAACTCAAAAACGGGTTTAGGGTCTCATGAGGAGTCATTTGAGTGTCATTATCAGATCTATTAGTTTCCTCTCAAGCCCTAACCCACCCCTTTCATCCCTAATCAATTCTTGAGCAAAAAGGCGATCAAAAGTGCGTTTCGGAAGTGTTTAATCTAGCTTTTCTCGTTCCCATTGTGAGTTGCAGGTATAGAAGGTATAATTTTATTGATTTCTGATCCTTTTGATTATAAGAGTCATTAGGAATTATAATTGTTGCGGCGCAACTATCTTCGTTGCGGCGCAACTATCTTCGTTGCGGCGCAACTACTTGTTGCGGCGCAACTACTTCGTTGCGGCGCAACTACTTGTTGCGGCGCAACTACTTCGTTGCGGCGCAACTACTTCGTTGCGGCGCAACTACTTCGTTGCGGCGCAACTACTTCGTTGCGGCGCAACTACTTCGTTGCGGCGCAACTACTTCGTTGCGGCGCAACTACTTCGTTGCGGCGCAACTACTTGTTGCGGCGCAACTATCTTCGTTGCGGCGCAACAAGTCTTGAGTTGCGGCGCAACTCTATGTTGCGGCGCAACTCCCCAGTTTTCAGAAAACGATATTGTTTTGAACCGTAACCTCATTTTGACACATAGCTTACTCCTGAAACTTAGAGTGTGTCCTTAGTTATGTAATTCCAGATTATGGTCTTAATGACTAGCGTTTTAATGGCCGTTTACTAATCATAGGTAGACGAGAGTTATTGCTTTGTTCGGTAACTTAGCTATCCTTTATTGCGTGCTACTTTGAGGTAAGATACACTACTTTGACACGCTGAGGGATTCAACAAAAGCATGGTTTTCAGAATATAACTTCTCTATTCTCATCTTGTATACTTAAGGGTATTCGGGTTGTATGGGAGGTTATATGGGATATGTATTTAACTTATGAGACCTGAAATGCATTTCCCTTTATATGCAATGCAAAGTTATGTTATGAAATGATATGCAATGTAATGAAATATGATGCAAGTATATGTTGATTATGATGTGCATGTATGTATGGCTTGGTCATCTAGTTCACTAGACTTTATAAGTTGCCATGTCACGTGCACGTTTAAGGGCCCAAACGTAAAAGATGATTGATCTAGTCTTGGTCAAATGGAGACATAATCATGGTGAAAGCCTTACTTGGGAAACCGAATCGGTAATGAAAGAGAAGTATCCCGAGTTGCTTCTTGCTGATGAGATTCCGGGGACGGAATCCTCTTAAGGGGGAGGTATTTGTAACATCCCGAACTTTTTATTTAACAGTTGACTTGTGCTGTTAAGTCAACATAACGTGTCGTTAAGTCTATTTTAGATTTAATGCTTATATGTGGTTTATGTGTTTTATATGTGAGATTTGAAAGTCTTAATGTATGATATGAAAATATGTTTATGAAGTAATTATATGCCTATTAGGAGTGATTAACGAAGTATTTAGGTAGTATATGGTCCTTAGAGGAGTTTTTGACTAGTATTGAGCTTTATGGAAGTCTAGGGACCAAATTTGACATATGGTGAAACTCAAAAACGGGTTTAGGGTCTCATGAGGAGTCATTTGAGTGTCATTATCAGATCTATTAGTTTCCTCTCAAGCCCTAACCCACCCCTTTCATCCCTAATCAATTCTTGAGCAAAAAGGCGATCAAAAGTGCGTTTCGGAAGTGTTTAATCTAGCTTTTCTCGTTCCCATTGTGAGTTGCAGGTATAGAAGGTATAATTTTATTGATTTCTGATCCTTTTGATTATAAGAGTCATTAGGAATTATAATTGGACAATAGGGAATCAATTAATGTGTAATTAGTGATGGTTTTGATGAAATAAGGCATGTATGATTTTCCTAAAGGTTGTAATGCTTTGTTAAGGCCTTAATATGAAGGATTTTGATGTTTTGAAACTGAGTTTTTGACCTGGAAAGGGTTGGGTTCGATTTGATGGCATAATCGATTTTGGTAGTGCAGAATCGGGGCCAGTTGCGGCGCAACTATCTTCGTTGCGGCGCAACGAAGTGCTTGAGTTGCGGCGCAACTCTAGGTTGCGGCGCAACTCCCCAGTTTTCAGAAAACGATATTGTTTTGAACCGTAACCTCATTTTGACACATAGCTTACTCCTGAAACTTAGAGTGTGTCCTTAGTTATGTAATTCCAGATTATGGTCTTAATGACTAGCGTTTTAATGGCCGTTTACTAATCATAGGTAGACGAGAGTTATTGCTTTGTTCGGTAACTTAGCTATCCTTTATTGCGTGCTACTTTGAGGTAAGATACACTACTTTGACACGCTGAGGGATTCAACAAAAGCATGGTTTTCAGAATATAACTTCTCTATTCTCATCTTGTATACTTAAGGGTATTCGGGTTGTATGGGAGGTTATATGGGATATGTATTTAACTTATGAGACCTGAAATGCATTTCCCTTTATATGCAATGCAAAGTTATGTTATGAAATGATATGCAATGTAATGAAATATGATGCAAGTATATGTTGATTATGATGTGCATGTATGTGTGGCTTGGTCATCTAGTTCACTAGACTTTATAAGTTGCCATGTCACGTGCACGTTTAAGGGCCCAAACGTAAAAGATGATTATATGTAATGTTTAGGTAACTTTTTCACCTAAACTATATGTGATGAAATCGAGCTAGTATATATGATGAAGTGTTAAGCTTAACCCGTATTCACCTTAGCCGGGTGGGTGCGCATATGTTGTTGCTTGGGTGGCTCCTTGCAACGTAATTACGTGGTTTGAGTATCTCCGGGTGGAGTGATTACCCACCAATGTCTTGAACATACGGACTACTCCTGGAGTGGCTTGCCATTCCTTAACGACACTTGATGGACCGCCTTATGGCTCATCCATCTAGTCGGGTGTGAGGTTCCCGTTAGGTCTTATGACCGCCTTATGGCTCATCCATCTAGTCGGGTGTGAGGTTCCCGTTAGGTCTTATGACCGCCTACACATAAACTTACACCTATATGATATGCGTGACGTAAGTCACACCTTATATGACGATATGTGATGATATGAAATGATGAAACGATGGATAGGCACATTTAGGATGATTAATCCTAATATGATATGATGTTGATGATATGATATGATGTTGATGCTATGTAATATGTGCCTTTAATATGAAAAGTTGCTTTACCAAGTTTTAATGGGACAAATGATTTATTACCTTAGTGTTATCTTACTTAGCTAATTCGTTAGCTAACACTTGTTTCCTGAAATATGTTGTCCCCTCAGGTTTAGCAAGCTAGATGGAGTTGATGGTGAATAAAGAGCGAGATGGGTAGATTATATGGAGATGCTTAGTCACCCATAGACGCTGCTCATTTTAGACATTTGTTTCTTTATGACATTTATGATTTGATATGACTTGTATACGGTTGTTTTGTGTTGGACAACCGCAGGATTTCCATTTATTCTATTTCTATGATGTGATGAGTAACACCACCTTTGTGAACAAATCAAACTAGATTTTATGGTTTGAACTTTTAAAACGTTATTCCGCATTCTTTAACACCATTGGGTGAAAAGTTTTTGGAAATCCGTATTTTTTAAACGACGGGTGTTACACTATTCATAATTACTATTCATGAATACGACTACTGAATACGGTTAGTATTCACGGATACGGTACTATTCATAAATACGGTTACTGATAGTATCAGTATGAAAAAGTATTTCCAAGTAACTCTCAAATAACCATTTGAGTTCTATATGATCCTTCCCAAATTAAGCGTAGGTAGCTAAGCTATGCATAATTTCATATAACACTCAACTAAAGTTCTTTGACAATAATTGTCCGTTATTTATCCAAAGAATATTTGTTCATTTTATTATGCCATACAATGTTTGTTCATATTACTTGATTTACAAAAAAAAATTAAGTAGTACACGTAATAGTCAATTAGTCAACCTGAAATTTTGGCGGTTGTCACAACATTAAACCTTGAATCATAAATTACCTCATAAACAATTTGATCATAATAAACATCAATGCATTAAGCCCCTCATAAATTCAATCATAAATTTGATCACAACTTTTGTTCTAAAAAAGCAACTATAACTCAACTTTATATTATATATCGATATAGATACTCGTAGTATACCAAAGTTGAAGAGAAAAGTTGCATTATTTATTTTAAATACAAATAAATATGTAAATATTGAATCAATAAAGATTAAAATTTTGGATTAGATAAATTACAATAAAAGTATAAATTAATAAATATGAGCATAGTTTTTCAATCCTTCAACACTTCTTTTAAATTTTTGAATATAAGCCTCTTCCTTGTTGAACTTTTCCAACTTCCTCTGAAATTGTTGTTCTTTCTCTTCAATCACTCCCATGAACATTCGAATCAAGTTTTATTTTTTTTCAACAAAGTATTTAGACACTGGAACTAAAAGGCTGGGAATAATTAATAATAAAAATAATCGATATCTAAAGAATAAAATAAAAGAGGGAAAATAGAAACCCAACAAAATAATTTTGTAAATTCCATACATCTTTATCTTTTCTTTATAAATACTAAAACAGAACCCTTAATTCAAAAATGGAGTAATCTAGACCCTTTATTAAATTTCTTTCTTATTTCTCCACCCTTAGATCAAGATGATGACATCATCATTGACTCAACCTTTAATCAAATACTCTTTTAGTCCTCCAACTATGGATAAAATGTTCCAACAATACATATTATTAATTAATATTCTACTAATCATATCAAAATTAATATGTCTAACTTTTTGGATACCCTTTAATATGTCTAACATTTTGGATACCCTTTTTGATTCACATCATCATCTATCTTTCTTTTAATTTTATTTTCATTTCATATTTTATTTTCTTATAAATCTTCTTATAGATTAATATTATTAAAAAAATACGCTTTCTTGATTTGTTAACAAATAATGATTGTTTCAAAAAACTATGTCGATCCATCTTATAACTTTTTTAATATTTGATTTTTTAATAAGTATTAGCAATTATATTTGCAGTTGCTTAATTTGTGTCAAGTAATATTATGATCATCTTCCATTATAGTTTATTTTTCGTATTTGATTTTCTTACAAATAATTAATAACAAATAATTTTGTATTGGATTATGGTTTAAATTAACCTTATGTTATGAAGTATAACTATACACTTGATGATATATTATTAAGATTGAAAAATAGGGTTGTTATTGTTTATAGTGAATCATCTGAATGAGCTCATAGGAGATATTGTGACAAACAGTCATTATCGTGATACGAAAAATGTATGAATATTATAGATCAACTACATATTAGCATAATAAAGATTACATATTTGCTTCCATATCACTATATACAATATCATGGCAGATCAAGTTGTGTTCGATAGGATGGCTGACATCGATGCATTCAAGGAATCTTGGAACATCTGGGTTAAAATTGTCTTACTTTGGAAGCCGACGTATAAGTACAACCCAAAAATTGTCCCATTCGAGTCCCTCTTTAATGAAGGAGGCGTTAGGAAATCAATAACTTCGCTATGGCTTCAATGAAGGAGATTACATGCTTGTGGATCATAGGCATAAAATCAGCTTCTACAAAACCACTACTATTTGTGTATCCAATTATTTTGTGGATACCGTGAATCCTTATAACTTTTTATACTATACGTAGTTAACTACCTCCATGCATTGGACCAACCGTTTTAGCTTTCAATTCACTGGAAAAAAAGCGTATGTTGTAATCTTTAAAAATATAATCATTTGTGATACTACATAAAACTAAAAAACACTTGTCAGGTGGATGGGAAATCACTGTCAAACCTTAGTCTTTGAAATTATATTTATACTATGGTTGATTTATGAAAAAAACAACCGGTTTATTTTCATTATTCTTAATTTATTTATTATTCTGTCATATTTTAATAGCTTTTAAGTATTTATTATACCATTATGCTATATTTTTATACGTATAAATGTAATTTTTTTTATAGGTTTCTTTCGCGTTTCACCTAATGAACTTTCAGGATTGGACAAATGCAATGTAGCATATCAAGTGGATGAAACGAGAGCTGCTTACAAAGAATTTAGAAATAAGGGTTCCATCACTTAATGAGTAAATGAACAACACAAATCCATAACCATGTTTTAATATCAACAAATTTTATTCTAATGTGCAAACTCAACTCAACCGAGTATAGTGGTCTAGTGAAGTGCATCTAGCAACAAACAGGAAACCATCCTTGCATATTCTTGTACCTCAATTTTAGGAAAATCAAGCAAGAAATCTTCATTGCTATCTGACCTCCATGCAAAAACAAAAGAATATAAGTATATAACTTGACGAGCTACTATACATATTGGACTCACAAACTTTCGAAAGTTACCTCTTAAATGTTTATTACACAGTTTTGAGCTGTTTTCAGCAGTTTTGAGCTGTTTTTCAGCAGTTTTGAGCTGTTTTTCAGCAGTTTTGAGCTGTTTTTCAGCAGTTTTGAGCTGTTTTTCAGCAGTTTTGAGCTGTTTTTCAGCAGTTTTGAGCTGTTTTTCAGCAGTTTTGAGCTGTTTTTCAGCAGTTTTGAGCTGTTTTTCAGCAGTTTTGAGCTGTTTTTCAGCAGTTTTGAGCTGTTTTTCAGCAGTTTTGAGCTGTTTTTCAGCAGTTTTGAGCTGTTTTTCAGCAGTTTTGAGCTGTTTTTCAGCAGTTTTGAGCTGTTTTTCAGCAGTTTTGAGCTGTTTTTCAGCAGTTTTGAGCTGTTTTTCAGCAGTTTTGAGCTGTTTTTCAGCAGTTTTGAGCTGTTTTTCAGCAGTTTTGAGCTGTTTTTCAGCAGTTTTGAGCTGTTTTTCAGCAGTTTTGAGCTGTTTTTCAGCAGTTTTGAGCTGTTTTTCAGCAGTTTTGAGCTGTTTTTCAGCAGTTTTGAGCTGTTTTTCAGCAGTTTTGAGCTGTTTTTCAGCAGTTTTGAGCTGTTTTTCAGCAGTTTTGAGCTGTTTTTCAGCAGTTTTGAGCTGTTTTTCAGCAGTTTTGAGCTGTTTTTCAGCAGTTTTGAGCTGTTTTTCAGCAGTTTTGAGCTGTTTTTCAGCAGTTTTGAGCTGTTTTTCAGCAGTTTTGAGCTGTTTTTCAGCAGTTTTGAGCTGTTTTTCAGCAGTTTTGAGCTGTTTTTCAGCAGTTTTGAGCTGTTTTTCAGCAGTTTTGAGCTGTTTTTCAGCAGTTTTGAGCTGTTTTTCAGCAGTTTTGAGCTGTTTTTCAGCAGTTTTGAGCTGTTTTTCAGCAGTTTTGAGCTGTTTTTCAGCAGTTTTGAGCTGTTTTTCAGCAGTTTTGAGCTGTTTTTCAGCAGTTTTGAGCTGTTTTTCAGCAGTTTTGAGCTGTTTTTCAGCAGTTTTGAGCTGTTTTTCAGCAGTTTTGAGCTGTTTTTCAGCAGTTTTGAGCTGTTTTTCAGCAGTTTTGAGCTGTTTTTCAGCAGTTTTGAGCTGTTTTTCAGCAGTTTTGAGCTGTTTTTCAGCAGTTTTGAGCTGTTTTTCAGCAGTTTTGAGCTGTTTTTCAGCAGTTTTGAGCTGTTTTTCAGCAGTTTTGAGCTGTTTTTCAGCAGTTTTGAGCTGTTTTTCAGCAGTTTTGAGCTGTTTTTCAGCAGTTTTGAGCTGTTTTTCAGCAGTTTTGAGCTGTTTTTCAGCAGTTTTGAGCTGTTTTTCAGCAGTTTTGAGCTGTTTTTCAGCAGTTTTGAGCTGTTTTTCAGCAGTTTTGAGCTGTTTTTCAGCAGTTTTGAGCTGTTTTTCAGCAGTTTTGAGCTGTTTTTCAGCAGTTTTGAGCTGTTTTTCAGCAGTTTTGAGCTGTTTTTCAGCAGTTTTGAGCTGTTTTTCAGCAGTTTTGAGCTGTTTTTCAGCAGTTTTGAGCTGTTTTTCAGCAGTTTTGAGCTGTTTTTCAGCAGTTTTGAGCTGTTTTTCAGCAGTTTTGAGCTGTTTTTCAGCAGTTTTGAGCTGTTTTTCAGCAGTTTTGAGCTGTTTTTCAGCAGTTTTGAGCTGTTTTTCAGCAGTTTTGAGCTGTTTTTCAGCAGTTTTGAGCTGTTTTTCAGCAGTTTTGAGCTGTTTTTCAGCAGTTTTGAGCTGTTTTTCAGCAGTTTTGAGCTGTTTTTCAGCAGTTTTGAGCTGTTTTTCAGCAGTTTTGAGCTGTTTTTCAGCAGTTTTGAGCTGTTTTTCAGCAGTTTTGAGCTGTTTTTCAGCAGTTTTGAGCTGTTTTTCAGCAGTTTTGAGCTGTTTTTCAGCAGTTTTGAGCTGTTTTTCAGCAGTTTTGAGCTGTTTTTCAGCAGTTTTGAGCTGTTTTTCAGCAGTTTTGAGCTGTTTTTCAGCAGTTTTGAGCTGTTTTTCAGCAGTTTTGAGCTGTTTTTCAGCAGTTTTGAGCTGTTTTTCAGCAGTTTTGAGCTGTTTTTCAGCAGTTTTGAGCTGTTTTTCAGCAGTTTTGAGCTGTTTTTCAGCAGTTTTGAGCTGTTTTTCAGCAGTTTTGAGCTGTTTTTCAGCAGTTTTGAGCTGTTTTTCAGCAGTTTTGAGCTGTTTTTCAGCAGTTTTGAGCTGTTTTTCAGCAGTTTTGAGCTGTTTTTCAGCAGTTTTGAGCTGTTTTTCAGCAGTTTTGAGCTGTTTTTCAGCAGTTTTGAGCTGTTTTTCAGCAGTTTTGAGCTGTTTTTCAGCAGTTTTGAGCTGTTTTTCAGCAGTTTTGAGCTGTTTTTCAGCAGTTTTGAGCTGTTTTTCAGCAGTTTTGAGCTGTTTTTCAGCAGTTTTGAGCTGTTTTTCAGCAGTTTTGAGCTGTTTTTCAGCAGTTTTGAGCTGTTTTTCAGCAGTTTTGAGCTGTTTTTCAGCAGTTTTGAGCTGTTTTTCAGCAGTTTTGAGCTGTTTTTCAGCAGTTTTGAGCTGTTTTTCAGCAGTTTTGAGCTGTTTTTCAGCAGTTTTGAGCTGTTTTTCAGCAGTTTTGAGCTGTTTTTCAGCAGTTTTGAGCTGTTTTTCAGCAGTTTTGAGCTGTTTTTCAGCAGTTTTGAGCTGTTTTTCAGCAGTTTTGAGCTGTTTTTCAGCAGTTTTGAGCTGTTTTTCAGCAGTTTTGAGCTGTTTTTCAGCAGTTTTGAGCTGTTTTTCAGCAGTTTTGAGCTGTTTTTCAGCAGTTTTGAGCTGTTTTTCAGCAGTTTTGAGCTGTTTTTCAGCAGTTTTGAGCTGTTTTTCAGCAGTTTTGAGCTGTTTTTCAGCATCTATGAGCTGATTTCAGCAGTTTTGAGCTGTTTTTCAGCAGTTTTGAGCTGATTTCAGCAGTTTTGAGCTGTTTCAGTAGTTTTGAGCTGATTTCAGTAGTTTTGAGCTGTTTCAGTAGTTTTGAGCTGATTTCAGCAGTTTTGAGCTGTTTCAGTAGTTTTGAGCTGATTTCAGCAGTTTTGAGCTGTTTCAGTAGTTTTGAGCTGATTTCAGCAGTTTTGAGCTGTTTCAGCAGTTTTGAGCTGATTTCAGCAGTTTTGAGCTGATTTCAGTAGTTTTGAGCTGTTTCAGTAGTTTTGAGCTGATTTCAGCAGTTTTGAGCTGTTTCAGCAGTTTTGAGCTGATTTCAGCAGTTTTGAGCTGTTTCAGCAGTTTTGAGCTGATTTCAGCAGTTTTGAGCTGTTTCAGCAGTTTTGAGCTGATTTCAGCAGTTTTGAGCTGATTTCAGCAGTTTTGAGCTGTTTCAGCAGTTTTGAGCTGATTTCAGTAGTTTTGAGCTGTTTCAGCAGTTTTGAGCTGATTTCAGCAGTTTTGAGCTGTTTCAGTAGTTTTGAGCTGATTTCAGCAGTTTTGAGCTGATTTCAGCAGTTTTGAGCTGATTTCAGCAGTTTTGAGCTGTTTCAGCAGTTTTGAGCTGATTTCAGCAGTTTTGAGCTGTTTCAGTAGTTTTGAGCTGATTTCAGCAGTTTTGAGCTGTTTCAGTAGTTTTGAGCTGATTTCAGCAGTTTTGAGCTGTTTCAGTAGTTTTGAGCTGATTTCAGCAGTTTTGAGCTGTTTCAGTAGTTTTGAGCTGATTTCAGTAGTTTTGAGCTGTTTCAGTAGTTTTGAGCTGATTTCAGCAGTTTTGAGCTGTTTCAGTAGTTTTGAGCTGATTTCAGCAGTTTTGAGCTGTTTCAGTAGTTTTGAGCTGATTTCAGCAGTTTTGAGCTGTTTCAGTAGTTTTGAGCTGATTTCAGCAGTTTTGAGCTGTTTCAGCAGTTTTGAGCTGATTTCAGTAGTTTTGAGCTGATTTCAGCAGTTTTGAGCTGTTTCAGTAGTTTTGAGCTGATTTCAGCAGTTTTGAGCTGTTTCAGTAGTTTTGAGCTGATTTCAGCAGTTTTGAGCTGTTTCAGCAGTTTTGAGCTGATTTCAGCAGTTTTGAGCTGTTTCAGTAGTTTTGAGCTGATTTCAGCAGTTTTGAGCTGTTTCAGTAGTTTTGAGCTGATTTCAGCAGTTTTGAGCTGTTTCAGTAGTTTTGAGCTGATTTCAGCAGTTTTGAGCTGTTTCAGTAGTTTTGAGCTGATTTCAGTAGTTTTGAGCTGTTTCAGCAGTTTTGAGCTGATTTCAGTAGTTTTGAGCTGTTTCAGCAGTTTTGAGCTGATTTCAGCAGTTTTGAGCTGTTTCAGCAGTTTTGAGCTGATTTCAGCAGTTTTGAGCTGATTTCAGCAGTTTTGAGCTGATTTCAGCAGTTTTGAGCTGATTTCAGCAGTTTTGAGCTGATTTCAGCAGTTTTGAGCTGATTTCAGCAGTTTTGAGCTGTTTCAGCAGTTTTGAGCTGTTTCAGCAGTTTTGAGCTGATTTCAGCAGTTTTGAGCTGTTTCAGTAGTTTTGAGCTGATTTCAGCAGTTTTGAGCTGTTTCAGCAGTTTTGAGCTGATTTCAGCAGTTTTGAGCTGTTTCAGTAGTTTTGAGCTGATTTCAGCAGTTTTGAGCTGTTTCAGTAGTTTTGAGCTGATTTCAGCAGTTTTGAGCTGTTTCAGTAGTTTTGAGCTGATTTCAGCAGTTTTGAGCTGTTTCAGTAGTTTTGAGCTGATTTCAGTAGTTTTGAGCTGATTTCAGCAGTTTTGAGCTGTTTCAGCAGTTTTGAGCTGATTTCAGCAGTTTTGAGCTGTTTCAGCAGTTTTGAGCTGATTTCAGCAGTTTTGAGCTGATTTCAGCAGTTTTGAGCTGATTTCAGCAGTTTTGAGCTGATTTCAGCAGTTTTGAGCTGATTTCAGCAGTTTTGAGCTGTTTCAGCAGTTTTGAGCTGATTTCAGCAGTTTTGAGCTGATTTCAGTAGTTTTGAGCTGATTTCAGCAGTTTTGAGCTGTTTTTCAGCATTTTGAGCAGTTTTTCAGCAGTTTTGAGCTGTTTTTCAGCATCTATGAGCTGATTTCAGCAGTTTTGAGCTGTTTTTCAGCAGTTTTGAGCTGATTTCAGCAGTTTTGAGCTGTTTTTCAGCAGTTTTGAGCTGATTTCAGCAGTTTTGAGCTGTTTTTCAGCATTTTGAGCTGTTTCACAGTTTTGAGCTTACAGTTTTTCAACAACTTTGAGTTGTTTTTTGTAACACCCTTCATTTGAAAATACGGGTTTCCAAAAATTTTCGCCTAACGGCGTTAGAATAAAGCGGAAGAAACATTAAAAGTCCAAACCAATTAAAATCTGTTTGGTTTACTTATTCAATGGTATTACAATTCGCATCATCAAAATATGTTTAATAGAAACCCGTCGGTTGCCCAACACAAAACAACCGACTACATAATAATCCAACTCCATCAAAGACAAACATAAACAATTGTCTATAAAAGTTCAGCATCTATGGGTAGCTAAGGACTTCATCAAGCTATCTACCCATTCCTCGCTCTTCTTCAGCAACTACCTCAGCTACGCTAAACCTGAGGGAGCAACACATTTCAAAAGACAAGTGTTAACTAACGAATTAGCTAAGTAAGATAACACTCAAGTTATAAAACATTTGTCCATTTCAAACATTATGGATTTGAACACTTCATTAAGGCACAACACACATCAAACACACAATACTTCATAATAGGATGAACCACCCTAAATGTGTCTATCCTGCTTTACTTCATTACACACATATAACCACATAACTGCTTTCTACATTAACTTCTTTACTACGTTTTAACTGCTTTACTACATTTTAACTGCGTCAATGCGCAACATAAGTTACACCCGACTAGATGACAACCATTCAGTTGAACATCAAACGTCGTTAAGGAATGGCAAGCCAATCCCCGAGTAATCCGTATGTACAAGACAAATGAGGGTGGGTCAGACCCCTCGTATTACTCAACTGCATCTCAATGACCATGTTGCAAGGAGCCACCCAAGCAACCTACGTCAACGCACTTAGCCGGGCTAGGGCAAGTACGGGTTAAGCTTAACACTTTCCTGCATCAAAGTTTTACGAGCTCGGAACTGCATTATTTAGTTTAGGTGACTACATTACCTAAACATTTACTACGTTAACTGCTTTTACGTTTTGGGCCCTTAAACGTGCACGTGTCATGGCAACTTAACAAGTCTAGTGAACTAGATGAGCAAGCCATACAAACATGCACAACATCACTCAATAACAACATATACTGCATCTCATAGCATCACAAGTTACTGCATATCATAACACTACATCATATTTCATACATAGCACTACATCCTACGTCATATCATAACATGCACTATAATACATATCATGAGGGACTGCATTTCAGGTCTCAAAGGTCAACTACATAACCCACATTACCTCCCGTGTAACCCACATACCCATAAACAACATATGTTACCAATTAGGAAGTTGTAATTATGAAACCATCGTTTATTGAACCCTCAGCGTGTCAAAAGTAGTGTATCTTACCTCAAAGAAGCGCACGACAATAGGCAACTACGTTACCGAGTAAAGCAACTAGTCTCGTCTACCTATATATAGTAAACGACCATTAGACACGCTAATACTCACGTTATTAAAGTCATATCTCAGACCTCCACACTTACAAACAAGACTCACGACAACGACAAACGCATTGGAGGTTCAAAAGTTAAACTTACATCAAATCTGACAATGTTGCGCCGCAACATACCATGTTGCGCCGCAACTTATTTGTCTGTATTAGAGTTGCGCCGCAACCATACGTTGCCCCGCAACATACTATGTTGCGCCGCAACATACTATGTTGCGCCGCAACATACTATGTTGCGCGCAACATACTATTTGCGCCGCAACATGCCAGTTGCGCCGCAACTAGCCCCGATTCTGCACAAGTTCGATCGATTACACCCCAAACCAGATCCAAACGACTCCAAATCAATTACATGACTTTCATACATCAAAATCCTTCATTTTCAAACCATTATAATGCAAATAACTCCTTTATTAAACCACTCATGATTTGCATTATTAAAACAAACGTTATTTCGACATCAATTGACCCTCCAATGGTCTAGATCTGATTTCTAATGACTCATATGATCAAAAAGACATAAAATCAAAGGCAATATACCACTAATACCTGGAGATCACAATGGGGATGCAAAATACTCGATCAATCACTCCTAAATCACACGTTTGAAGGATTTTCGGCTTAGAATTTTGATAGGGGATCAAAGGGGTGGCTAGGGCTTGAGAGAAAAGTTATATTTCTGCAAATGATGAACTAATGGCTCCCTCCAAGACCCTAAACCCGTTTTTGACTTTCACACCATGTCAAAATTGGTCCCTAAGCTTCATAAAGTCATATTTCTTGCCAAAACACCTCTATGGACTATATACAACTCATTAAACACTTTGAACACCTCAAAAAGGCATTTAACTACATCATAATCACATTACTACATCAATCAATAAGACATTCAAGTCCCACACGCATAACACATTAACTACATATAAGCATAAAATCTATCGACGACTTAACGACACGTTATGTTGACTTAACGACTCCAGTCAACCGTTAAATAAAAAAATTGGGATGTTACAATTACCTCCCCCTTAAGAGGATTCCGTCCCTGGAATCTCATCAGAAAGGAACAACTCTGGATACTTCTCTTTCATTACCGACTCGGTTTCCCAAGTGAGACTTTCTCCATGATTGTGCTTCCACTTGATCAACACAAGGTCAATCATCTTCCTGCGTAACTTCTTTTGCTTCCTTCCAAGTATAGCTATTGGTTCTTCAATCATCCTTTTACTTGGATCAATGCTCACTTCTTCAATAGGAATCACACTTGACTCCTCGGCTAAACATTTCCTCAAATAGGATACATGAAATGTGTTGTGAATTCCATCCAATTCTGGAGGTAATTCCAACTGATATGCCACATCTTTAATACGCTTCAGAACTTTAAATGGTCCAATAAATCTTGGACTCAACTTACCTTTCTTTCCAAAGCGGATGACTCCTTTCCATGGGGATACTTTCAGCATCACCATGTCACCAACTTCAAACTCAACCGACCTTCTTTTCTTGTCGGCATAAGTTTTCTGCCTTTCTCTTGCAACACGAAGAGCTTCTTTAGCAAGTAATGGCACCCAAATTCGACCCTTATAAGTCCGAAATCCACGGCTATTCGTCTCCATCACTAATCTTTTCTTCTTTCCAATACTTTCTTTGTCGATGTTATCCTTCAATAACGCTTTAACTTGAGCCTCCTTGATACGATCAAGTAATCCCGACTTCGCTTGTACAACCATGCTCATCAATCTACATGAAAAATTCTGCACCTTCCTACTTAATGCATCAGCCACTACATTGGCTTTACCGGGATGGTATTTGATTTCACAATCATAGTCTTTCAACAGTTCCATCCATCTCCTTTGTCTCACATTCATTTCTTTCTGAGTAAACACATATTGTAAACTCTTATGGTCGGTGTACAAGGTACACTTAGTGCCATATAGGTAGTGTCTCCATAACTTCAAAGCAAACACCACCGCCGCTAACTCAAGATCATGAGTCGGGTAGTTCTTTTCATGTGGCTTCAATTGGCGTGAAGCATAGGCAATAACCTTATCCCTCTGCATAAGAACACAACCCAAACCCGTAATGGAAGCATCACTATAAACAACAAGATCATCCGTACCTTCGGGTAAGGCAAGGATAGGAGCTTCACATAACTTCGTCTTCAACGTTTGAAAAGCCTTCTCTTGAGCTTCCGACCACACAAACTTCACTCCTTTCTTCGTCAATTCGGTCATTGGCTTAGCTATACGAGAGAAATCTTGTATAAACCTTCGATAATAGCCGGCTAAACCAAGAAAACTCTTGATCTCCGTGGGAGTCTTTGGCTGCTCCCACTTAGAAACAGCTTCAATCTTTGAGGGATCAACTTTAATTCCTTCGGAAGAAATGACATGTCCAAGAAACTGAACTTCTCTAAGCCAAAACTCACATTTAGAGAACTTTGCATATAACTTCTTTTCTCTAAGGACTTCAAGGACAGCCCTTAAGTGTTCTCGATGCTCGGCTTCAGACTTAGAATAAATCAGAATGTCATCTATGAAAACAATCACAAAATGGTCTAAGAATGGACGACAAACACGATTCATAAGATCCATAAAGGCAGCTGGAGCATTTGTCAAGCCAAAAGGCATGACTAAGAATTCATAATGTCCATATCGTGTACGAAAAGCTGTTTTCGCAACATCCTCCTTGTTAACCTTCAATTGGTGATAACCGGACCGCAAATCTATTTTAGAAAAGTATGAAGCACCATGTAGTTGATCAAAAAGATCATCAATACGCGGAAGAGGATACTTGTTCTTAACCGTTCGTTTATTCAACTCACGGTAGTCTATACACATGCGCATTGAACCATCTTTCTTCTTTACAAATAAAACCGGAGCTCCCCAAGGCGAGGAACTAGGTTGTATAAAACCCTTGTCAAGTAACTCTTGAAGTTGCGTCATCAACTCTTTCATCTCAGTAGGAGCCAAACGATATGGTGCCTTTGCAACTGGAGTAGCACCGGGAACAAGATCAATCTGAAAAGTAACCTCTCGATCGGGAGGAATACCGGGAAGATCATCCGGAAAGACATCAGAAAATTCAGAAACTACATCAACGTTAGAAATAGAAGACTTCTCCTTTCGTGTATCAATCACATAAGCAAGGAAGTGATTCTTATTATGCCGAATGCAATTTAGAGCCTTCATTAAATTAATGATCTTCAAGCCCCCTTCTTCTTATCTCCATAAACAGAGATGACTACACCATCCGGGGTAGTGAAACGAACTACCTTTTGAGAACATATAATTGTGGCATCATTTTGAGACAACCAATCCATACCTATCACTATATCAAAACCAGCAAGAGTAGTAGGTAATAACTGGACCGGAAAAGAGCGACCTTCAATCTCAATGTCACAATCATCATAGCCCACACGTATGTCACTAATAGTACCATTGGCAATCTCTACCTCTACAGAACAATCTAAGGGAGTAGTGACTCTTTCAAGCTTAGGAGCAAACAAGGTAGACACAAAGGACCTATTTGCACCCGAATCAAAAAGAACAGAAGCAGGTTTTGAATTAACAAGGAAAGTACCGCTTACCACTTCATCGTTGTCCTTAGCAGCTTCCACCGTCATTTGAAGTGCTTGAACTCTTGTCTTTGGAGCGGCTGCCTTCTTTCCATCATTCTTCATCTGTGGACAATCTGCAATGAGATGACCTGTTTCTTGACACTTGTAGCAACGCATCCTATCCCTACAATCAGCTGCAATATGCCCCGATGAACCACACTTATGGCACCTTTTGGTCTTGTCTGAACATTGACCATCATGAGTAGTCTTGCAAGTGGGACACCACGTGCCACTCTTCTTCTTGTCTTTACCTCCATTCGAGGTAGAACCACCTTTGAACTTCTTATTAGAACCCGAAGACCAATTAGATCTTCTCTTGAATCCCGACTTCTTATCCTCGGCTTTATCAACAACTTTTTCAGATTTGAGGTAATCATCTAACCTCTTAGACTCCTTAATAGCTGCAGACAGGGTAGTGTGCTGCCTACATAGACCACGATAACTAACCGGGAGACCATCACAATATGCCTCAATCTGGTCCACCTCCCTACGGACCATATGACCCACAAACTTGAGTTTCTCCATGAACGAATGGGCATACTCCATTATAGCACCGGGCTTAGCAGTCAAGGCCCTAAACTCCTTCTCAATCAGCCTCAACTCTCGAGTTCCAACATACTCCTCCAAGAACTTCTCCTTAAAAGTACCCCAAGGCATCACAGCTAGCACCTCGGGAGCTATGGAAACTGTAGTAGCCCTCCACCAATTACGGGCATTCTTTTTCAACATACGAGTTGCACACAAAACTTTCATGTCATCAGGACAATAACATGAAGCAAAGACCACCTCAATGTCTTCTAACCACTCCATGGCACCCACTGCATTCTGAGTACCATCAAAGTCTTTAGCACCACATTTCTGAAAACTCTCATACTTAAAGTTATTAGCACGAGGGGCAACCACGACTCGTGGTCCCACCAAATTTTCTACACCATTCACCTCAGCAACTACATCCTCAAGAGTAACCAACGACCTTACATTCGATGGCTCAGCACGGTTTGAGCGGTTCAAATAGTTTCCATCGGTATGCTCATTCCGGTGCAAACTAGCATCCCTTTCTGCCCTCAATTGTGCTAACTCCTCTTCATTTCTCATCAAAAGAGCTCAGATAGCTCTCAACTCTTCATGTAATTCTGCTTGATTGGGAACCTGTTCAATCACCGGGTTTGCCCTATCAATTTCCGACCTTGTGGGCTGTGCACCCGGTAATAGCCTTCGCGGAGGCCTTTGGTTAACACCATTCCCAGCCCCATTCCCATTAGGCGGAGCACCACTAGCATTAGTTCCATCTCGTTGACTGTTAGCACGAGTGTTAACCATGTTGTCTACAATGTAATGACGGCAGTTAGTAAGAATTAAAGTGAGAACAAGGAGATTAAGGCCACACGATATCTACATAAGCTGCATATAAAATCTCAAACAAGCCTCAACCTACACTCTCACTCAATCCCAACCCGTCCTAATGTACATCATCTCAAAGCTAGGCACACCTACGTAGTCCTAACTTATCCTTCATCGGTTTAAGTCCAAAATCCTACGGTCATAGTCGAACTTTGGTTCACTTAAACCATTTCTCTGATATCAACTTGTAACACCCTTCATTTGAAAATACGGGTTTCCAAAAATTTTCGCGTAACGGCGTTAGAATAAAGCGGAAGAAATATTAAAAGTCCAAACCAATTAAAATCTATTTGGTTTACTTATTCAATGGTGTTACTATTCGCATCATCAAAATATGTTTAATAGAAACCCGTCGGTTGCCCAACACAAAACAACCGACTACATAATAATCCAACTCCATCAAAGACAAACATAAACAATTGTCTATAAAAGTTCAGCATCTATGGGTAGCTAAGGACTTCATCAAGCTATCTACCCATTCCTCGCTCTTCTTCAGCAACTACCTCAGCTACGCTAAACCTGAGGGAGCAACACATTTCAAAAGACAAGTGTTAGCTAACGAATTAGCTAAGTAAGATAACACTCAAGTTATAAAACATTTGTCCATTTCAAACATTATGGATTTGAATACTTCATTAAGGAACAACACACATCAAACACACAATACTTCATAATAGGATGAACCACCCTAAATGTGCCTATCCTGCTTTACTTCATTACACACATATAACCACATAACTGCTTTCTACATTAACTGCTTTACTACGTTTTAACTACTTTACTACATTTTAACTGCGTCAATGTGCAACATAAGTTACACCCGACTAGATGACAACCATTCAGTTGAACATCAAATGTCGTTAAGGAATGGCAAGCTAATCCCCGAGTAATCCGTATGTACAAGACAAATGAGGGTGGGTCAGACCCCTCGTATTACTCAACTGCATCTCAATGACCATGTTGCAAGGAGCCACCCAAGCAACCTACGTCAACGCACTTAGCCGGGATAGGGCAAGTACGGATTAAGCTTAACACTTTCCTGCATCAAAGTTTTACGAGCTCGGAACTGCATTATTTAGTTTAGGTGACTACATTACCTAAACATTTACTACGTTAACTGCTTTTACGTTTTGGGCCCTTAAACGTGCACGTGTCATGGCAACTTAACAAGTCTAGTGAACTAGATGAGCAAGCCATACAAACATGCACAACATCACTCAATAACAACATATACTACATCTCATAGCATCTAAAGTTACTGCATATCATAACACTACATCATATTTCATACATAGCACTCCATCCTACGTCATATCATAACATGCACTATAATACATATCATGAGGGACTGCATTTCAGGTCTCAAAGGTCAACTACATAACCCACATTACCTCCCGTGTAACCCACATACCCATAAACAACATATGTTACCAATTGGGAAGTTGTAATTATGAAACCATCGTTTGTTGAACCCTCAGCGTGTCAAAAGTAGTGTATCTTACCTCAAAGAAGCGCACGACAATAGGCAACTACGTTACCGAGTAAAGCAACTAGTCTCGTCTACCTATATATAGTAAACGACCATTAGACACGCTAATACTCACGTTATTAAAGTCATATCTCAGACCTCCACACCTACAAACAAGACTCACGACAACGACATACGCATTGGAGGTTCAAAAGTTAAACTTACATCAAATCTGACACTGTTGCGCCGCAACATACCATGTTGCGCCGCAACTTATTTGTCTGTATTAGAGTTGCGCCGCAACCATACGTTGCGCCGCAATTCAAACCCTTTTCTGGAAACTGGTTGCGCCGCAACTGCCAGTTGCGCCACAACTAGCCCCGATTCTGCACAAGTTCGATCGATTACACCCCAAACCAGATCCAAACGACTCCAAATCAATTACATGACTTTCATACATCAAAATCCTTCATTTTCAAACCATTATAATGCAAATAACTCCTTTATTAAACCACTCATGATTTGCATTATTAAAACAAACGTTATTTCGACATCAATTGACCCTCCAATGGTCTAGATCTGATTTCTAATGACTCATATGATCAAAAAGACATAAAATCAAAGGCAATATACCACTAATACCTGGAGATCACAATGGGGATGCAAAATACTCGATCAATCACTCCTAAATCACACGTTTGAAGGATTTTCGGCTTAGAATTTTGATAGGGGATCAAAGGGGTGGCTAGGGCTTGAGAGAAAAGTTATATTTCTGCAAATGATGAACCAATGGCTCCCTCCAAGACCCTAAACCCGTTTTTGACTTTCACACCATGTCAAAATTGGTCCCTAAGCTTCATAAACTCATATTTCTTGCCTAAAACACCTCCATGGACTATATACAACTCATTAAACACTTTGAACACCTCAAAAAGGCATTTAACTACATTATAATCACATTACTACATCAATCATTAAGACATTCAAGTCCCACATGGATAACACATTAACTACATATAAGTATAAAATCTATCGACGACTTAACGACACGTTATGTTGACTTAACGACTCCAGTCAACCGTTAAATAAAAAGATTGGGATGTTACATTTTTCAACAAGTGTTGGATGCCTTTTGATGTCACAAGGAATCCTTGTGATCCGCAACTCCTCCTTGAGGTCTTGCGATTTTATGGGTATTTTTAGTGAATTCGAAAAAACTTGGGTATTTTCGTATATTTAACAGGGTTTTTGGTTATTTAGGTTATTTTCTCTACCTTAAAAGACTTTATTTTTGCACTTTATCTCACATTTTAAAAGATTTTACCATAAAAATTTTACAGGAGAGAGAATATTAAAAGATTAAAATTTGTTTTAAGGATATGAGAATATTAAAAGATTAAAATTTGTTTTAAGGATATGAGAATATTAAAAGATTAAAATTTGTTTTAAGGATATGAGAATATTAAAAGATTAAAATTTGTTTTAAGGATATGAGAATATTAAAAGATTAAAATTTGTTTTAAGGATATGAGAATATTAAAAGATTAAAATTTGTTTTAAGGATATGAGAATATTAAAAGATTAAAATTTGTTTTAAGGATATGAGAATATTAAAAGATTAAAATTTGTTTTAAGGATATGAGAATATTAAAAGATTAAAATTTGTTTTAAGGATATGAGAATATTAAAAGATTAAAATTTGTTTTAAGGATATGAGAATATTAAAAGATTAAAATTTGTTTTAAGGATATGAGAATATTAAAAGATTAAAATTTGTTTTAAGGATATGAGAATATTAAAAGATTAAAATTTGTTTTAAGGATATGAGAATATTAAAAGATTAAAATTTGTTTTAAGGATATGAGAATATTAAAAGATTAAAATTTGTTTTAAGGATATGAGAATATTAAAAGATTAAAATTTGTTTTAAGGATATGAGAATATTAAAAGATTAAAATTTGTTTTAAGGATATGAGAATATTAAAAGATTAAAATTTGTTTTAAGGATATGAGAATATTAAAAGATTAAAATTTGTTTTAAGGATATGAGAATATTAAAAGATTAAAATTTGTTTTAAGGATATGAGAATATTAAAAGATTAAAATTTGTTTTAAGGATATGAGAATATTAAAAGATTAAAATTTGTTTTAAGGATATGAGAATATTAAAAGATTAAAATTTGTTTTAAGGATATGAGAATATTAAAAGATTAAAATTTGTTTTAAGGATATGAGAATATTAAAAGATTAAAATTTGTTTTAAGGATATGAGAATATTAAAAGATTAAAATTTGTTTTAAGGATATGAGAATATTAAAAGATTAAAATTTGTTTTAAGGATATGAGAATATTAAAAGATTAAAATTTGTTTTAAGGATATGAGAATATTAAAAGATTAAAATTTGTTTTAAGGATATGAGAATATTAAAAGATTAAAATTTGTTTTAAGGATATGAGAATATTAAAAGATTAAAATTTGTTTTAAGGATATGAGAATATTAAAAGATTAAAATTTGTTTTAAGGATATGAGAATATTAAAAGATTAAAATTTGTTTTAAGGATATGAGAATATTAAAAGATTAAAATTTGTTTTAAGGATATGAGAATATTAAAAGATTAAAATTTGTTTTAAGGATATGAGAATATTAAAAGATTAAAATTTGTTTTAAGGATATGAGAATATTAAAAGATTAAAATATGTATTGGAGGAGAATATTAAAAGATTAAAATTTGTTTTAAGGATATGAGAATATTAAAATAAATTAATATTTTACCTTGTGAATGTGATCCATTATTGACACTTTGAACATGTTTTAGCCGGGCTACAACATTTTTTTGTGATTTCTTCTTCATCATCTTCATCAATTCTCAACAAATTTCGTAGTATTTTATAATCTAACTCCACTTTCAGCAAAGACGATATGTTTGTAAAGTAGATACTTGATGTAACCAATATACCCACAATTGTTTATGATAAAATATTAGGAGCTATGATTTGTACAATATCCACATCCTTTGAACCATTGAAATTTTTTAGAACTAATTCTTTGACACTCTTCGATTTAATTTGAAGAAGGGAATCAGTACAACAATCAAATATCAGAGATTTTAAAAAAGAACTACCACCTAAGACTTTTGAAGCACTTCTGGGTCAATATTATAGTATCCAAAACTTAAACTTGTAAGGTTATTCCAAATAGCTAACTGTAACATTCGTGAATTTTGACTTGTAATTAACGTGATTAAATGTAAATTAATTTCACAATTTAGTGAAATTTTATTTAAATTGACCCGTTGACTTGACGTGTGCTAATTTAATTCATTCTTGGATAATGAAATGATTTAAATGCCATTTGACGATTTTATGACGTGTATTGTACTAGTCGAGATTATATTATGGTATTAAGTCGGTATATGACGTAATGTGACGTTTAATTTACTAGAAATGTTATCAGGTAATCCATGGGTCGACCCATGAACCACCACACTTGTGACCCAACCCTATCCAAAGTCCCCCACCCAACTCTTGCACTCCCTTATCCATTCATTACATTTCTTCCTTTCTCTCACTAATTGAATGCAAGACTCTCATGTGTCTCTCTCTCTAGCAAATCATCATCATTAAATGTTACCCAAGCTAAATTAATCATAAATTCTTCATCCTCATCATCATTATTACATCATATCAAAAGACCAAGTCTTCAAGTGCAAGAAATCACCACTTTCGAGTTAATTTCGGATTTGAGGCTTTATTGAAGGTTTTGGTAAGTAAAATGTAACATCCCAATCTTTTTATTTAACGGTTGACTAGAGTCATTAAGTCAACATAACGTGTCGTTAAATCGTCGATAGATTTGTATGCTCATATGTAGTTAATGTGTTATACGTGCGATACTTGAATGTCTTATTAATTGATGTAGTAATGTGGTTAAGATATAGTTAAATGCCTTTTTGAGGTGTTCAAAGTGTTTAATGAGTTGTATATAATCCATAGAAGTGTTTTGGGCAAGAAATATGACTTTATGAAGCTTAGGGGCCAATTTTGACATGGTGTGAAAGTCAAAAACGGGATTAGGGTCTTGGAGGGAGTCATTAGTTCACCATTTGCAGAAAAGTTACTTTTCTCTCAAGCCCTAGCCACCCCTTTGATCCCCTATCACAATTCTAAGCCGAAAATCCTTCAAACGTGAGATTTAGGAGTGATTGATCGAGTATTTTGCATCCCCATTGTGATCTTCAGGTAATAGAGGTATATTGATTTTGATTTTATGTCTTTTTGATCATATGAGTCATTAGAAATCAGATCTAGACCATTGGAGGGTCAATTGATGTCGAAATAACGTTTGTTTTGATAGTGCAAATCATGAGTGGTTTAATAAAGGAGGTACTTGCATTATAATGGTTTGTAAATGAAGTATTTTGATGTATGAAAGTCTGGTATCTGATTTGGAGTCGTTTGGTGTTGGTTTGGGGTTCTTTCGATCGAAGTTGTGCAGAATCGCGTCGGGTTGCGGCGCAACGCCTAGATGCGGCGCAACTGGTTTCCAGACAGATAAGTTTCGGCGCAATAGGTAGGTTGCGGCGCAACTGAGGGCTGGAGTTGCGGCGCAACAGGTAGGTTGCGGCGCAACTGTAATACAGACAAACAAGTTGCGGCGCAACATGGTATGTTGCGGCGCAACAGTGTCAGATTTGATGTGAGTTTAACTTTTGAACCTCCAATGCGTAGTTGTTGTCGTGGGTTTTGTTTGTAGGTGTGGAGGTCTGAGATATGACTTTAATAACGTGAGTATTAGCGTGTCTAATGGTCGTTTACTATATATAGGTAGACGAGACTATTTGCTTTGCAAGTTAACGTAGTTGCCTTTTGTCGTGCGCTTCTTTGAGGTAAGATACACTACTTTGACACGCTGAGGGTTCAACAAAAAGATGGTTTCATATAATAACTTCCCAATTGATACCTTGAATTGCTTATGGGTATGCGGGGTTACACGGGAGGTAATATGGGTTATGTAAATGACCAATGAGACCTGAAATGCAGTCCCAAATGAAGTATAATGTAGTGAATGTTATGATATGTAGTATAATGTAGTGAATGTTATGATATGTAGTATAATGTAGTGAATGTTATGATATGAAGTATAATGTAGCGTTATGTTATGAAGTGATATGTAGTATCTTGTGATGCATTGAGATGTAGTATATGTAGCATGTGTTGTTTTGTGCATGATTGTATGGCTTGCTCATCTAGTTCACTAGACTTGTTAAGTTGCCATGACACGTGCACGTTTAAGGGCCCAAAACGTAAAAGCAGTTAACGTAGTAAATGTTTAGGTAATGTAGTCACTTAAACTAAATGATGCAGTTTCGAGCTCGTAAAACTTGATGCAGGAAAGTGTTAAGCTTAACCCGTACTTGCCCTAGCCCGACTAAGTGCGTTGACGTAGGTTGCTTGGGTGGCTCCTTGCAACATGGTCATTGAGATGCAGTTGAGTAATACGAGGGGTCTGACCCGCCCTCATTTGTCTTGCACATACGGATTACTCGGGGAATTGGCTTGCCATTCCTTAACGACGTTTGGTGTCAACTGAATGGTTGTCATCTAGTCGGGTGTAACTTATGTTGCACATTGACGCAGTTAAAATGTAGTAAAGCAGTCAAAACGTAGTAAAGTAGTTAATGTAGAAAGCAGTTATGTGGTTATATGTGTGTAATGAAGTAAAGCAGGATAGGCACATTTAGGGTGGTTCATCCTATTATGAAGTATTGTGTGTTTGATATGTGTTGTGCCTTAATGAAGTATTTAAATCCATAATGTTTGAAATGGACAATTGTTTTATAACTTGAGTGTTATCTTACTTAGCTAATTCGTTAGCTAACACTTGTCTTTTGAAATGTGTTGCTCCCTCAGGTTTAGCGTAGCTGAGGTAGTTGATGAAGAAGAGCGAGGAATGGGTAGATAGCTTGATGAAGTCCTTAGCTACCCCTAGATGCCGAACTTTTATAGACATTTGTTTATGTTTGTCTTTAATGGAGTTGGATTACTATGTAGTCGGTTGTTTTGTGTTGGGCAGCCGACGGGTTTCTATTAAACTTGTTTTGATGATGCGATTAGTAACACCATTGAATAAGTAAACCAAACATATTTTAATTGGTTTGGACTTTTAATGTTTCTTCCGCTTTATTTTGACGCCGTTAGGCGAAATTTTTTGGAAACCCGTATTTTTAAATGAAGGGTGTTACAAGTTGGTATCAGAGAAATGGTTTAAGTGAACCAAAGTTCGACCATGACCGTAGGATTTTGGACTTAAACCGATGGAGGATAAGTTAGGCTTATGTAGGTGTGCCTAGCTTGAGATGAAGTGCTTTAGGACGGGTTGGGATTGAGTGAGAGTGTAGGTTGAGGCTTGTTTGTAGTTCTATATGCAGCTTATGTAGATGTCGTGTAGCCTTAATCACCTTGTTCTCACTTTAATTCTTACTAACTGCCGTCATTACATTGTAGACAACATGGTTAACACTCGTGCTAACAGTCAACGAGATGGAACTAATGCTAGTGGTGCTCCGCCTAATGGGAATGGGGCTGGGAATGGTGTTAACCAAAGGCCTCCGCGAAGGCCACTTCCGGGTGCACAGCCCACAAGGTCGGAAATTGATAGAGCAAACCCGGTGATTGAACAGGTTCCCAATCAAGCAGAATTACATGAAGAGTTGAGAGCTATCCGAGCTCTTTTGATGAGAAATGAAGAGGAGTTGGCACAATTGAGGGCAGAAAGGGATGCTAGTTTGCACCGGAATGAGCATACCGATGGAAACTATTCGAACCGCTCAAATCGTGCTGAGCCATCGAATGTAAGGTCATTGGTTGCTCCTGAGGATGTAGTTGTTGAGGTGAATGGTGTAGAAAATGTAGTGGAACCTCGAGTCGTAGTTGCCCCTCGTGCTAATAACTTTAAGTATGAGAGTTTTCAGAAATGTGGTGCTAAAGACTTTGATGGTACTCAGAATGCAGTGGGTGCCATGGAGTGGTTGGAAGACATTGAGGTGGTCTTTGCTTCATGTTATTTTCCTGATGACATGAAAGTTTTGTGTGCAACTCGTATGTTGAAAAAGAATGCTCGTAATTGGTGGAGGGCTACTACAGTTTCCATAGCTCCCGAGGTGTTAGCTGTGATGCCTTGGGGTACTTTTAAGGAGAAGTTCTTGGAGGAGTATGTTGGAACTCGAGAGTTGAGGCTGATTGAGAAGGAGTTTAGGGCTTTGACTGCTAAGCCCGGTGCTATAATGGAGTATGCCCATTCGTTCATGGAGAAACTCAAGTTTGTGGGTCATATGGTCCGTAGGGAGGTGGACCAGATTGAGGCATATTGTGATGGTCTCCCGGTTAGTTATCGTGGTCTATGTAGGCAGCACACTACTTTGTCTGCAGCCATTAAGGAGTCTAAGAGGTTAGATGATGACCTCAAATCTGAAAAAGTTGTTGAGAAAGCCGATGATAAGAAGTCGGGATTCAAGAGAAGATCTAATTGGTCTTCGGGTCCTAATAAGAAGTTCAGAGGTGGTTCTACTTCGAATGGAGGTAAAGACAAGAAGAAGAGTGGCACGTGGTGTTCTACTTGCAAGACTACTCATGATGGTCAATGTTTAGACAAGACCAAAAGGTGCCATAAGTGTGGTTCATCGGGGCATATTGCAGCGGATTGTAGGGATAGGATGCGTTGCTACAAGTGTCAAGAAACAGGTCATCTCATTGCAGATTGTCCACAGATGAAGAATGATGGAAAGAAGGCAGCCGCTCCAAAGACAAGAGTTCAAGCACTTCAAATGACGGTGGAAGCTGCTAGGGACAACGATGAAGTGGTAAGCGGTACTTTCCTTGTTAATTCAAAACCTGCTTCTGTTCTTTTTGATTCGGGTGCAAATAGGTCCTTTGTGTCTACCTTGTTTGCTCCTAATCTTGAAAGAGTCACTACTCCCTTAGATTATTCTGTAGAGGTAGAGATTGCCAATGGTACTATTAGTGACATACGTGTGGGCTATGATGATTGTTACATTGAGATTGAAGGTCGCTCTTTTCCGGTCCAGTTATTACCTACTACTCTTGCTGGTTTTGATATAGTGATAGGTATAGATTGGTTGTCTCAAAATGATGCCACAATTATATGTTCACAAAAGGTAGTTCGTTTCACTACCCCGGATGGTGTAGTCATCTCTGTTTATGGAGATAAGAAGAAAGGGGGCTTGAAAATCATTAATTTAATGAAGGCTCTAAATTGCATTCGGCATAATAAGAATCACTTCCTTGCTTATGTGATTGATACACGAAAGGAGAAGTCTTCTATTTCTAAAGTTGATGTAGTTTCGGAATTTTCTGATGTCTTTCCGGATGATCTTCCCGGTATCCCTCCCGATCGAGAGGCTACTTTTCAGATTGATCTTGTTCCCGGTGCTACTCCAGTTGCAAAGGCACCATATCGTTTGGCTCCTACTGAGATGAAAGAGTTGATGACTCAACTTCAAGAGTTACTTGACAAGGGTTTTATACAACCTAGTTCCTCTCCTTGGGGAGCTCCGGTTCTATTTGTAAAGAAGAAAGACGGTTCAATGCGCATGTGTATAGACTACCGTTAGTTGAATAAACGAACGGTTAAGAACAAGTATCCTCTTTCGCGTATTGATGATCTTTTTGATCAACTACATGGTGCTTCATACTTTTCTAAGATAGATTTGCGGTCCGGTTATCACCAATTGAAGGTTAACAAGGAGGATGTTGCGAAAACAGCTTTTCGTACACGATATGGACATTATGAATTCTTAGTCATGCCTTTTGGCTTGACAAATGCTCCAGCCGCCTTTATGGATCTTATGAATCGTGTTTGTCGTCCATTCTTAGATCATTTTGTGATTGTTTTTATAGATGACATTCTGATTTATTCCAAATCCGAAGCCGAGCATCGAAAACACTTAAGGGCTGTCCTTGAAGTCCTTAGAGAAAAGAAGTTATATGCAAAGTTCTCTAAATGTGAGTTTTGTCTTAGAGAAGTTCAGTTTCTTGGACATGTCATTTCTTCCGAAGGGATTAAAGTTGATCCCTCAAAGATTGAAGCTGTTTCTAAGTGGGAGCAGCCAAAGACTCCCACGGAGATCAAAAGTTTTCTTGGTTTAGCCGGCTATTATCGAAGGTTTATACAAGATTTCTCTCGTATAGCTAAGCCAATGACCGAATTGATGAAGAAAGGAGTGAAGTTTGTGTGGTCGGAAGCTCAAGAGAAGGCTTTTCAAACGTTGAAGACGAAGTTATGTGAAGCTCCTATCCTTGCCTTACCCGAAGGTACAGATGATCTTGTTGTTTATAGTGATGCTTCCATTACGGGTTTGGGTTGTGTTCTTATGCAGAGGGATAAGGTTATTGCCTATGCTTCACGCCAATTGAAGCCACATGAAAAGAACTACCCGACTCATGATCTAGAGTTAGCGGCGGTGGTGTTTGCTTTGAAGTTATGGAGACACTACCTATATGGCACTAAGTGTACCTTGTACACCGACCATAAGAGTTTACAATATGTGTTTACTCAGAAAGAAATGAATGTGAGACAAAGGAGATGGATGGAATTGTTGAAAGACTATGATTGTGAAATCAAATACCATCCCGGTAAAGCCAATGTAGTGGCTGATGCATTAAGTAGGAAGGTGCAGAATTTTTCATGTAGACTGATGAGCATGGTTGTACAAGCGAAGTCGGGATTACTTGATCGTATTAAGGAGGCTCAAGTTAAAGCGTTATTGAAGGATAACATCGACAAAGAAAGTATTGGAAAGAAGAAAAGATTAGTGATGGAGACGAATAGCCGTGGATTTCGGACTTATAAAGGTAGAATTTGGGTGCCATTACTTGAAGGTAACCGAGAATTGATACTTGAAGAAGCTCATAGGTCAAGGTATTCAGTTCATCCCGGTGCTACAAAGATGTATGCAGATTTGAAGCCCATCTATTGGTGGCCTGATATTAAAGGAGAGGTAGCACATTTTGTGGAAAGATGTTTGACTTGTGCACGGGTTAAAGCGGATCACAAAAAGCCATATGGAATGTTGCATCAATTGGAGATTCCTGAATGGAAATGGGATCATATAACTATGGATTTTGTGACCAAGTTACCTAGAACTCCAAAGGGTAATGATATGGTTTGGGTTATTGTGGATAGATTGACGAAGAGTGCTCATTTCTTAGCAACCCGCCAGGATGTGCCATTGACCAAGATGGCAAAGATGTATATAGATGAAGTTGTCTCAATGCATGGTGTTCCATTATCTATCGTTTCGGATCGAGATACGAGGTTTGTATCTAGCTTTTGGAAAGGTCTTCAGAAAGCATTAGGTACTAGAGTGAATTTGAGCACCGCCTATCATCCTCAAACCGATGGGCAAAGTGAGAGGACGATACAAACATTGGAGGATATGTTGAGGGCTTGTGTATTGGAGTATGGTGGAGCATGGGACGATCATTTGAAGTTGATTGAGTTTGCTTATAATAATAGCTACCATGCAAGCATTGGAATGCCGCCATTTGAAATGTTGTATGGTAGAAGGTGTAGGACTCCAAGTTGTTGGATGGAGCCCGGTGAAAAGCAAATTACAGGTCCTGAAATTGTAGAGATCTCAGTTGAGAAAGTTAATATTGCTAAAGAAGCTTTACGTGTGGCAAGAGAAAGACAGAAAACTTATGCCGACAAGAAAAGAAGGCCGGTTGAGTTTGAAGTTGGTGACATGGTGATGCTGAAAGTATCCCATGGAAAGGAGTCATTCGCTTTGGAAAGAAAGGTAAGTTGAGTCCAAGATTCATTGGACCATTTAAAGTTCTGAAGCGTATTAAAGATGTGGCATATCAGTTGGAATTACCTCCAGAATTGGATGGAATTCACAACACATTTCATGTATCTTATTTGAGGAAATGTTTAGCCGAGGAGTCAAGTGTGATTCCTATTGAAGATGTGAGCATTGATCCAAGTAAAAGGATGATTGAAGAACCAATAGCTATACTTGGAAGGAAGCAAAAGAAGTTACGCAGGAAGATGATTGACCTTGTGTTGATCAAGTGGAAGCACAACCACAGAGAAAGTCTCACTTGGGAAACCGAGTCGGTGATGAAAGAGAAGTATCCAGAGTTGTTCCTTTCTGATGAGATTCCGGGGACGGAATCCTCTTAAGGGGGAGGTAATTGTAACATCCCAATCTTTTTATTTAACGGTTGACTAGAGTCGTTAAGTCAACATAACGTGTCATTAAGTCGTCGATAGATTTGTATGCTTATATGTAGTTAATGTGTTATACGTGCGAGACTTGAATGTCTTATTAATTGATGTAGTAATGTGGTTAAGATGTAGTTAAATGCCTTTTTGAGGTGTTCAAAGTGTTTAATGAGTTGTATATAGTCCATAGAAGTGTTTTGGGCAAGAAATATGACTTTATGAAGCTTAGGGGCCAATTTTGACATGGTGTGAAAGTCAAAAACGGGATTAGGGTCTTGGAGGGAGTCATTAGTTCACCATTTGCAGAAAAGTTACTTTTCTCTCAAGCCCTAGCCACCCCTTTGATCCCCTATCACAATTCTAAGCCGAAAATCCTTCAAACGTGAGATTTAGGAGTGATTGATCGAGTATTTTGCATCCCCATTGTGATCTTCAGGTAATAGAGGTATATTGATTTTGATTTTATGTCTTTTTGATCATATGAGTCATTAGAAATCAAATCTAGACCATTGGAGGGTCAATTGATGTCGAAATAACGTTTGTTTTGATAGTGGTTTAATAAAGGAGTTACTTGCATTATAATGGTTTGTAAATGAAGTATTTTGATGTATGAAAGTCTGGTATCTGATTTGGAGTCGTTTGGTGTTGGTTTGGGGTTCTTTCGATCGAAGTTGTGCAGAATCGCGTCGGGTTGCGGCGCAACGCCTAGTTGCGGCGCAACTGGTTTCCAGACAGATAAGTTGCGGCGCAACATGGTATGTTGCGGCGCAACAGTGTCAGATTTGATGTGAGTTTAACTTTTGAACCTCCAATGCGTAGTTGTTGTCGTGGGTTTTGTTTGTAGGTGTGGAGGTCTGAGATATGACTTTAATAACGTGAGTATTAGCGTGTCTAATGGTCGTTTACTATATATAGGTAGACGAGACTATTTGCTTTGCAAGTTAACGTAGTTGCCTTTTGTCGTGCGCTTCTTTGAGGTAAGATACACTACTTTGACACGCTGAGGTTCAACAAAAAGATGGTTTCATATAATAACTTCCCAATTGATACCTTGAATTGCTTATGGGTATGCGGGGTTACACGGGAGGTAATATGGGTTATGTAAATGACCAATGAGACCTGAAATGCAGTCTCAAATGAAGTATAATGTAGTGTATGTTATGATATGAAGTATAATGTAGTGTATGTTATGATATGAAGTATAATGTAGCGTTATGTTATGAAGTGATATGTAGTATCTTGTGATGCATTGAGATGTAGTATATGTAGCATGTGTTGTTTTGTGCATGATTGTATGGCTTGCTCATCTAGTTCACTAGACTTGTTAAGTTGCCATGACACGTGCACGTTTAAGGGCCCAAAACGTAAAAGCAGTTAACGTAGTAAATGTTTAGGTAATGTAGTCACCAAAACTAAATGATGCAGTTTCGAGCTCGTAAAACTTGATGCAGGAAAGTGTTAAGCTTAACCCGTACTTGCCCTAGCCCGGCTAAGTGCGTTGACATAGGTTGCTTGGGTGGCTCCTTGCAACATGGTCATTGAGATGCAGTTGAGTAATACGAGGGGTCTGACCCGCCCTCATTTGTCTTGCACATACGGATTACTCGGGGAATTGGCTTGCCATTCCTTAACGACGTTTGGTGTCAACTGAATGGTTGTCATCTAGTCGGGTGTAACTTATGTTGCACATTGACGCAGTTAAAATGTAGTAAAGCAATCAAAACGTAGTAAAGTAGTTAATGTAAAAGCAGTTATGTGGTTATATGTGTGTAATGAAGTAAAGCAGGATAGGCACATTTAGGGTGGTTCATCCTATTATGAAGTATTGTGTGTTTGATGTGTGTTGTGCCTTAATGAAGTATTTAAATCCATAATGTTTGAAATGGACAATTGTTTTATAACTTGAGTGTTATCTTATTTAGCTAATTCGTTAGCTAACACTTTTCTTTTGAAATGTGTTGCTCCCTCAGGTTTAGCGTAGCTGAGGTAGTTGATGAAGAAGAGCGAGGAATGGGTAGATAGCTTGATGAAGTCCTTAGCTACCCCTAGATGCCGAACTTTTATAGACATTTGTTTATGTTTGTCTTTAATGGAGTTGGATTACTATGTAGTCGGTTGTTTTGTGTTGGGCAGCCGACGGGTTTCTATTAAACTTGTTTTGATGATGCGATTAGTAACACCATTGAATAAGTAAACCGAACAGATTTTAATTGGTTTGGACTTTTAATGTTTCTTCAGCTTTATTTTGACGCCGTTAGGCGAAAATTTTTGGAAACCCGTATTTTAAAATGAAGGGTGTTACATAAAACTTGTCTCAATAATATCATTTTATGTTTGTAAACGTATTTTTAATCATATACATGTATCCTTGAGTCAAAATTTGTGTCAAATTCAATTATGGGTCAAATTTAGGGTTCCAAGGGAACAAATGGGTCAAAAATCGGATCTATTTGTTGTTGGATGTTATGAGTCAAATCCTTGTAGTAAAATATGTTTGTGAACATGTCACAAGTCTAACATAAACGATTTTTAGGCAAATTTCGGGTTAAAACCGATTTACAATGAAATTAGGGTTTCTATTTGGTAAAACGGGTCAAAACCGGGTTTTTCACTTGTTTATTGGATTGAGTCGAATTCATGGAATGGGTTACACTTGAAAACATGTTTCTAATCTAACTCAATCATCTCTGGCCAAAAATTCGGATTTAAAAGTCATTGAAACCAAAATTAGGGTTTTATGTATAAAAATAGGTCAAATGAAGTATAAAGTAGGAACTGTGAAATTGAATCGATTTTGATAAAGGGTTTTGTTTTGTTAATGTCCAAATTGATTATAATTACCTAAAAATCAGTTTAATTCCATCACCAATCGATCCACAACTAGTAATTAGGGTTTTATACATAAAAGTCAAAGTTGACTTTTTGGTCAATCCCCTTGTTCTTGCCCAATTCGTTCATGTGCCGTACCCTACGCCCCCAGTATTTCCACCACCGTCTGTTACGCCACCACCACCGTACCTTATGGTGGTGTGTGGCTTTTGATTTCCGGTTTTGTTAGTTCTTCCTTCTTTGACTCTTGAATCAATTTGGGCTTCCACTTAAAACTTCTTGTTAATCTGTTTTATGTCAAGAATGAGTGCCTATCGTATTTGGAGGTTGGAGTCAATTGAGTTGTATTTGGGGTTGACTTATGAAATTTGTGGTTTCAATTGATATACGTATATGCTGTATATATATCCCAATTAAGGGATTAGTTTTTATAAATTAATATAAATTACATTTAAATACATACAAATTAAGAGAATTCTTGGACATTCGTAGCTCGTTGAACATCTATAACAAGATCATAACTTGCTTTTAATCGGCGAAGGTGAGTTTCGTAGCCCCTACGTTTACTTTATTTGGGGTGGAAAGTGTACTCGTTGTTAAACGGTTGTCGGTTGATACAATTTGTTGTGATATGAATTGAGACGTTAGATATCTAATTGATTGATTGTGATACGTGTTATGTGACGCTTATATGTGACGTTTATAATTGTGACGTATGACGTATATATTACTATTATGTATTGACGTGACGGTGGATTGACGAATCCACACCCGGTATGATCATGGCCACTTTATTATGATGTTATACTTGTGACGTATGACGTATATTATATATTATTATGTATTGACGTGACGGTGGATTGACGAATCCACACCCGACATGATCATACTCGGGATAAGGGTTTTTGAGCCCATATTATGACGTTATATCTATATTGACGATTATTGTGACGTGACGTTTGTTGTATTGACTTTGACGTGGTTAGGTATTCTAATCCTCACTTATCGATAACGGTTGATATCCCGACACTTGATTTTCATTACTCAAACCTACGAACTCACCAACTTTATGTTGACACGTTTTAGTATACTTTTCAGGTGAACAGGTTAACCAAAGACGTATTGGATGATTTGATTGATTTGATGCATTCTAGGATTGGACTTGGACTATTCTTGGATTCGTGATTCATAGTTCCCACTTATGGGTTATGCTTAGGATCATTTACTATCTTTTGTACTATTATTTTGTAAACGTTTGATGGGCGTGCTCCTTATGCATTATTCTTGATCCGGTATTGTATTTGAATGATTTGTATGGATTGTCTAATCCTTTTAATGCATTTAGACTTGACTCTACTTAATTTCCATGTCGTGATGTGCTTAGTATGTAACCCTCATGATTCCGCCTTGTTGGGGTGTTACACTAACCTTAGGATGAAGGGTGCAAAATTGCAAATCCATATATGTAAAATATGAATGCATCTAAAACGTATCAGACTCAATCCTAAAAAGAAAGTTTTTGACTGTAAACCTTAAGCAAAGGTTAAATAATTTAACCTTTTTACTAACACAGAAAAGAATCCACCTGTTGATATATTTAGCAAACTTCGGTTCATAATTGGCTTTCATTTTGAATTTGTCAATATTTGTATAACTGATACTGACTAATTGTAATATAGAAAATTTAAAAAGCTAAAGAAGTGTAAAAATAATGACCATTAATCATTATTGATGGTGGATAATACTCGAAATCATCAAAAACAAGAATACGAACTGAACGCCATAAATTTCACCGATTATAATATAATCCGACAACCTGCTTATTTCATCATTTCTTCTCATTTCTCGTCTAATTCGCTCTTTTGTATAGTGTCTTTTCTTTTCCATAGTATTTACAGTTGTGTTTGTTGAAAAATAATCTATTGCAATTTTTGTTAAGATTTTTATTCAATTTGGGGGTAACTGAAATTAGAATAGTAGAGGTGGTGTTTTTAGGTTTAAATTGGTAAAGTAAATTGTTAGTACTTATATAGATATATTTACCGTTGAGAGAAGGATTCGTTTAATTTTTTATTCGTTAAATAGATTATTATCAATTGATAACTGTGCAAGTATTTAAGTATTTTGTGATTCTCTTATCAACAACTATTTTCGAAATAGTGTTGAGTGTAGTATTTGGTTTATATCATTAATCGATCAATAAAGTTGTATATATTTTGAAAACAAACAAATACAAATATAGATATAGAATTATTTATCACTCTATTGGATTGTAAAATAGTTTAAAATTAATTAGTTCTTAAAGTTTGAAAGTAAGAAACTTTGTATGGATCAAAACTGAGTTATCGTTCAACAACATTAATTTTTCTTAGCATTTATTTATAAGTAAAAGTACTTAAATGTTTATCCTTTGAAATTTATCAAATAAGATAAGATGTAATCATATTGTAATTTGACAGACATTGGTGTGCAGTGAAAGTCATTCAAATTGAAAAAATTGAAAATTTATTCAAACTAAATGAGACATAACTATACTGTAAACTGATCCCTTTGAAAACAAAAAAAATATTGTAATTTGATGTTACTTGACATGTTATGTTGGTAAGCTGATTAAAGTTATTTAAGCTGATTAAGGTTCAGTTTGTTTCAATCCCAACCTAAGTATAGTCTAAGTTGATCCTTTTCAAAACAATAGAATATAATGTAATCCGATTGTTGCTTGACAATGTCACTTGACGAGTTTATTAAAGTCTTGTATCTTACTAAAGTGCAACCTGATTTAAATCTAATCTAACACAATTTAATTTGTAATCTTTTCTATATGATAGTTCGCTAATATAAGTATGTTTAATGGACATTTCCCTTCACGGACTTGAAGACGGCTGAATACCTTTAATACTAATAAAAAAAAGAAAATTAGAAACAATGACGGACTTATCCGATGGACGGGTTGAGTTTATATTTAAATTTTTAAGAATGTTTTTTTCATTGCTATCTTGTCTAAAATATGAAACAATGACCTGAAGTTAGTAATCAAAATATTATTAAATATAAGTTTTTCAAATATAACATCATTATAGTTTCATAAGTAGTATTGTTTATAATTCAATGAAACTAACCTAAACAATAATAATTTTCTACAATTATTACCATAATACATTTTCAATTTAGATAAACATTATATTCAAAACAATATATTAGCTGGTGATATCTATTAAGACATAGGAAAAATAACTTTGGTTTGGCTTAACCAAAGCTGTAATTTGTTCATATAATTAATATACCCATAATGATGGACAATTGAGATACCCATCTAATGGACAATTGAGTGTAGTATTTTTTATATATTATTGGTTCATTATAAAACCAATGATATCATATAAATTACATGTTTGTATATCATAATTTATATGAAATTACTTTTTTATATATCATAGAGTTAATTGCAAGAATCGTTCCTGTGGTTTATTCACTTTTGCAGTTTACATCCTGTTCAAAAGTTTTAGCAAAATCTGTCCAAAAGTTGACTGACATAAAATGACTGATATACCCATACCAACATACTTATTTACTACTTCTCAATTTGTAATTCATTTGATAATATAAAACAAATTAATAAAACCTCAAGTTCTTTTAATTATCTATCGTAATCTTTCTCCATTTATCTCATCTTTCATTTGACTCAAACCGATTATCTTTTTATGGTTTATGTTCAAATACATCTACTTCTTCAATCATAACCAACAATCCACCTTCAACCATTAAAAACATAGATCTGGAAAATAAGAGTTCTAAAACTCATATTATAACAAATATTTTATATTAGATCTAAAAAGATATCTGAAATCCTTAGATAAATTTGAGAAAAGTCTAAAAGGCATAATCAGACAGACACACATCGTGTATTCGACCGTTTGTAATTTACGAACAATATTGTATTCCAATCCCATTAATTTCCAACGATGAATGAGCATATTTCTGGCAGTAATGGTAGATACATGTGAATGATATGTTGAGTTTAGATATCAAGAAAAATGAAAGGTAATTAGTTTAGGTGGATGTTGGATTATTTTTTTTTTTCATATGTATGAACAATTAAATCATCCCAACTTGTTTTTTATTCATTTGCTTCTAAAGTCGACTTTTTCATTTGTTTAAGCATTTAACATGATGAAAGATTTAATTGTTGAGTCCTACCCGACTATCCATTTGCTTCTTAAAAAGATTGAGTAAATATGTGCCAAAGACATGTAATGTTTTTATACATTTCATTGGTGAGTGAGGTGGACCGAAAACGACGACACAGATCATGAAGACTGTCGGTGGCAGCAGTGTTATTAGATGAAGGTAGTGGTTGAGCTGTCTACATGTGTTATATAAAGTTATAGATATAAGAATGTTGTATACTCAAATTTTTTCTGACTCTTTTGTTACTTGTTCATCAACAACTATCTGTAAGAGTTGTTGATGACCTCTGTGTTGTATCTCCAAGTTATCATTTTAGACTTATAGATTAATTTCACAAATCTTCAAGGTCCTTTTGTTAGCTTTAAAATATAATTAGTGCTTGTTTGTATCAATGTAAATAGAATTGTCCTTGTGTCTAATCTTGTTTTTGTGTAAGGTTGTTAATGTAATTAGACAAGGACTAGTTTGTAATTAGGGAGGGGGTTTAATGCAAATGCCAAGCCTATATAAACCCCCTCACCTCTCATTTGTAAAAAACCTTTTTTGAAAATAGAATTTCCCTTTCTCCCATTCTCTCTCTAACTCTCACTCTCACACACATAATCACTATTCACGATTTAGCCATTGTTTACATTTGGTATCAGAGCAAAAATCACAACTTGTGTTAGATCCATGGCTTGATTTTGTTCAATTTTGGGCTAAATTGTGTTTTTCCCACTTTACCGAAAAATCCAATCTTTACACTCTTAACATGTTAAAGTTTCTTCCTTTTTAGTTTTATTCCACTCATTACCTTCCTATAATCATCCTCAAGAAGTTTCAAATCCCAATTCAAAACCAAATGACTTGAAATTGAAATTTTAGCTTTCTGATCTGAAATCCGGTTTTCATTCCGGTTTTCATTTTCCTTTGAATTTCTGTTGTAAAACCGGCTTTCCTTCCGGTTTTCATTTTGATAAATTTTTAATTTTCGTTGTTATATTCAAACATATCTGGTTTACACCAAAACCGATATTTGTACTAAATTTCTTCATTTTCCAACTCGTGATAATACCCAACTTTTCCCACGAAAACCGGATTTAGTATAGTATTTCATGAATCCCGGTTATTGTGAAGATTTTTCTGAAAACCGGATTTAGTGAAGTTTTGTGACTTTAAGTAATATTGTGTGTGAAAATACCTGGTTTATCCCAAAACCGGTATTTGTTCTTAATTTCTTCATTTCTCAAAGTCGAAATTCTGCCCGTTGTTTTCCTCGAAAACCGGATTTACTATACATTTTACCATTACCGGTATTTGTATAGAATTTCTCCTCAAAACCGGTTTTATTATTGTTTAATACCTGGTTTACCCCAAAACCGGTATTTGTTATTAATTTCTTCAACTTTGTGAAAAGTCACTCTGTCCAAGTTTCGAGACGAATCCCGGATTTAGAACACATTTTGTGAAACCCGGTTTTTGGATACATTTTCTGAAAACCGGATTTAGTACACATTTACTGAAAACCGGTTTTTCTTCACATTTTCTCAGAATGTCGATTTCTGACTCCTTGATTCTCGGTTCCGATTCAAGACCTCCTGTTTTATATCGTGGGTCATATCCACAATGGAAAAAACGGTTTTTGGATTGGATTGAAAGACAACCTCTTGGGGACGACATCAAAGCTTCTTATGAAGAAGGCCCAGCTGTTCATACAAATCCTGTCACCAAAGAACTTATTCCAAAAGAAAGTTGGAGCACAGCTCAAAAGAACCGCACTCAGGCTGATAATCTTGCAAGATCTCATCTCTACATGGCTCTTCCCAACGATATTTATTCTAATGTTGACTCATATGAGACTGGGAAAGAGATTTGGGACGAAATTGAAAAGCAACTGCAAGGTTCAGAGGTGTCTTCAACGATAAGATTATCCAATGTTCTTGATATGTATGAATCATTCAAACAAGAGAAAAGTGAAACGTTAGAAGAAGCGTATACGCGTTTCTGTAACGTGATCAATGAACTCAGAAAGAATGCCATTAAAAAGACTGACTTGGAACTAAACATCAAATTTCTGAGAAATCTTCATGAAGAATGGCAAGTCTTTGGTGCTCAACTCAACCAGCAAGATGAATTTGGCAAACTCTCTATTCATACCTTGTATGAGAAGTTGAAGATCAATCTGCGAGCTGTTCAAAAGCAACAAATGAAGACTGAAGGAAGTTCCTCATCAGATCCACTTGCTCTAGTTGCTGATAGAAAGCCATCCAGATCGTCAAGGAAAAATGTTGTTGAAACTGCTGATGATGATGAATCAAGTGACACCAGTGACCCAGACATGGATGACAAGGAAAAAGAAATGTACAAAGACTTAGCCTACTTCACAAGAGCCTTCAAGAAAAAATTCTTCACAAAGAAACCAACCAACAATCAACTTCGCACTTCATCAGTGTCTTCCTATGTCAAAAACTCACAAGCTCCAAAATTTGACAATCACTACAACAATACTGGTGGTGAAAGGAAGTATGAAGCTCCAAAGAAGTTTGAGAAGAGGGTTCTTGAGAAGAAGACCGAAGAAAAGAAATGTTACAATTGTGGTCTTACTGGTCACTTTGCTATCCACTGCACCAAACCTCGTCAGAAGAATTCCACCTACTACCAAAACAAGCTCTTGCTTGTGAAACAACAAGAAAGTGGTATTGCTCTTCTTGCTGAAAACGACGAATGGTTGCACCTTTCTGATGAAGAGACTGAAGAGCTTGCTGCAAATGTTTGTTTCATGACGAAGATTAAGCGGTCCAAGGAACTTGATGAAGGTGGTATCAGTTCTGAATCTGAAGATGATGAGGTTTGTACTATTCCTAAACGTGAACTCGATGAATACATGAATAAAGCTGTCGAAACAAATAAATCTTTGAAAACTGAGGTTTCTAACTTAACTGAATCTTTACAAGAGAAAGAAAAACTTTTGTTTGATTTTCAAACCTTACATGAAAAACTTCAAAAAGATTTTGATGAATTGACAGCTAATCAGACTTTGTTTCCTTTACCCCTTCTTCTGTGCTGCAACTTGCAAATCAAGAACTTGAAACCAAAGTTTTTGAATTAACCAAGACCATAAAAGAAGTACAAATTGCAAAGTCCAATGAAACGCTTCGAGCAAATGTTTTGGCTGAAGATATTGAGTCCTTGAAACTTAAGTTAAAAGAGTCCAACCCGGCTTTGAAAGAATTAGAATGTAAAGTCCCTCACACGATGGTTTAACCCACGAGTGTAAAATAACAAGACAAGTATGAACTAGAATCGGACTAGTATTACTTCAATATAAATATGCAAGAATATAAACAAAGTAATAAATGACTTTAAGCAATATTTAAACAAGTAAATAAAAGGTGGAACACGAATGTAGTTTTCAAGTGTATTTTCTTTATTGATGTATAAACAAAATACAAGATCGTTGCGGAACCTAGATATTACACGTATGTAAGTATCTAAACAATCTTTGAATTACAAGTGATCTATACTTGCTAAATAAACTCCTTTGATCGATATACTTAGAGTTGTGAAGTATAGCTGTTTAGATCGAGAGTATTTAAGCAAGTTCACCAATTTGCTAAAAAGTGATTTTCTCAAAGAAATGACTTTGTATTTATAGGCAACAAAATTCTCCAGTGAATTTTGTGCCGTACAAATATGGTTGGATACATTTAATGATCCGACAAGAACATTAAATGTATTGGATAAGGAATAAGGATAAAGTCACATCAAGTGCAAGTGTATCCTTTTATCCAACCACCTTAACACACGTATACTTTGGTAAAGAACAAGTGGGTTGTTCTTTGGAAAGTGTGTAAAGGCTTAAAGTCAAATCCTCGATATCAGTGTTCAGATTTGTAAGGTCTAGAACACTGACAATCCTCCAGTGTACAGATCTGGTAAGACTTTCCAGTGGACTCTGCCATTTGATAAGTCTTCTTTCTTCAGACTTCAGTCTTTGACTTCAGTCAGAATGTCTTCAGTAGAGTTGATCTGGACTGGGGTGAAGACCAGTGAGCTAATCTGGAGAATACTCCAGATTTCCTATACAAGTATTTGCTCATTAGTCTTCCATTATTTCTGGACAAATCTTTAGAAGGACTCCAGATCCCAAGTCTGGAGTAGGTCCAGCAGAACATGTTTTCTGGTCAGATCTTCAGTGAGCTCCAGTAGTCGAGTCTGGAGCGAGTCCAGCAAAACATGTTTCTTGACAAACCTTCAATAAGGTTCCAGTAGTCCAGTCTGGAGCCAGTCCAGTAAGTCTGGACTAAATCTGGACCTAACAAATTCCCCCTATTTGTTTAGAAATAATGCAAGTGTTTTCAGACTTATAGATATACAAATTTGTATGTCTGGAAAACACTTGGTCGATTTAAGTCTAAAAAATCTAAGTTACTGAAAAACACTTTATAGATCATGAGTGTTTTCAGTTTCATCTTTTAAGTTCTAACTTAGACTAAATCTGGTCATTTACTTATAAAAATAAAAAAATTGCAACCATTATTACTTTCATCAAAAGGAAAATAATTACAACTTTCATAAGACAATTAATTACAATAAGTACAATGATAAAAAGATTCAGGCCCTTCTTTTTGATGGCTGCCCTGGTGCATCTTCAGTGGCCTTCCTCTTTGGAGATGGAGATGATGGAACAGACACTGGTGGTCTCAGACCCAACACAGCTTCCATTTGTTGAATTCTTCTCCAGACCTTCTCGATTCTCTTCATAAAGGCCTTCACATCTGGAGAGAGATCAGTTTTACCTTTAAAGGTCAATCCTATCTCCTTCAGTTCAGTCCATCCAAAAGCTTGGACTGAAGTATCCTTCCTTTCATCTGTAAAGTTACCCTCTCTGGTCAACTTCACATTGAATCTGGTCATTCCTTGATGAATTTCAGCCAATTTGATTTCAGCATTAACAATCTTTCTTGCATTGGCCCTGAAATTCATCATTTCATCATATTTTGCCTTCTGCTTAGCCAAGTGAACCATTTCTTCAGTTTCCCTGGATACACCACTCTGTTGTCCTTCAGTGGACTGGTGATGTTGATTAATTCTAAGAGTAGTATCCAGTAGAATGAAGGTGCTAAGATCACCATCTTTTATTGCCTTCACTTATCTGGCAGTAAGCTTTGGTAGACCAGTCATCCTTTTCCTGTATTCCAACTCCAGAGCACCAGCATTTCTTCTTATCTTTTTCTGGAGGCTTACAAGCTCCTCCTTTCTTTGTCTGATCAACTCTGGAATTGTAACACCATAAATCAATGAGTCATATACCTGTTTTTCTTCAGCGTAGAACGAGCGTACATGGACATCATTCAGTGCATCAAGACACTGATGAACTCTGGGGTCATCTTTCATCCTTTTGAATACTTCAATATTTATGCCCAACCTTCCAGCATTATAGGAATCCAGAGTGCCCATTATAGCCATCTCCCTTTGATGGGCCAGCAGTTCATTCTTTTGATTTGTCTTGAAAATTTCAATCATGATGCACTGTTGTTGTAACTTCCTTGATGTTTCATTGTCAACATCTTTCAGTCTGCTCTTCCTCTTCACCAGATACAACCTTTTCTTTTCCTTTAACTGCCTTCAGTGTGGTAGGAATATCTGGGAAGGTTTCAAACTGGGGCTCACTGGCTTCAGTACCAGTAGCCTCTTTTTCAGTTTGCACAATGGCTTCAGTGCCAAGTGCTCTCTGGGCTAATCGTGCACTGGCATCAGTACCAGTCACTTGTTTTCTCTGCACAATGCTTTCAGTAGCAACAGCCCTTACAACTTCTTCTTTCCTCTTTTTCAAACTTTCATGGACACCAGATGATGGACTAGACAATTTTTCCCCCTTGGAATGATCTCTAGTCCTGGACTTCAGATCATTCCATAATTCTTCCATCATGTGCCTGTCCAGAGAACCAAAAGTTCTTCCTTGTTCTGGCATGGAAGCAGTCATACCAGTCTTGAGTGCCTGGACTTCCCTTTTAATATTTTCAATTTCTTCTGGCAAGTCCTTTGGCAGCTCAACCTCAATCATCTGAACAACTTCAGGCAACAAGCTCTCTTGAATGTTTCTTAGAACAGAATTAGAGATATCATCAGTGATTGTCTTCAGCATATCACCCCTAAATTTTCTAATAATTTCATCACTAAGGGTGCTGACAATATCATTCTGATCTAATGTTGGCCTGCTCTCCAGAGAACCAACCCTTGTAACTAGTTTCTCAACCTCTTCTTTCAGACCTGCCAGTGGTTGAACAATTTGACTATCCACTGCAGTCTGAACAGAAGTCACCAGTCTGGACTCCAAACCCTGGACTGCCACTTTAAAGTTTTCAGAATTTCGATTGGTGGCCAGTACCAGCTCATCTAACTTCTCGAACACTAACTTCTCATTCCAGCGAAGAGGTTCATTTCTGATGCTAAGTTGTTTGACAATAAGGACTTGAAATCAGAAATAACCTGGGAAGATGACTGAAGTGATCTCTCCAGGTCCGCCACCTTACTAAGAAGGCCTTGGACCTCGGTTGAAGAAGAAGTGGAGAGACCAGAGGGTTGTTCCAAATGAGAGGTCATTCTCTCCATTACTGGTACTTGTGCCCAGACCTCTTCAGATTCAACATTTGAGTCTGGCACACTTTGTTCGGTTAGATTGACTGGTGGTTGAGATTGGATTGTTGGTGGATTGAAGTATGAAGTTGTTTGTGGAATTGAAGGTGGTGGAGGTGGTGGCATGTTCGATTCTGGTGGTGGTGGAGGCATTTCTGGTTCTGGTGGTGGTAAGTTTGTTTCTGGTGGGGGTGGTGGCATTTCTGGTGAACTTTCAACTTGTACATTTTCTTCACCCAGAAAATTCATATCAATATCAAGGTTCTGCCCTTCAGAAATGGGAGAATCAGCCTCTTCCCAAAACATATCACCAGTAGATGTACCAACCTGTTCACCAGCTTGGACATTCAAGTCAATCTGAGCCTCTTGCTCACCAGATGCTTGTTCTTCAGTCTGAACCATCTCCTCAACAACTTGAGCAATATCATCTTGTACAACAGCCTGGACTTCAATATCCACTCTCTGTTCAAATTGTACACCAGATTCAATATTCTCTTCAAAAATGGGAGACCCATCAATATTCATTATATCACCAGGA
>CM067170.1:136023055-136038055 GCA_034093135.1 Erigeron breviscapus | reverse complement strand
TTATAAGATAAATATCTTTGAAAAAGTTTGCTTACGTGGCACACACAATGACCAAGTATTTTAAAAAGTATTGTGACATAATTCAGTCCATCTGAAGGTTGACTAGACACTCCAGTATCACTGGTGGATTAGTCCAGTGAAGCATGTACTGATGGTACACTGGAGAGACACTCCAGTAAAGTACCAGTGAAAACCATTTTGAAAGACTGGTAACCTCAAACATGCACGTCAACTAATATAGACAAATGAGAGGGACACATTTACAAGGAGACATAAGTCAACTCAAACACGCACTTCAACTTATCTAGTTACCAGTGAGAGGGACACATCTACAAAGCACCAGTAATATTTTCTGGACAATTTGTCCAGTGAGAAAATAAATTAATAAATTCCTTTTGAACTTTAAACATTTTTAAGAAAAATATATCTTTCAAGTCTTCCCCCTGGAATGTTGATCCAGAAATAAATTTATGAATCTTTAAATCAAAGATCCTTAGTAGTACACAATGGCGTTCAATACTAAGGTTCCAGATTTAAGGGTTTAACATTCCAACTCACCAACAAGATATTCAAATGTTTTGACATCCAGTGGTTTAGTAAAAATGTCAGCGAGTTGTTTGTCAGTGGGGATAAAATGGAGTTCAATTTTTCCTTTCACAATATTATCACGAATGAAGAGATACCTTAGATCAATGTGCTTGGTTTTGGAATGCATGACTGGATTGTTTGAGATAGCAATGGCACTGGTATTATCACAAAAGATTGGAGTCTTTGAATACTTAATACCATAATCAAGCAACTGGTTCTTCATCCAGAGTATCTGAGCACAACAACTGGCTGCAGACACATATTCAGCTTCAGCAGTGGACAATGAAACTGAAGTTTGCTTTTTACTGGTCCAACTGACCATTTTGCCACCAAGGAAATGACATCCACCAGTAGTGGATTTCCTGTCTATCTTACAACCTGCATGATCTGAATCTGAATAACCCATTAGATCCATGCCTGAGCCTTTGGGGTACCAAAGACCTAGACTGGGGACACCTTTAAGGTACTTTAGTATGCGCTTTACAGCAAGCATATGAGATTCTTTTGGATTAGACTGATATCTGGCACATAAACATGTTGAAAACATAATATCTGGTCTACTGGCAGTTAAATACATCAGTGAACCAACCATGCCTCTATAGACAGTGGTGTTCACTGGTTTACCATCTGGATCAGAGTCCAGTGTCAGTGGTGCAGAAATTGGAGTTGGTTTAGATGGTGAAGAGTTCATATCATATTTCTTTAAAAGATCTCTAACATATTTTTCCTGATTAATAAAGATGCCATCTTTGTTTTGCTTAATCTGGAGTCCAAGAAAATATGTTAATTCACCCATCAAACTCATTTCATATTCAGTAGACATTATTTTCGAAAATTTCTGGCACATGTTTTCATCAGTAGACCCAAAAATAATATCATCAACATAAATTTGTACCATTAACAGATTACCTTGTTCATGAAGAATAAATAAGGTATTGTCAATTGCACCTCGTTTAAAACCATTTTTCAATAAATGTTTAGTCAGAGTGTCATACCAGGCACGTGGGGCTTGTCTGAGGCCATACAGCGCTTTGTCCAGACGATAAACCCAATGTGGATGCTTTTCATCAACGAAACCTGGAGGTTGTCTGACATAAACTTCTTCTTCAAGCTTTCCATTCAAGAAAGCACTCTTTACATCCATCTGGTAGACCTTGAACTGATGATGAGCAGCGAATGCTAAAATATTCTGATCGCTTCAAGTCTAGCCACTGGAGCAAATGATTCATCAAAGTCGACATCTGACTGGCAGTAGCCTTGTGCTACCAGTCTGGCCTTGTTTCTGATTACGTGGCCATCTTCATCTACTTTGTTTCTGAAGACCCATCTTGTTCCAATTGGTTCTTTCTTTCCAACTGGGAAAGGAACCAGATACCAGACCTTGTTCCTTTCAAACTGGTGAAGCTCTTCTTGCATAGCAGTCACCCAGTTTGGATCTTCCAGAGCCTCGTCAATCTTCTTTGGTTCATTTAGTGATAAGAAACTGACATATAAACATTGATCACTGGAGGCTCTTCTGGTCTGAACTCCACGACTGGAGTCACCTATGATCTGATCAATAGGGTGAGCTTTTGTCCATCTGGAGTATTGACCAGGATTGTTACTGACAACAATATCAGTGCAAGAATTCAGTTGAGTCTCCTCTGGAGTTGCTTCTGAGGAGGATCTTGCCAAATTACTTCAGTATCTTCATCTGAGTCATTCAAATCACGATTTGCATCATGAAATTCTTCATTTGAAGGTATTTCCTGGAGTACTAGTTCAGTTTGGATTTCTGGTGCATTCTCAACTGACACTGATACTGGGGAGTAGTACGCACATCTGAACCAATATTAATTTCAGAAGGTAATTTGAAAATAATAGAGGGATAGAATGGAGTACTACTGGAGAGTTTCTTTTTCTGAACAGGTTCCAGATCGGGATGACTGGAAACTGTGTCTGGTGAATTTTCAATTTTGTCGTTTATTGGATCAGATTCACAAAAGACAATTGGAAGTACTGGGGATGTGTCAAGGGCTGGTTTGTTGATTGCAACATTTGATTCATCGAAAGTAACATGTATGGATTCTTGTACTTTCTCCAGTTTCTTGTTATAACTCTGAAGGCTTTGCGAATGGCTGAATATCCTAAGAAATATCCTTCATCAGCTTTGGCATCAAATTTGCCTATCTGACTGGAGTCGTTCAGGATGTAAACTGGACATCCAAAAACGTGAAAATAACCAATATTTGGTTTTCTATTCCTCAATATTTCATAGGAAGTCTTCTTGTGTCGCTTCACGTACACTGATCGATTCTGGGTGTGGCAAGCAGTTGCAATTGCTTCAGCCCAGAAACTGGTAGGAAGACCAGATTCAGCTAGCATACTCCTGGTAGCTTCTATCAACGTTCGATTTTTCCTTTCTACCACTCCATTCTGCTCTGGAGTGCGTGCTGATGAGAAGTTCTGGGAGACGCCAGTGTCAGTACAGAATTTCTCCAGAGTTGCGTTCTGGAATTCTGTTCCATTGTCGCTTCTTAACTGACACACTTTTCGCTTATGCTTCAGTTCAATCTGCTTGATAAGAGAGATGATTTCAGCAGCAGCTTCATTTTTAGACCTGAGAAAGACCACCCAACAATATCTGGAGAATTCATCTACGATCACCAGGGTGTATCTTTTACCAGCACGAGTCTGAACATTCACTGGACCAAAGAGATCCATATGAAGCATGTGAAGTGGTTCAAGTATGCTGAAATTCTGTCTGGTCTTGAAACTGGCACGTTTCTGCTTACCCATCTCACATCCTGGACATGGCCTTTCCTTTTTGAAGGAAACTGAAGGTATCCCATCTGCAAGTTGTTTTCTGGACAACTTATTAATGTGTTTGAAATTTAAATGGGATAACCTTTTATGCCATAACCAGTTTGTGTCTTCATCAGCTTGAGTGTAGAAACATTGCTCTGACGAGAGAGCTTTCCATGTCCATCACATATACGTTTCCTTTCCTGGGAGCAATCAACACTACCTTCCAGTCCTTGTTGAATACGATGCCTTGAGCAACATTGAATAAACTTGATAGCCATCATCACACAGTTGGCTTACACTGATCAAGTTATTTTCAAACCATTCACAAATGCAACACGTCTGAACTTGACTTGTCCATTGTTCAGAACACCATATCCCCAGTCTTTCCACAACCATCATTTCCAAAAGTGATGGAGGGTCCATCAGAAATGGTGAACTCCTCCAGTAGGGTCTTACATCCGGTCATAGTCCTGCCAGCTGCATTGTCAAGATACCAGATATACTTCTTTCGATCGCCCTACACATACACCAGATATTGATCAGTTAGATTTGGGAACCCATCGACTGATGGGTTCACTGGACCCTCCCTTATAGGTCCCTGTGGCAATCTGGTCTAGTTCACTTACTTCAACAGTAGTTTTTGTTGAACACTACTGGAGTTGATAGTTTAGAAACCTTTTTCTTTTTCTCAACTGGAGAAATAAGTTTGTCTTTCTTAGCAAAAGGTTTTGTGTTTTGTCTAAGGCCAAATGAAGTACCCTCAATAAAGTTTAATCTTGCATTAAAACTTTGTGATTGACGAGTCAGAATTTGAATCTGGCTCTCTATCCTGGACAAAACATTATCTTCAGATGATACCTTAGCCTTTCCAGTTGTAGGTTTAGGTAGGGGATTGTTCTGAGGCAAAGGTCTATTCTGCTTAACCTTTTTAACTGGAGCAGTCATCTGGACAGCTCCAGTCTTAACCTCTGGGCAAAGAACTGGGAGAATATTGGCCTTGGGAGTTACAGGCTCATCATAAACAGTGGTGGGCCTGAATCCCTCTGGTAATCGATCGATTACTGGTATTAATGATGCTACATGAGTATTTCCATCTAAATATGCACGTTTTTGAGTAGGAAATTGATTTACTCCAGCATCATATGGCTTTCTAGTTTTCAAGCCATGATTTAATCACCAGTTTTTCTTTTTCTAAAATGATCTCAAGATCTTGTTTTTCTTGGATCAATTGTTCAGTTACCAGAATCTGGGCTTGAAATGCCAGTTCAATGTCTTGAAGTTCTTTAAATTTTGATTTTAAGGCGGCCATTTCAGAGGAATCTGTTTCTAGACCATTTAAACTGTCAAATCTAACAGTTTCCACAAAAATTAAATCAGAATTTAGAGCTTCAGCGATGTCTAATTTCAGTTCAGGATTAGTTTCAAGATCATACTCACTAACCTTTTTAATGACAATGTCGACCCAACGACCAGATGTGACATCATCCTTCACCAGATGCTCTTGATTTGCCAGAGCCATAAAACAACAATCTCTTTCCTCTTCTTCATCGACTGATGAATCATCAGAGGGAACCCATGCTTCTTCAGTGGTTTCTATCATGCATTTGTTATTGTCTTCAATCTGTTTAGACAAGAGAGCAATTTGAGCCTTAAGCTTTTTGTATTTCAACTTATAGCTATCATCAAGCTTGTTATAAGAAGCAGTTGGACCAGACTGGGAGACAAACTGACTGGACCTGCACTCTTTCATGAAATGACCTTTTCTGCCACACTTAAAGCATGTCAGATTGGTCTTGTCAGTGGAAGAACTGGGTGCATGTAGTCCAGTGGGCCTATTTGCTCTGGCCTTAAAACGGTTAAATGTTTTGGCCATCATTGCAACCAGGTCATCACTGTCAGTTTCATCACAGTCTGGAGAGATATCATTACAGACTCCAGAATCCATTAGTTCAGACATCATCTTCTTCATAGAAAATACATTCTCAGAAGATATTAATGCCGCACAAGGTGGTGCAGTATTAGACCACTGTGGAACTACTGGAAGCATGATTAAAAGAATCTTTTCTGCCTCAATCCTCTGGGCTTGATTTTCTTCAGTGAATCTGAAGGCTCCATACAATGTTGACAAAGTATGGGAATGCAAGGTTTTTCCTTGCCTCAAGACCAGAATCATGTGAGACCATTTTGTTGGAAGAATATCACAAAATTTCTCCAAAAGTATATCCTTGTCTTTATCTACCCCTAGTCCTCTTAACTGGTTTATGATGCTCATAAATCTGGTGTAAGTACAAGTAAGGGACTCATTGGGGAGAGCAAAAAATGACTCATACTTTTTATTTAAGGAGACTTTTCTGGTAACAACAGTATCATCACCTCCCTCATGCTGGTTTACTAGTTCATCCCACATACTTTTGGCACTGGGATAGAGAACTAGTGTGGGAATGAGAGTTTCTGGAACAGCCCCGAGGATCATATTTTTAAGAAGTGTATCAAGATTTACTAATCTTTTCTCCTCTTCGGACCAGTGTTCCTCTCTCTTTTCCCTCCCACTTCTTGATCCTGTAGGTCAAGAAGTGCATTGATAGGAAGTCTTGGCACATAGGGTCCTTCGTTTAAAATTTTCATCATATTCCTTTCAATACCAGTCACATGCAATATTATCCTAGCTTTCCACGTACCAATTCATCACTGCTCCCATTGAATTTAGGAACAGGATTATTCGAGTAATGCACATGCACATGTGGAGAAGCAGGAGGAGGAGGAGGTGGTGTATTGTTATTTCCAGTGGGTGGTTCATTAACATTAGTTTCATGAGTTTCTTGAGTATTTTCTGGGATTGCCATCGTGAAACAGATCTAGGTAATTATATTAACCTTCTGCTCTGATACCAATTGTAAAGTCCCTCACACGATGGTTTAACCCACGAGTGTAAAATAACAAGACAAGTATGAACTAGAATCGGACTAGTATTACTAATAATGACTTTAAGCAATATTTAAACAAGTTAATAAAAGGTGGAACACGAATGTAGTTTTCAAGTGTATTTTCTTTATTGATGTATAAACAAAATACAAGATCGTTGCGGAACCTAGATATTACACGTATGTAAGTATCTAAACAATCTTTGAATTACAAGTGATCTATACTTGCTAAATAACTCCTTTGATCGATATACTTAGAGTTGTGAAATATAGCTGTTTAGATCGAGAGTATTTAAGCAAGTTCACCAATTTGCTAAAAAGTGATTTTCTCAAAGAAATGACTTTGTATTTATAGGCAACAAAATTCACCAGTGAATTTTGTGCCGTACAAATATGGTTGCATACATTTAATGATCCGACAAGAACATTAAATGTATTGGATAAGAATAAGGATAAAGTCACATCACGTGCAAGTGTATCCTTTTATCCAACCACCTTAACACACGTATACTTTGGTAAAGAACAAGTGGGTTGTTCTTTGGAAAGTGTGTAAAGCTTAAAGTCAAATCCTCGATATCAGTGTTCAGATTTGTAAGGTCTAGAACACTGACAATCCTCCAGTGTACAGATCTGGTAAGACTTTCCAGTGGACTCCGCCATTTGATAAGTCTTCTTTCTTCAGACTTCAGTCTTTGACTTCAGTCAGAATGTCTTCAGTAGAGTTGATCTGGACTGGGGTGAAGACCAGTGAGCTAATCTGGAGAATACTCCAGATTTCCTATACAAGTATTTGCTCATTAGTCTTCCATTATTTCTGGACAAATCTTTAGAAGGACTCCAAATCCCAAGTCTGGAGTAGGTCCAGCAGAACATGTTTTCTGGTCAGATCTTCAGTGAGCTCCAGTAGTCGAGTCTGGAGCGAGTCCAGCAAAACATATTTCTTGACAAACCTTCAATAAGGTTCCAGTAGTCCAGTTTGGAGCCAGTCCAGTAAGTCTGGACTAAATCTGGACCTAACAAACATCTATGTGCTTGGTCTTGCTACATAAAAGATTCAAATAATCAACAACTTGATAAGAAAATTGATCAACTCAAGGAAGAAATCCAATTTTATCAAGAAAAGGTTTACAGGATCGATCGATCTAATAAACAAATCTTTTTAAACAAGCCTAAAGATTTTGAATATGGGTTGACTCAAGGGTTAGGTTTGAGAATCCAAAGAATTTGCTCAAAGCACAACAGGAAGTCCCATCTCTGTACGACGCCAATTTAATGCGGTATGGCATGACCACCCAATTTGTAAGACCAAGTTATGGTGATATTGAGACAGATTATTATCTAGCAAAATGTGCTATTCAATGCAATTATGATCAAATTAATGAGTCAAATGATCTTTTTAATCTTCCACTTGTTCCTAAAAGAAAAACTCACTCTGTTACTATTGTTGAACTTGATGAAAACTCGAGTGACCAACAACTTGTGGTTATTGCTAATGAGTCTAAACAAGTAGAAGAAAGTTCTGTTCCAAAACCTGCTTCTGGTAGACCATACATTCCACAAAGTGTTTTGGAAAAACAAATTGAAGATTTAAAAAGAACACTTGATGAACAACAAATTTTGCTAGATAATCTAATGCCTCAAAATCACTGTCCCAAAGTTGTGCCAGTTGTCCCTACCACACCATTTGGTGTTGTTTATGATTGTGCTGAACCTAATTGCTCTGCATGTGAAGATATCATGTCTTCGTCTTCTCTTTCCTATATTTCTGCATGTGAATTTGTTGATGCTGCTGTACAAACTGACTGGGATTCTGTTAAGACATATAATGTTTCGATCCAAACAGATCTTGACATTCCCACCGATGTGAACCCAATTGACCCCCAGATTTACTTGGATGAGATTACTGCATTAAAACTTGATTTAGAAAAGGAACGGTGTCTCAATAAGGAAATTTTTGAAAATGTTCATGTTTCTGCTCAAACAGATTGTGAACACGAAATTGAAAAAGAACATTTCTTTCCAAACATTTTTGATACTGAACCTTTCAAGTTTTCTGAGGAAACCCAAACTTACTTGAATTATTTTGATACTTTGTCTAAAAAGTTTGAAAACGAAAGAGAACAAAGATTGAAAGTACTCGCTGAACTTAATAAAATTAAGATGGAAGTGGCGTACAAAAATATTGTTTTTCAAGCTTTCGCAGATAATAAGATTGAAAAAGCTTCAAATTTACTCAAGGGAAGTCACTGTCCGGTCAAATTAGGTGAATTAAGTCACTCAAATTTTCAAATGAAACCAATGTGTCAAGCTCATCCAATGAAAGTCCTTGTCCCAAAGACCCAAATGTCCCAAGTGTGAATTTGGAATCCAAATCTAAAGTCAAATATGCCAAAATGAAGTTTTCAAATCTTCCTAATCTAAATAACTTTTTAGAAGAAGATCATTCGTATGATCCTGATTTTGAAAAACAGTTTGTCCCAAAGGAAGAAAAGGTTGAATTTTCATTAAAAGGATTCCAAAATCACACTCTACGACTCACACCACTGTCCATGAGAAGTTTCAGAGACCAAAGACCAATCAAGTACCCAAAACTTCTACAGCACCGAAGACTCCTACCCCAAAACCCAAACTCAATAAGATGAAACATCATACTGGTGGTAATCATGCTTCTGCACAACCTAGATATCACAGGTATTCTAGCTCTCCTAAGCAATCTACAGTTACACCTAAGAACGTCCTAAAGGTATTTAGAGATGATGTTGTAGGAATAGTTAGATATCAAGATCAGTATGGTTGGTTTTCTCCCACTTACAAAAAGCAAACACCACCTGCCAAAAAGACCATCAAGAAGAAACCTGTCAAGAACACACAGTCTTCCACTAACCTTAAAAATGTTCATGTTTTAGGTCACTTGTGCTTAAATTGTCAAAGTAAATGGCTTCCTAAGGATAGATACTTGCATGCTTCTAGGAAAGTCAAGCTTGATGGGAAATCAACTTCTGTAAAACAAGAATGGATAGTTCGTAGACCCAATGCTCTAGCTAGATCAAATGCTTCTAGGACTAGTCCATCTTTTTCTCAAACTTTGTAATAACTGCTTTGTTCTGTAATTCGTACCATTACTTTTGAACTATGTTTGTGTGTTTTCTTGCTTTTAATAAAATTCTATGTTGAATTGTATGTTTGTTCAGTTGTCTGTTTAATGTTGATGTTTATCTTATGTCTTTGTTCGTCTTTCTCCTTTTATTTACTTGTCATGTGATTGCATCCCTAACCTTTCATGGACCCAGTCTAAGTGGGTACCTAAAATCTTACTCCCTGATTTTACAGGAATTTCTCATCTGTGTCTGGTATGTCGATTCTGGATGCTCTAGACACATGACTGGTGATAAATCCTTGCTTAAGAACTTTGTTGAACGTTTCATGGGAACGGTTAGATTTGGAAATGATCATCTTGCTCCCATTCTTGGCTATGGAGATATTGTTCAAAATGGCATCACCATAAAACGTGTGTCATATGTTGAAGGTTTGGGCCATAATCTTTTCAGTGTTGGACAATTTTGTGACAATGATCTGCAAGTCCTCTTTAGAAGATATGAATGTAAAGTTCAAACCGAAGATGGTGTCGATATTCTTACTGGTTCATGAGATAACAACTTGTTCACCATTGATCTCAACAATATTCCAACTCCATCTTCAAATATTTGTCTTCTGTCTAAAGCTTCAGCTCAACAATCTTGGCTATGGCATCGTCGTCTCTCTCATCTTAATTTTCATACAATTAATACCCTTGTTGACAAACAACTGGTCGATGGTCTACCTGATTTCAAGTATGACACAAACCATGTTTGTTCTGCATGTTCAATTGGGAAACTCAAGAGAGCGTCTCATAGACCAAAGAAGCATTTAAGCACTGATGCTCCCCTTCATCTTCTTCACATGGATTTGTGTGGCCCTATGCGTGTCCAAAGCATTCATGCTAAACGATACATTCTTGTCATTGTTGATGATTACTCTCGCTATACTTGGGTCTATTTTCTTCGTGAAAAGAGTGAGGCTCCTCAAGTAATCATTGACTTCATCAAAAGGACACAAGTAAATCTTCAAACCTCTGTTCGTATTGTACGTTCTGATAATGGTACCGAATTCAAGAACGCTACTCTTGGATCATACTTCTCTTCTATTGGTATCACTCATCAATTTTCCAATCCATCTCAACCTGAGAGCTCATCAGCTGATCAACAAAGTTCATCTTCTGCCACCTCATCTAATGGATCATCTTCTCCACCTTCGGTCAATTCTTCGTCTACAAATGTATCTTCCCCTGACTCTTCTAACTTGTCTTCACACCACAGGATTCTACATTATTGCCTGCTCAGCAATACTCTCCAGGATCCAATCAATCAACTGATGCTGACTCTGATGAAGCAGAATTTGTCCTACCAGAAGAACCAAGCTTTGAGCAAGTCGCTGAACAACATTCTACAGGCTTTATCAATCCTGATGAAAATAATGAACCTGCTGATCCACTTCCTCACTCAAGGAAATGGTCTCGCTCATGCTTCCTCATCCTCCCACTCAGATCATTGGGATCCAAACGCTGGCCCAACCACACGTGCTGCCTCTGCAAATGAATGTTTATTCGTCAACTTCTTGAGCATGGTTGAACCCAGTAATGTCAATGAGGCTCTTCATGATCCGGATTGGGTAAAATCCATGCAAGAAGAGCTATCTCAGTTTGAGCGCCTTGAAGTATGGAAACTTGTTCCTAATCCCTACACTCATAAAGAACCAATCAAGACAAAGTGGATATTAAAAAACAAGAAAGATGAGAATGGTGTTGTTGTTCGAAACAAGGCTAGATTGGTTGCCAAAGGTTTTTCTCAGCAAGATGGTGTTGATTATGATGAGACGTTTGCTCCTGTTGCTCGCATTGAGACCATTCGAATCTTCCTGGCTTATGCGGCATTCAAAAACTTTACGGTTTATCAAATGGATGTCAAGTCTGCTTTTCTGAATGGAGTACTGAAAGAAGAAGTCTATGTTGGTCAACCCGAGGGCTTTGTGGATCCTAAGCGTCCAAATCATGTCTACAGGTTAGACAAGGCTTTGTATGGCCTCAAACAAGCTCCTCGAGCTTGGTATGATGCTCTGTCTGCCTATCTATTAAAATCTGGATTCAGTAAAGGTACAATCGACACTACTTTGTTCATCAAACGCCAAGGTAGCGACATTCTTTTAATCCAAATTTATGTAGATGACATAATTTTTGGGTCCACAAATCCTAAGTACTGCAAAAACTTTTCTGCATTAATGGTCAAACATTTTGAAATGAGTATGATGGGAGAATTAAACTTTTTCCTTGGTCTTCAAGTCAAACAAGTGTAAAATGGTATTTTTATCTGTCAAAATAAATACATCTCTGACATGTTGAAAAAGTTTGATATGTTTAATTGTCAACCAATTGGTACTCCCATGGAATCTCGAACTAAAATTAATGCTGACCTTAATGGCAAACCTTACAATCAAAAACTTTATCGCAGTATGATAGGATCCCTCATGTACTTAACTGCCAGTCGACCGGACATTATGTTTGCTACATTCATGTGCGCTAGATTTCAGGCAAACCCTATGGAGAGTCATGCTCAATCGGTTAAGCGTATTTTTCGGTATCTTAAGGGAACTATGAACCTTGGTTTATGGTATCCAAAAGATACCGGTTTCGAACTAACCGCCTACTCAGATGCTGACCATGCAGGGTGTAAGTTGGATCGCAAAAGTACTTCAGGGAGTGTGCAGTTTCTTGGAGACAAGTTGGTTGGTTGGTCTTCAAAGAAACAAAATTGTGTTTCCACATCCACTGCTAAAGCTGAGTATGTAGCAGCTGCTAGTTGTTGCTCTCAAGTTCTGTGGATGAAGACTCAACTCTCTGACTATGGGTTCCAGTATGACAGAATACCCATCTATTGTGACTCCAAAAGTGCCATTGCAATCTCTTGCAATCCTGTTCAGCATTCTAAAACAAAGCATATTGATGTAAGGTATCACTTCATCAAAGATCATGTTGAGAAAGGTAATATTGAACTGTACTTTGTCCCAACTGACTACCAACTTGCAGACCTCTTCACAAAACCTTTGGATGAACAAAGGTTCAATTTCTTGAAAACCAAGTTGGGTTTGCTTGATCTACAAACGTAATGCTTCCTTGTCATGTATTCTGTGTTTATTTTCCTAGTCAAACAATTGATGTGTGCTTGTGTGCTCTTACATGCAATGTTTGAGGGGGAGAACAAGGGTAGAATGCATGATTTTAGGGGGAGTTTGTAAAATTTATCTGAGTCTGCATGTTCCTAGGGGGAGTTTGTATATATCTTTACTCATTGTATGTCCTTTGTGAAATTCTCATTCCTTGCTTCATTTTTATTATGTCCTTAAAACCCTTTTCCTTAAACTTTTCTAAACCTTAAATTTATAAATTTTTATCAAAAAAGAATAAAATAATAAAACGGGGTTACCCCGGTCAAAAACCGGAAGTCATACCCGGGTCTGACCACTATTTATAGCCGGCTCTGACCTTCCTTTGACTTCCTTCGAAATTTTTCTAAGTATTTTTAAATCTTCTCTATTACCGGTTTTCTCTCAATCAAATCCGGCTTTCCTACCGGCTTTCCTCGTTCGCCCTGTTATTGGCTGGTTTCCTCTGCTATTGTTTTCCTTTCTTTTCTTTTGTTCCCTTTTTCTTCTGCTCCACTCTCTTCGTTCTTTTTGTTTGTTCAGCCCTTGTGTTCTTGGGTTGCTTTTGCTTCCTGCTTGCTCCTCTCTTTTTTTCTTCTATTTCAAGTTTCGTTCTTTTTGGTTTTCTGGTCCTTGGTGTGGGTGAGCGTGTTTATTGCTCTTTGTCTGGCTTTCTATTTTTAAATCTTCTCTATTACCGGTTTTCTCTCAATCAAAACCGGCTTTCCTTTTTTTTCAAAAACTTTCTCCAAAACGAAAACCGGTTTTACATAATAATTTCTTCATTCCATATTTTGAATACCGGATTTAGTTCTTCAATTCTTCATTACCGGATTTCAGGTATATTATTCTCTATTACCGGTTTTCATTTATTTATTCATTATTACCGGTTTTCATGTTTCTTGTCTAAAACCGGCTTTTAGTATTTTCTTTACTAAAACCGGTTTTCATTCCTTAACAGTATACTTTGTGCTTATCTTTCCAGGGGTGATTTATTCGTGTTTTTGATTTGTTTTTCATTACTTGTCATTCATTATAGCAGGTATAATCTCTTTTTCGATATTGTCATTTCATAATACTTCATTTAGATGTATATGCTTCGATTTGATAATGTGAATGCTTGAATTTCTTGTGTCTATGATTGCTTGATATTGTGACTACCTGTTCCAAACAAGTGCATCGATACTTGGAATTAATCCAAGTATCTTGATGCTTTGTTAATACCGGTTTTCGAAAACCGGTTTCTGTTATCTTTTAAATAATCTGTATTATAAAAGGTAATTTCTTCACTAAATACCGGTTTTCCACTTGAATACCGGTATTTCAACTAAAATTCATTTTTCAATATGAAAACCCGGTTTTACATAACTTTTTCTGAAAACCGGTTTTTCATAACTTTTTCTGAAACCCGGTTTTACATAACATTTTCTGAAAACCGGTTTTCTCATACCATTCTCTGAAAACCGGTTTTACTTCACATTTTCCTGAAATTCTTTTCTAAAACCGGTTTTCAACCTTTTAAGAAATTTTTCATACTTGATCAACCATCAAAATCTCATTTTCTTTCAGGGTTGATCTTTCATGAAACTTTTCTTATACCAACTTTGTGAGTCAAATACTCTTTCTTGAACAAAATTCCATGTTCATTGATCTGTCAGACTCCACAAACATTTGTCCCTATATTTCTGTAAAATTGTGCTTAGTTTTCCAAAATCTATCTCTCAGTTTACTTAGGATGCAAGGTATCGAACGCCTTGATGTACTACCTTTGTTTGTCCTTTGGAAACTGAGTAATAGAACCTGTTTCATGTATCATTAATTTCTTAAAATTCTTTTCAATCTTACATTGGTTTTCCCCAAGAAGCAAGGTATCGAACGCCTTGTTGTACTGCCTTCGCATCTTCTGTGAAAAACAGTGTACGATTAAATCTTTTGAGTAAATTAACCTTGGAAACAATGTTTCCCATTCGTCTTCTTCTTAACCGCAGAATGAATTTCCTCGAAGATGGTGCTACAGAAAATATGCCTAACAACTACCAGTTAATTATACCCTTTTCATGTCATCATGGGATAATACCGGTTATGCTCACATACCACCCTCTATATCATGTCTTGACTGTAACTGCTCCGGGTATAGAAGAAGAACTGCTATTTCAACTGTGGCGAACCATCGAGTATATTTCACCAAGAGGAAGATCGAGAACTCCTTACTTTCAATTTGAGCTCCTAACAACTGATGGATCAACTCAAGCGTTCACATTTTCGCTTGAAGACTTCCGAAGAGTAATTGGTTTTCCCACAGCAAACTCTCGCGCGGGAGCCACAGAATTTGTTGATCCACCCCCAACTCGTGAGATGCTTGAACGAGTCAGAGAACTGGGATATAATGGTCCTCTCAACTCAATAGGTGCTTTCAAGAAGAAAAATCTTCATCGATTGTGGTATCCTCTGTGCTCGATCATCAATTTAC
>CM067170.1:135983070-136022055 GCA_034093135.1 Erigeron breviscapus | reverse complement strand
GCCTTTGTGATACTATCTTGGCACTAATTGATTTCTGGATCATCATTTTAGGGGGAAAGACTCAAAATAATTTTCTGACTAAAAATTCGTTTTTGTTTGAAAATGCAACTGGAGAACTCTTCAGTTGGAAACTGGCACTGGACTGATCCTCCAGTGACCAGGTTCAGTCTTGTCTTTTTATAACGTTAGAAATACTTGGTCAATATTTGTGACACGTGATGATACTCGAGTGTTTTAAACCACTTGGTATTGTGATCTGACGTGTTTCAAGCCATTTTAGTACTTGACAACTGTTTGTATTGGGAAAATAAAAAGTGAGTGGGTGCGTGGGTAAGATAAGTCGTCGTAGCATTTAATGCTGACATGGTAGCATTTAATGTTGACATGGCAAATTATTATTTTATTTCAAAATTCAAACCAACTTTGTGAAAATATCTACAAAAAGGATTTTGTTTATTAAAATATAATTTTGGTATTTCCTTGGGATCTTGAATCCCTTATAAATACCCTTATTTACTCCGAACTCATTTACTTCTCTTTTACATTCTTTCTTTCATTTACTTTCCAATCATCAAAATTGCTTCATTTCTCTCTCTGCTTCATAAATCAAGAACCCTAATTCCCAAATTTTCAATTTCATTTTCAATGGCACCTAGATCATCTCGTTCAAGAGATGTAAATCTCTTGACTGTTCCATATGCTCCTTCACCAGATGTCAAACCGGCATCTGGTGCTCCTAGTAATGCTTCAGTCATCAAACTAAATCCTAATAATCCGATGGCAAGCTTACGAGGATCTCAAGGGTCCAATACCCTTATTGGTAGAATCCAAAAGTTTTTGAAGGATTCTCCAATAGGACCCTCATTCTCTCTAAACCCACGCAAGTTGTTTCACAACTACTTGTGTGAGTTCTGGTACACTGCCAGTCTTTCTTCCGATTGTTCCTCCATCAGTTTCACTTTAAAGGATGGAACAATCCAGTGTACCTTGTCAACTGATGTATTGAGGGATGCCTTACGCCTCAATTACTGGAGAGAGGGTGAATCTCCAGTCGTCTTACCCCCAAATATAAATTTTCGTCAAGTCCTCCTTGAAATGGGACACAAGGAGTGTTTGGACAATGGGGTGTTGAAGACTAAAGGTGCGATGACCATGAAGGGTCTTACACCTTCATGGAGGTATTTTTTCATCCACCTGGTGGAGAGCATGGGTGGGAGTTCTGGTGGACTTGACCAGATTAACTCCTCACAAGCAGAAATGGCTTACTGCTTGTGGAACGGATTGAGAGTGGACTTTGCAGATATCTTGTATAGAAGCCTAGTCCAAAAGCTGAAGGGCACCAGGGGTGTGTGTATCCCCTTTTCAAGGTTCCTCTCTCTCTGTTTTAAACATATTATGGGCAGAGAAGCATATTTAAGTACAGATTCACCGTACACTGCTCCAGATATGTTAAGGAATTTAGACTCTCTGGTATCTGAAGCTGGAGAGGTCGAAATTCCTGAACGAATGCAACTGGCATTCGCTTCAACTGATGCACCTATTGAAGGTGAGTCAGAAAGGCAACTGGGCGGGCCTCAAAATAATGAGGGACCCTCCAGTTCGTCTAATGTTGTGGTTGAGGATAGAGCAACCATAACTGAAGCAACTCCAATTACATCTATCCCTGGTGAAGATACTTTGGTATCTGATCCACCAACAGATGCACCCATCCAGGAAACTGGGGAAGGTCATCTGGAGACTGACCAGGAAACTGGTCAGCCCTCAGTTACATTCATGGATCTGGACATGAATGTTAATGACGAGGAAATCCTTATAGAATCTTCGGATTCTGAAGGTACTGAAACAGACTTGGAGAATTTTGATTCTGTTGTACCAGATCAAAACCCTTCATCTCCAGTCTCACTTCCAGACGCATCAATTTCACTTTCACCCTCCCAAGAAAATGTGCATACTGATATACCGTTGTTCACACCTGAGCATTCTCAGCATGAACAACACATTGATTTTCCAGTCCTTTCTTCATCCACCACTCCTATTATATCTTCAACTGCTGGCATGACAACTGGGGAGACTTCCTTAAGTTTGCCTCCTCCAGTTGCTCCAGTAGTAACTGCTGCTGGTCCAGTGACACCTTCTCCTTCGTCACTGGACAGTCAAGTTGTCTCATTACAAGCCGATCTCCAAAACCTTCTAACCAGGGTGGAGGAGATTCAGAAGACACTTGACAAAAACACCAAGTCCTTCTCCAGATACCACAAAGATCACTTAACCAACATCAAAGTGGTTGATCTGGGGATTAACAAGTTTTCATCGAATGAAGACTTGGTGTTTAAAAAGCTGAATGAGTTGGTCACTGGCTGCAACAATCTGGCTGGTACTTTAAAGGAAGCCTTTGACCTAACTCAGTCCAAGGTCACCAGTTCAATCTCCAATCTACTTGGCAACACTGTACGAACATCTGAAGTAGATCTGAAGGAGATTGAGAGGCAGGTAAAGGAATTAGTTGAAAAACCTGGCCTAAATGTAACTGACCTTGGAGAGCAGTTGATGACTTCAGTTGGTCAGAAGATAGAGGATACGCTGGGTGCTAGAGAAGCACAATTGGTTGAAAGGGTGATGTCTGAGATCACCAAGCTGGCCACTCCTCAGGTTGATCTGGCCCCACTCACCAGTGAGATCAACCAGTTGAGAGGCAGCATTGAGAATTTGAACACCCAGGTATCTCTACATGCTCAATATTTAGATAAACTGACAACTGAAGTAGAGAATTTGAAGAAGAAGGATGATGAAGTGAAGGAAAAGGTTGTCTCTGGTTTGGATGAAGACTCCAAGATCCTAAATGAATTGAAAACTGGTCAAGAACAAGTAACTGCCAATGTTTTGACCCAGTCAAAGGAGACCAACCATTTATGGAGGTCCTTCAGGATGATGTGTGGGATCTTTAAGGAGTGTAAGGACATGCAGTCATGGCAGCCTCTTGACTGGTTGCCATCTCACCCCTCTGAATGGGAAGGTATTCGGGCAGGTCTAGATGCTGCCAAGGGGGAAAGAAGTGCAGTCCTTCCACCAGTTGCACCTAGAAGAACTTCATCTGGAAGAGAAATGGTTGTAGCTACCAGTACTGAAGCTGGTGAGCAAGTTGGTGTTATGGGTGATAGGGGGAATGTGTTGGACAAGGGAAAAGGTTTAGCTGTTAATGCATCTGCCCAGCCGGCCACTGATGTAATGCTTGAAACTGGTAATGCTGATGTACTTCCTCCAGTTTCAGATAGTGATAGCAGAAGACTGGCCAGACTTGGAAATGATATCAAAGAAAGAAAGAAGATGAAACAAAGAAACCAAGTTGAAGCCAGGGCACATCTTGCACAAATCAAGTTACTTGATATGAGTGATGCCAATCTTTTGGGTATTACTGCTGAGGAGTATGCCAGGGTTAAGAATGATCCCAGGATAGTTGACCAGTTGAAAGAAATGCTGGATGTAGAACTGGACAGACACTATCCTGAGGATGAAGCTGAATTCGATGCCAGAAGCTTGAACATTTCAGTGGAGAAGGCTAAGAAGAATAGGGCCAGTGGGATTCTTAAACGAATTGCAAATGTTAAGAAGGTTGTGAAGAAGGTTTTGAACCAACTGGCGAGGTTTCTAATGAAGACATCAAGTCCGCTGTACTGGCTGCTGGTGCTGGGAGTATAAGAATAACAAATGAATCTGAAGCAAGAAGCTATTACTCCCAGATCATGTCAACCAGAAGACATAGTGGTACTATCAATGGTGTTAATGTAACAATCAAGCCAGGCACCAAAGTTTTTCATGTTGAAGTTAGTTATACTAGTGGGCCACTGGTTAGAACTGACGATCCTGGTGCAATGCAATATGGGTTCAGCGAATGGGTGGAAATGGTGAATGTGTTGGATGCGAAGGCACAAAAGAATAGGTTTGAGAAAGCATGGGTGAACTTCCTAAGGGGCAAGATTCAGCACAAAGAAAATCTGGAGCAAAAGCTGAATATTGACCCTGAAGACTCACAACCTATCTCTTCAGTTGCCAAGAGAAGAAGAACTGGCGAAGGGCCATCTCATTAAGTTCTTTTTCCAGTTATCTACTTGTATTTTGTTTTACATTCTGTAACTTGTATAAATTTCATTTCCTTGTATAAATGAAGTTACCAGTTTGTAACCACAAGATAGATAATAGATTAAAATCTAACAAACCTAAAAGAAAAACCTAAGGCATTTATTGATCTATAAAAATGCCTTGGAAAACTTAGATAGATTTAAATCGAACAAGTCCTACCAGTTCACACTTGTACAGATACAAGGACTGAAAAAGACTTGCCTATATTTCTAGACAAATAGGGGGAATTTGTTAGGACCAGTTCACACTTGTACAGATACAAGGACTGAAAAAGACTTGCCTATATTTCTAGACAAATAGGGGGAATTTGTTAGGACCAGTTCACCTAGTAAACTGGCCAGTCTCCAGTTGCATCTGGAGACCCAGTGAAACTGTCCAGTGAAACTGGAGACCTAGATGATTTGTCGAGAAATATATTGAAGTCCAGTTGCACCGTACAGTCAACGCAACTGAAGACTTCCTCCAGTTTCAGATAGTGATAGCAGAAGACTGGCCAGACTTGGAAATGATATCAAAGAAAGAAAGAAGATGAAACAAAGAAACCAAGTTGAAGAAACATTCCAGTTGAAGTCGAAGACAACAAATGGAAGATAGAGAATGGCAATGGCAGCGAAGCCCAGTTGACATTCTAGTCAGTTACAAACTGGAGACCATCAGTGGAAAGCCCTTACAAAGCTTTACACTGATTACGAGAAATTGACTTTTATGCTTTATGTACCTTTACCCGGATAATAAGACTCATCTTATTATTTAAGTAATAAAAGGTACATAAAGGTGGTTGATTAAAGTTGCTTTATCATGCGACTTTACATTTGTACGGCCAAAGTTAACTTCCCAATGTTAACTTTGCCTATAAATACAAGTCATTGCACAACCAAGAATATTAATTCTCTCACTTCGATAGAATTCACACTTTGCAAACCTGCAATATTCTTGATGAACTTGTGCAATATTCTCTCAATCGCTAAAAGGAACATTTCACAACTTTAAGTGTTTCGATTGTCTTGAGAAATTCCGAGTGTAGATCAATTGTATTTCATAGGTTGTTAGGATATTTACATTCTTGTATTATCTTGGTTCCGCAACAACCTTGTAATTTGTTTAACATCAATAAATAAATTACACGTTGAAAATTACATATTGTCTCATCAAGTTATCTTACAAGTATTTTGTATTATTGCATTGTTCTTTACTTATTGTCATTTATATAAGTAATCTATCTAGAACTTGGTATATACACACTGCAACTGGTCGTCTCCAGTTCAGTGCATATATTGCAAAGTAACTCCACCATCGACATAGAGGTGTCTTCAGGTAGTGCCATCTATTAAGTTGGGACTTACACATAGTGTGTAACTTGTGTCTGGATCAACTTATCTAAAATCCAACATTTGCATATATTCTTTTTAGACAATGGCTGTAACCAACATCAAAGAATAGTACTTAGGCGATGTTTGACCAGCAGTCTCAAATCCTTTGGAGTTTAGTCGAAGTATGAGTAACTTGCAGGTTCAAGAAAGTTTGTGACCCGTACCAAACCAGAAGCAGTAGGTAAGAGCATAATCAAGTAACTATTCTCCCTTCCCAATATTTGTCCATTCTCTATGTTAAGTATGTTCATTTAACTTCTACGTCCTACAAGTTACAACTAACAAACACTACTCAAGCTAAATATATGAAATTGGACAACAATGATAAAGATAGGAAAGAAGTTGGCCAAATCAAATTCTGTGGTGGGATGAGATTTCTCGTCTATTAATAAATGTCTGTATTTGAAATCAGAATAAAATAAGAAATCCCGAAAAGAAACCAATGTAAACCAAAAATCACCAACTTTTAGCATAATAATAAGAGATTATATAACCCAAAAATAATTCAAGAAACCTAATGTTTTGATATAGTTGAATGAGTTTTCATTGAGAAAAAATTAAGAAGAATTGGGTTCTTCCATGATAAAAGAATAAACGGGGAAAAAAAACGAAAACCACAAAAATATGATAAAATTATGAAATCATGTGAAACCTACAAACGCACATCCTATCAGCATTAGGTCCATGAATGGAATTATTGGAAGGGCTAAGTGCGCCGGAATGCAGTCAACTAATCACCAAAAGTTATTGTGTGCACGAACTCTAGGTCGGCTTTATTGTATTCAGGAAACTTGAAATAATGTTTATTGTGAACATAAAACGGGATTATGGCTATGTGGGACCGGTTACTTCACATAAAACTTGTTTATTTTTAATTTGATACATATATGTTTGTATATATTATTTTTATTGTGCGCATAAACTAATCCCAAAAAGTTATTGTGTGCATCCCACGTAAGCAGTCAACGTGAAAGTGGTGACCGGCTAACTTCTTACCCGGTAACTTTTGTTTACTATGGGACTCTTGAACAAGTTTCCTGAATACAATAAAGCCGACCTAGAGTTCGTGCACACAATAACTTTTCAGGATTAGTTAACTGCATTCCGGCGCACTTAGCCCTTATTGGAACAACCTTTTAATCACAAACTAAATTAAGAAAAAAACACAGACAAAATTATAACAAAACTATTCCAATTGCTAGGATGTCAAAATAATAACAAACTTAAGGATTTAAGGCAAAAACAAATTCAATTGCTAGTGATATAACAAACCTGGTGGCCAGAAGGATGATGGCTGAAGATGGCTGGCCGAAGGGCAGACTGAGGTGGTTGGCTGGTGGCTGCGGTGGGATAGTGATGTGTTGTCAGCCCCTCTGCATTCTCAACCGTAATTCCTCATTTACCAATCTCATGATGAATGCTCAAATTTAATAAATTACATATATGAATCATTAAAAAAAGAGATAGATATTGGTCTATACCATTAGCATATAATCAACCGTATAAATCCATAAATCATTCATAAATAAAAAAATTAACAAATACATATAGCAGTACATACATACATATAGCAGTACATACATACATATAGCAGTACATACATACATATAGCAGTACATACATACATATAGCAGTACATACATACATATAGCAGTACATACATACATATAGCAGTACATACATACATATAGCAGTACATACATACATATAGCAGTACATACATACATATAGCAGTACATACATACATATAGCAGTACATACATACATATAGCAGTACATACATACATATAGCAGTACATACATACATATAGCAGTACATACATACATATAGCAGTACATACATACATATAGCAGTACATACATACATATAGCAGTACATACATACATATAGCAGTACATACATACATATAGCAGTACATACATACATATAGCAGTACATACATACATATAGCAGTACATACATACATATAGCAGTACATACATACATATAGCAGTACATACATACATATAGCAGTACATACATACATATAGCAGTACATACATACATATAGCAGTACATACATACATATAGCAGTACATACATACATATAGCAGTACATACATACATATAGCAGTACATACATACATATAGCAGTACATACATACATATAGCAGTACATACATACATATAGCAGTACATACATACATATAGCAGTACATACATACATATAGCAGTACATACATACATATAGCAGTACATACATACATATAGCAGTACATACATACATATAGCAGTACATACATACATATAGCAGTACATACATACATATAGCAGTACATACATACATATAGCAGTACATACATACATATAGCAGTACATACATACATATAGCAGTACATACATACATATAGCAGTACATACATACATATAGCAGTACATACATACATATAGCAGTACATACATACATATAGCAGTACATACATACATATAGCAGTACATACATACATATAGCAGTACATACATACATATAGCAGTACATACATACATATAGCAGTACATACATCATTCACATACTTACATACATATAGCAGTACATACATACATATATCTATACATACATATAGCATCATAAACATGAAGCTAAACATTCATCAAATAATTCATTCACATACTTACATACATATAGCAGTACATACATACATATATCTATACCATTAGCATTAATCAACCGTATAAATCCATAAATCATTCATAAATAAAAAAATTAACAAATTAAATAACATTTCAATTACATCTAACACATCCATACACCCACAAATTTACTGCTGCTCGAAAAGAAGGAAAATTAACCCAATAATCCAAGTAAAATCATAAATTCCCAGTAAAATAATTAAAACCCTAATCAATACTTAATCCTCAGCATGATTTCAATCTTACAACTTTAGAATATATATATAAGATATAAGATTAGTTGTAAAGTTCATATACTTTTTAGCATTCCATCAGCAGTCTCTTAAAAAAAATTCAATGTCATCAGCAGTTTTAAAAAAAGTTTTATGCAATCAACAAATTACTATAAAGAAAACTATATCATCAGCAATAACCTCTAACTACCATACATATTGAGTTGGCCTCAATTGTGGGTTTCTTTGATTATTTTATATCATTTTTTTATATACCCATCAATAATGCCTTTTTCCTCTTTCTATTTTTGATCCCACACCCATTGCAATTAACATCAACCAAAAATATAAGGGAAAACAAATATGTTGTTTATCATGACAAATGCATTCAAGATGTGTTAGAAATATAAATTAGTGGTGTTTAATTGTAAATAGAGTTACATTTGTAATGTTGTAAAAGTGCAAGGGGTCTAGATGAAACTTGTAATGTTTAGGATATAAATACCCCTTGTAACCACATTATGTAAATAACCTTTCATAATAAACACACTTAATTACTTTCTCTCTCCTCCCTATCATCTTCAACCTCCCTTTCACACACAAACACACTTTACACACACTAACCATAATTCCACCATTGTTACTCATTTAAGCTCAAGTTTTTTTATCAATTGGTATCAGAGCATAATCGGTGTATCCGAACGATCCATAATCACATTTACAACTGATTTTGTTCTAATTTCGAGAATTTTGAGCTTAATTTGATTCTGAAAATTGCTGTTTTTGCGGAATTCGAGGCTGATTTGTGATTCTGAGTTTGATTTAGAAGTGGATTAATGTTCAATTTCATGAATCAGTAATCAATTTGAACTTCACAGATCTAATTTTCGTGATTTCTTGTGTTCGAGGTCAAAAGCTGATATATTCATCCTTTTTATCGACTTACTTGAGTCTGCCATTAATTGTTCAACATTTTGATCACAAAGTACACTTCATGTGGTGGATAGAAGAGAGTCAAACACGTTTTTCAAGATGAAAACAATCAGATTCTAGTTTTGTCAATTTTTTCATTATTTTACATTAATTTTAAAAAGAAAAATAAAATAAAAAGGAAAAAAAAAAATCAACAAAAATATTCTTGAACTTCTCTCTTCAATTTCTTCTTCGTTGTTGATCGAATCAAGCTGAAATTTACGAGGTTTTGTTCGCGAGTGAATTCTGAACAGAATCATCTTTTCAATTTTTCGATTGGTTAAGTTTCACTGACGGTTGAATTTTCCGGCGAGTTTCCATGTTTTCCGGCGAACTTCAAATCTGAAATTTGTTGGCAAGGATTTGTTCACGGTGTGTTTCTGAGTATTTTGGTGGTGATTACAAGTTCTAATTCGTAGAATTGAGAAAGTAATCGAATCTTGAAGGATTCCGGTCATTTTCCATTTTAAAACACTTTGGAAGATTTTCAAACCATTTTCGATCATCTTTATTGAAGTTCGGTGTTAGATTTGCACATGAGAGTTTAGGTCACTCATAAAAACTCCATGATCTTGTCATCGCCGATGAGATCTACCCCAGAGTTAAAATCTCAATTCTAGATTGTGAGGGTTTATGAGCGTGGTGATGATGTTTGTGCAAATAGGACATGAGGGAGTAGTCGAAAAGTGAGAGGTTAAGGTGAAAAAGATGATGTGAGAAAGGGCTAAAAGAAATAAAAGCCCTCCCCAAAATTCTCAAAAAGCCGGGTCAACACGTTCTATCGGATTTCATTTGTTGATTTCTCGATATTGAAGAAGACTTCATGGACCCAGTGAAGCAATGCACATCTTTACCTAACCACTCAAGTATTTCTTAACAAATGCTTGTTTTATTCTCACGGAGATTTTCACATTTCTATCGACTCTTCATTTGGAAGATGTTGATATTGAAAAAGGGAGACACTCTGCTCCGGTCCCCGACTTCATTTGATCACTATTGAGTCTAGAGCGTACTTGATATATCTTTCATTTGCCTAGGACACATAGAGTCTTTATATGTCTTTGTGATATTGCATATCTTTGTGATATTGCCGGAACATTCGTAGTGATATCATATTTTTGATATTCCACGATGATCGAATGGAAATCCTACCAATGCTAACATCATTTCCAACATTGAACGTAGGTCTCACATTTTCATTTTATGAATTTGTTGAGTAAACGAGAAGTCTATGTGACCTCGGATTTATTTCCTAAAAGTCTTTGAGGATAGTAAGACATGGTTATCGAACGCCTTTGTGACACTGACCATGAATTACATTCTTTAAAGCAATCTATCGGTTGAAAAGCCATAGATCGAACCATTTAGAGATAAGCTTTGTGCATTTCTCGATGATAATGGGAAGTCCTAAAAATAGTAATCGTATTTTTAGGCCACACCATTAATCCTTTTGATTTTGGTTGTGTTAACGGATCATTTTTATCCGGATTTCATTTCTCTTCACACAAACACAAACAACACAAACACCCTATTAAAATCTTTTTCCAAAAACGCAACCTCACATTCTAGTTCACCAATAGGTTCATTGGGAATTGGAATTGGGTTGGGTTAATTTGCGTGCTTGTTGTTTGTTGGCATCTACCGTTTATGCTATCAATCATTATTGTATGATGAAACCGTTTCACATTTTCATCATAAGGGGGAGAAATGATTATATGATTGATAGATAGAGTTCAAGGATATAGGTAGAATTTGATTGGTAGAATTTGTTCGAGGATGATTGTTGTGTTTGGATGTTCAAAGGATCGTTAGTTTAGGTGAAGAGAGTGAATAATTATCGTGCTAAGTTGAGAGATTGTTTTGAGAAAGTTAAAGGATTGATTCGAGATCGAGTATATTCAAGATGAAGTACATGGTCGATAATTGAAAGATTTGTAGGAAAATTGACCATCGTTTGATGATTAGAAAAGTTTGAGATTGAATAGAGATTGTCGTTTGTTGATGCTACAAAGAAAATTAAGTTGGATAGTTAAGTTTGTTCTTTATTTGAAGAGATTGTTCATTTGAGGGGGAGCAAGAGTAAACTCATGATTCATTAAATATGCTCCGAAATGATTGTTTGTTCGAGGGGGAGCAAGAGATTAAAGATTTGTTATTGAATAATTTGCTCCGAGATAGTTGTTTGATTGAGGGGGAGCAAATGTTTATTGATCAAAGAATTGAGTGTTCCAAGATGATTGTTGATTCAGAGACAAGTTAGACCAAGAAATGAAATTTTCGCATTCAAAAACCAAGCTTCCGCAAAGCCAAAAGAATTCAAAGTTAAATCAAGCTTCCGCAATGCCAAGAGAATTTAAAGAAAACCAAGCTTCCGCATCCAAAAGAATTCAAAGTCAAATCCAAGCTTCTGCATGCTACTCAAAAGTTCAAGTTACTTCTCCAAGCAACATCAAGTTGAAATCAACATTCAAAAGTTCAAGTTGTGAAAGCTCAAAAGCTACAAAGATTTCAAAGATGCTTCCAAAGTATTCAAAGTTGCAAGAGAAGATCAAGATTTAATAAATCATCGTCAAATATTTGTTTGTTGAGAAGATTCAAAGTCAAGGTTGATACAAGACATTGAAGACAATGAGAAAGCTTCAAAGTCCAATCAACATTGAAGATTTTCAACAAATGGGCTCATCATATTATTTAAAGACCGAAGACGATGCAACATTTACAATTCAACACCAAGGGGGAGATTGTTAGAAATATAAATTAGTGGTGTTTAATTGTAAATAGAGTTACATTTGTAATGTTGTAAAAGTGTAAGGGGTCTAGATGAAACTTGTAATGTTTAGGATATAAATACCCCTTGTAACCACATTATGTAAATAACCTTGCATAATAAACACACTTAATTACTTTCTCTCTCCTCCCTATCATCTTCAACCTCCCTTTTACACACAAACACACTTTACACACACTAACCTAAATCCTCCATTAAACCTTCAATTAAGCTCAAGTTTGTTTCTATCAAGATGTCTTGAAACTAATAGCATTTTTCACTCTTCAGATTAAAGACCACTTAGGTTTTTAAGATCACTTTCTCATACTTAGTCCTTATTTTGAAGACAAGTTTTTGAAGATACTGTGAGTTGATGTGCAATAGTGGGAGCAAAGAAAGAAGCATAGTACACATTTTCTTTAATGATTGCATACCACTATTGACTACTATTTAGCTATGTTGCACGGGAACTGGTACGGGAACGAGAAACGGGTACGGGAAACGGCAAAACTCAAAAAATCAAGAAACGGGTACGGCACGGGTACGGAAATAAATACATAAAAAAAATATATATAAAAAAAAAAAAAAAAAAAAAAAAAAAAAAAAAAAAAAAAAAAAAAAAAAAAAAAAACCAAAAAAAAAAAAAAAAAAAACAAAAAAAAAAAAAAAAAAAAAAAAAAAAAAAAAAAAAAAAAAAAAAAAAAAAAAAAAAAAAAAAAAAAAAAAAAAAAAAAAAAAAAAAAAAAAAAAAAAAAAAAAAAAAAAAAAAAAAAAAAAAAAAAAAAAATAAGTTAAGTGGTAAAAATAAGAAAAAAAAAAAAAAAAAAAAAAAAAAAAAAAAAAAAAAAAAAAAAAAAAAAAAAAACCACTCACAAAGTGACAACTCAATGAAATGAAAAAGACACGCGAGACACTTATTCACTGCAACACGTGATGCATTGAGACACTACACAACCTTTGTATATCAGTATATTACAATCTCTTTTCACTTTTATATCTACTCCTCACACAATATTATCACAACTTAAGAAAATTTATGAATCTCTCTTTCTGTATTTCTTAAAACACTTGCAATTTTCTCTCAACCAACAACAAGAGAAAATCACAAACTTTCTATTTTCCTTTAAACAAACACAACCGAAAAGATTGATTCACACTGAAATTGTCTGAAACGGCCCAGAAACGTCCCCAAATTACAAGAATCGCCAGTTGACTTTTAGAAGCGGTCAACGAACGTACCCAAATTGTTGGAAACGGCCCAGAAACGTTTCGCAGCCGTCCCCGTACACGTTTCCGTCCCCGGCGAGTTTCCGGTACGGGATACGGTGGCTTGCAGCCGTTTCCGTGCATCAGAGCTATTTAGTTGAATATATGTTGAAGTGAGTAGAATCTACTGATGGTATGGATTTTCTATAGAAAACTACTCATGATATAGTTTTTGTAAAAAGGTGCTGATGGTATAGAATTTTTTACAAAACTGCCATTTGTTTAGGAAACAGCTTATAATATAGTTTTTGTAAGAAGCTGGTGATGTTATAGAACTTTCTAAAAAACCTGATGTCATCATCTTTTATGAAACTACTAATGGTATAGATTATACCCTTTTTCTATTTCTACTATTGATATTTTCCCATTTTTTATGTACATATATTCTAATCAACACTTGTAAAATAAAATATTTTCCCAAATTGTTTTCGTGAATACTCTTTAAAAATATATCTACCAATATATATATATAACAAGGTCCTAAATTCATTCCTAAACAAATAGAAACCCTTGGATGAATTCTAACTTTGATTTAGAACCTTAGATCAAATTTAATTATTTCAACTTTTTTAAATGACGATATTAATACTTCCACTTTATATGATTAGATAAAAAATCCCCCTTTAAATTATAGACCGTAAATAGTGATAATAATCATCTATGTACACCTAAATAATATTTGTTATTTATTATTTTAAATAGAATTAATAATATTGTTCATGCGTAAGTTTTTTTAAAGGTAATATGTTTTACTTACCTTAGAAGATTTAAACTATTATTATCATTATTCTATAGAAAATCCTAAAACTAACATATATATGACATAATATTATATTCACATATAGGTCGAGATTTTATATATGTTTTATAATACTTGACATAATGCTTTATTTTATATCTCCAATCTTTTTTCTTTTTTTTTTGTAAAGTTAGTTTCGATTCAGACGTGCTGGAGACAATTTTAACCAGCGATTTGCTGGACCTCCAACCCCCTCCTCATGAAAAATACCTTGAGATGAGAAACCCAAGACTCGAACCCGAGACCTTGGGAAAAACTCACCTCCGGGGCCCACATAGTGGATTTAAAAGATACCCCTGGCCATTATATCTCCAATCTATTTGGTGCCAACCTAAACACTTTTATATATGTTAGAGTTTTTGGCATGATAGAAATTGGCATCTTTAGTTTTATATAATTTAATCACCTCAATATATTAGCACTTACAAAAAAATTACAAAAGAAAGCTATAACATGGGAAGTATAGTATGGGTTGTCTGACAAATTATGAATATTTCAACCAATTGTTCTTGAAAGTTTCTTAGTATTTTTCTTTTATTAAAAATTTAAATTTATCTAATGGTCATTATTTTTTTCATTTTGTCTAAATATATAAACGAAAAGTCTAATATAGTATAATTTAAATATATTAAATAAATAAATGTTAATTAGATAAAGTAAAATGACTAATGTTATATTTTCTTAATAATAGATTTGAAATATCGTATAAAAATAAAATTGTGGTTTTTCTATTCTCTAATAAACTACTATAAACATAAAGTTGATGGTTTTCTTTTCTCTAAAATAAAATGTGTAACATATTGTCATTTTATTTACTTTTGTCTATGGCAGTTATATATACATTGTAATAAATATGTGTTATATTTAAGGACGGGCCAAAATGTTTTTTGTGAGGGGCAAATGTAAAAGTCGTTTATTTAACTTATCAGATCCATGTCTGAAAATATTTTTTTAAAATGAGTCTTGACTCGAGAATATAGAAAATGGGCCCCTAAATGAATTTTGTTAACGTCAGATTTAGTCAAATTATAGAAAGATATTTAGACTCAATACTAATGAGTTGCCTATGGTGGATTCTAACTCGGTTATTCAAGAAAAAATGTTTCTTGGATTATTTAGGATATATTATTTTTCTTTATTTTGATTGATTAAGATCACAAATTTTATTTTATTTTTTGGGTGGAAGGGGTAAAGAGGGGGGGGGTTGAACTTGGAAAAGGAAATGGATCAATCGGAAGGCAATTATCAGGTAAAGAAGTGACTGGTTTAGGTTTTGGTGGTCTGGATGCTTTTAATTTAGTATTGATGTACAAATGGATATGACATGTGGTTCAAAATCTGGATGTCATTAGGATTAAAATCATCAATGTGATCCATGGTACTGAGTCTGCATTCCCGTGTAAAACAAATAGTAATAGTATTTGGGCAAATATATGTTCCTCATTCTCTTAGGCACACCCCACTAGGAATGAAAATAAAACAAGATTCTGGAATGATCATTGGTTTGATGATGGAAATTTTGCAACTCAGTAAAGGTTGTATGCCCTGGGACGGTCTAAAGAATGTGTCATGTGTGACATTTTTGATGATATGACATGAAAATCCGAATGAGATCGAGATATTTGTGGTGGCATGGATGAGCAATAACTTTTGACATTGGATAATTTGTTAGATTAGTAAGACTTTGGTAGAACTTGAAAATAGTCTCTCTACCTTTGGTAGGAGTAAAGTTGTTCAATTATCAAGTCTTTATATATAGTGCATAATGAAATTTAATTCGAAAGGGCATTTTTGTACATATATTTTACAATTGTTTTTTCATAACCGAATGTTTTCCTTCTTTTTCTCATTTCGCTAAACAAACTTTATCTTTTAAAATAATTAGACCAAAAGTTGTTTTCACGTTTTTATTCAACACTGGTCCAGCAATTGATTATTTATTTTTTCATACCAAATTTAATATGTTAGTTAAGATAAAAACGTCTTTAGAAATTGCCAACAATTGGTATAGCGATAATCCACTAAGTTATAACTTATAAGCTAACATTGCTAAGTTTTTTTAAGAAAAACAAAATGTTGTAGAGTTAACCACGACTTATAGAATTTGGGCGACAGTTATAGAATTTGGGGGCATTGAAATTGTTTCACAACGTATAAGTGGACATATTCGTATGTTCTATATTTTGATGCCACCTTGCTTCTTTTTTTTTTTTTTGACAAGTGAATTTTACCTCAGACGCGTATGATGTGTGCTAATCGCACAACGAAAGGGTCCCGCACTAAGCGGATCTTAAATAGCATTTCTCACCATACCACCTCCTTAATTGGAAAATACCGTCGAGGAGAACCTACCAAGGTTCGAGACCTTGGAGTAACCCAGTGGTTACCTTGCTTTTTATTAATCCCAGTCATTCTTGATAACGATTAAATATATGTTGAAACTATTCTTAATATGTGTGTAGATTATGATAATTATTTTTATAAAGGGAAAAGTGAATACATACACATATATTAGTTGTAGTTCGCAAATGAGAAAACTACTCAGAATTTCCTTTATCACTGCATGCATCTGTATTCCCATTTACAATTCATTCAATAGCTTAGAATATATTAATTTTATTGTGTTATATGTTTTTTTATTACTGATGAGTGAATATTGATATGCAAAGATACAACAAATGAAAAAACTTATTCAAATAACAAGCAAGCAAGATACACATGTCAACTACATTACAACCAAAAACAAATATAGTTTTTAAATTTTTGAGTGATGCACGAGTCTACCCAACTACCCAAGTAACATTTAAAAAATAACTAATTCCCCTTCTATATGGAAAAAGATTATTTTTACTGTATTAGATAAATATATTAATTTACTTATTTACTATTGTGTACTAAACTTGACAATGTATTATTTTTCCTTTGTTCTTTCTTTCTTTCTCCCCTCTTCCTTTAAACTTAAAAATCTAAAATCATTATGCATATAAATACATACACACGCAATCAAATATATACATTTTGCGTGATTTATTTTTAATAGTCCTTACATAGTTACATCTTTTCATTACATATGGGAATATGAAAATCCAAACAAAAGGGAGGTGATTTTTTTAGTAAAGATTTTATTTCTCATACTACAAATAATTTAATGATAACAAATTAACCTTCTAAATAACAAAAAGCTAAACTTTATACAAACAAAAAATTTGCTGCTTGTTATCTTCTCGATCTTCATCTTTTTCTTTTTCCTGTTTATTTAAGCAATTTTTATCTGCTTCTGTTCTTCATATTTTTTAAAAAAAAAAAAAAAATCTTTTGTCAAATAGCTGATTCGTCTTACAATCCTGCAATTTATGACATCTGGTGATGGGTTTTGAAATCTTGTAAAGATCTAAGATTCAAGAAGAAGATGAATCTTCAAACTTTTGAGAACTTGCCTTTTCTTACCATCAATTATTATAACTTTTTTCCTTTTGATAAACATCATATAATACTCCTTCAAAAAATCAAAAACGAAGAAAAAAAAGATGAACAACAAACCTTGAAAAAGATTTTTTTAGTAAAGATTTTATTTCTCATACTACAAATAATTTAATGATAACAAATTAACCTTCTAAATAACAAAAAGCTAAACTTTATTATTTGAACAAGTATAAAATGCATATTTGCTTGTTATTCAGTGAGAACCCAAAATAGCCCACTAAACCATTCTTGGTCTGAAATTTTTTTATTTTTTTTTTATTTTGTCAAAATTCAAGTTAAAGTATGATCTTTTCATCGGAACACTTATCTTTAACAACCAAAACAAAAATGTAAGCAAACCAAATACAACACCCCATAATTACCTCATCTCCTATCCATATTTATTTTTACAAAAAAAAGTGAAATTTTTTGATGACCAAAAAAGATTATGAAAAAAGACCCTTAAAACTTAACTTTTGATCATCACCTTCATTAAAATATTATCTTCAAAATACTGGTAAAACATAAATCAATAAAAAAAAATAATGAGAAAGAAAAGATGAACAACATCTAAATTAAAGAACTCGAAATCATAAAACTTACCAAAATCTAAAAAAACCTCAAACCATATATATATACATGGTTTGAGGTTTTTTTTATAAAGTTTCAATGGCTACAATTTAACACAGATTATTTTAAGTTGGATTTTTCATTAAATTGTGTAGAAATAGATATTTTAAAATTGATAAAGCAGGATAGAGACTGGAAGAGAAAGGGGTGATGGATGATGCTGTGATGGAGGGTCATGGTGGTTGGGGGTGATGATTCCGGTGTACAGGGACGGCGACAAGAGTGAGAAACAGAGACAAAGGGGAGATTCTAGTTGTGTGTGATTTCCTCTGTATTTTTTGTTGGGTAAAGAAAATATTATTATAAGAGTAGATTTAGTAGTTTATTGTTGTTATATAGAGAGAGTATAATTGTCAAAAGGTAGATTATGTATATTGGATCAGTAAGTTGATTAAAGGAAGGGGATTAAAATATATTTTTTGAATTTGTAAATGTAAAACTATATTCAATTAGAAATGAGTGATTTAAATTATGAATTTTTTTTTTTAAATTCAAATATTAACACATGCTGTAATTTTTAGATTCTCCACAAATCTAAAACTTTTGATACCAGAAGAAAACATACACATATATTAGTTGTAGTTCACAAATGACAAAACTACTCGAATTTCCTTTATCACTGCATCCGAAGTCCCATTTACATTTCATTCAATAGTTTAGAATATATTAATTTTATTGTGTTATATGCTTTTTTATTACTAATCAGAAAATATTGATATGTAAACATACAACGTATGAAAAAACTTATTCATATAACAAGCAAGCAAGATCCATATTTATCTATATTACTAAAAACCAATTTAGTTTTTACAATTCTTTAAACTCAAAGTACAATTTCTGGCCTTTACAATTTCTTGAGCACAATGTACAACAAAAAGATATACACACAAGATATATACATATAAAAATGAACCATTAAATTCTGAAGCATCACCGCCGCTAACCACAGCCGTTCAACACACCAAACCCCCGTCCATCTCAACATAAATAGAATTTCGAGTTTTTAAGCATCATGTAAAACTTTTACAACATAAAGAGAGGCACACACAATATACATGACCCTTCAAATCTTCAAACCGTCGGTACCATCAAACATTAAACATATACAACCAATGAATCTTGAACAACTACCTCCTGGAACATCCCACCTCCGGGAACATCCGAAGCCGAACCACCGCCGGTAACAACCACAGTTGATCACCAAGAGTCCGATGGACACCTTTCTTTCCCTCTAAACGACATCACTCTTTGAGCTCACCAAATTCAACTTCTCTCCTACTTCAATATCAACAAACAAATATACATACATAATGTATATCTAAATGATCTATATCGAAAACCTATGTGTAATAATGATGATTTTTTACTTGTATTTGATGAAAGAAGCTTTGATGTGAGAAACTCTTAGGAAAGGGGAAATTATTAGGAGAAAAGGTATTTGTATGAGTAATTAAAGTGATGGTAAGATGAGAATATGTGTAATGGGTACTACTCTTACTATTTTGTTTGCTTCTTAGATGAAAAAAAAAATTGATAACTGCTTTTGGATGTTGTAACATATGGATAAGATCATAGGATTTACGATGTTGTCTAGTTGAGAGTTTTAATCTGACACGTTGATTTCAATGTGTAATTTAAAATATTAAAATTACCACCACTTCATTTTAAAGTTTGGACTCTCCATGACAGGTGTTACCATTTTACTTTAGATCATTGTATACTAACATTTTGTGAAAATAAAAGTTCAAAAAAAATGAGAATGTATTTGGAGCTGAGAACCATTTACTTTGATACACCCAAGGCAAATAAGAAATGATAAAAACGTGTACAATGAAAGTTGTATGGGGTTGGCATTGGATGGATTATGGACGAGTGGTGGGCGTGGCACCACGTTGGAACACCGCCGCCAACCCCTCACCACGAGTGGTGGCGTCAAAATGAGTGGTGTGACCACGCGGTCGACCATCCGTTTTCTTCCAATCATTATCATGTGATTTGACTTTTTTTTGTTTTTAAGTTACTTTTTTTAAATAGTAGTGAGTGGTGAAGTGAGTGGTCGGATGCCAACAAAATTTGGATGAGTGGTGAGTGAGTGGTGGAGTTGAGGTGGCATAATGTGATTGGTTAGAAGTGAGTGGTGAAAAAGGAAGTGGGAGGTCAACCCCCTTATAAAAGTTAGAAAAATGAGAATGTAGAGTAAATTATAATTTTCGTCCCTGTGGTTTATACCCAATTTCACGTTTCATCCTTAGGTTCACGAAATTACGTGTTTCATCCCCAGGTTTGAAAATCCGTTAACAACTTTGGTCCACAACCCAAACGAACGTTAAATTAGTAGTCACGTGACCTGCACACTACGGGTATAATGGTCATTCCATATTTCAGGGACCAAAAATGTAATTAACTCATATGAAGATTATTTTTTTCAAACAGTAACTCATGTGAAGATAATTTCTTTTTTTTTTATCGATCATCATCATCATCATCAATCTCTATCAACATCAACACCTATCATCTACACGAAGATAACATTTTCCATATGGAATTTCTGCTTCTATGTTCAAGTTTCAAACCCAACAGATCTATAGATACGCACATTTTCTTCTTCATATAAAATCTTTTTACATATTTTTATTATATAAAAATATAGATTACATACCAATATCCACAAATCTTAAAATTTGTTACTTATCAGTCATTCATTTTTGCAGTAGCTACAAGATGATAAAACTTTTTATGAGCTCAAAGTTTCATAACAAAAATCATTACAAATTAGTATTACCCATCATATTCTAACTACTAGTAAGTAATAACTAAAAATCAATGTATTCGACATCTAAAATTGATATCCATTTACTGTACTATTTTAGGTGCAGGTCCAATAAACATTTATATTCACAAATCAAAACAATAAAATAATTATATGTATACAACTGTGAAATAAATACGAATCCAGGTTTAATAAAATTCGAAAACCTCTTGACGCATTGTGTACCATTCAAAACAGTATATATAATAATATATCCATCACTTAATTAAATAATAATATACTCGTACATTCATAAAGAAAATATAATAAAATAATTAATATCCATCACTAAATCGAACAATAATCGAAACAAGATATATCCGATTTAATTAACAATAAAAGAAAGAAACAGATTTAATTGGAAGATGAAGAAAAACAACAAGTACTTGGATCCATCACTTCATGTCTTCATTAATAACCAATTTATTTAGATCTCCTTTTCAACAACGATATATCTATTTTGGGTAAAGGTTCCAACAACGAGTTTGCAAACGAAATATAATCGTTTTTTTAGATCGAAGGAGGTGCTTGTCATCTTGGTGAGTGAATAGGTGGTGACTGATGAGTGATAAAGAAGACCAAAGACTTAAGGTGTATTGAAATGATTGCTGAAAAATAAAGTTGAAGGTGTAGATGGTGATTATGATTTAGAAGAAATAGAAGATGAAGAAAGTTAAGGTGATTTATGTTTAGAAATATATTTTACATATGATATAGATCTGGGTTTAAAAAAGGTTGTAGATGATGATTATTATTAATTTTAAAAAAAAATTATTTCATAAAAGTTAATTACATTTTTGGTCCTTGTATAATGGAATGACAATTATATCCATAGTGTGGTAATTTAACGCCCGTTTGGGTTGTGGACCAAAAATGTTAACGGAGTTTCTAACCTGGGGATGAAACACATAATTTCGTGAACCTAAGGATGAAACGTGAAAGTGGGTACAAACCACAGGGACGAAAATTGTAATTTACTCTAAAATTAAATTAAGTCTTTATAATTTATATACTTGTAGTTTGTTTTTCAAAGTTCCTTTTTTTTTAATGTTACACGTATACCTGGCAATCCATACCCAAATTAATTGAATTGTGTTTAATTGGATAAGTCATTTCATTTATTGGGTATGAATGGGCTTTTGAAAAAATATGGAAGCGGGTCTCACTTTTGCCATCTAAACTTATTACTAATTTTGAGCGGGTCAAGCGGGTCTTTGATTTTGAGTGATTGGGTCTTTAAGATTTGGAGCTTTACTCCTTACTGTGATATAGACACAGACACTCCCACCATTACTCATGTACGTATGTTAGTCACTCTCATTCATTTTTATTTAGCCTTTCCATCTCCCACGTAAGCAAGCGTTATCTTTTTTCCATAAGCAGAGCATCAAATTTTTTTACTTTCATCTTTATTTATTGAATTGTGGTATTATTATTTATTGATAATCTGATTGACCTTTAAATTTTCAGTACATTATTTTTTTTCATTTTATTTGTCGCATGATAATGTGTTGGCAATTGACTTTTAATTTTTTTAATACATTTGGGGTTTATGATGATATATAACAGAAATATATATATTTTATTGATTATATGATTGTGAAATTGTTGATTTTTTTTTGTGTGAAATTGTTGTTAATATCATATTGATTTGGTTGAAATAAGAGATTTACAAAGCTATACTGTGCAAGGAAAAAGATAATGATATTGAGATAACACTAATTACGTTAATTTTGATTTTGAAAAATGAGAAATTTTTGTAGGGAAAAAAAAGCGGGTTGACCCGCACCCAACCCGCTTTTACCCGTACCCGTTTGACCCGCATTCCTAATTTGACCCGCTTGGACCCGCACCCGTTTCGACCCGCACCCGCTTTGACCCGTTACCCAAACCCGTCCGACCCGCCCATTTTGCCAGACCTAGTAACGTGTGCTTTATGTATGTAGCCACATATTCCTAAAATGAAAATGTAAAAGTGTAAAACTGCTCACTCATTTGCAAAAATGTGGGTATGCTTTATTTTTCATTTATATTTCTAAAACCGTTTTTAATTTTCTCCATACTTTATATGTTGTACCAATTTTCTTTTTAGAGTAAATTACAAATTTCATCCCTGTCGTTTGTACCGACTTTCACGTTTCATCTCTAGGTTCAAGAAATTACGTTTTTCATCCTCAGGTTTGGAACTCTGTTAACAATTTTGGTCCACGACCTAAATGGACGTTAAAAGTACTGTTACTTACACTTTTGGTCCAAGGGTATGTTTGTCATTTCATTTATACTTTTTTAATAATATTAGTATCTATTATCATCCTCATCCACACACATCTACCATATTAAATACATCCAAATCTCAAAAATTCATTTATTTCTAGATTTCTTATAAAAAACGCAAATAAGAAGACTCTAAATGGAGAAGAAGGTGTTGTTGATGATGATGGTTATATACTCTACTTTCTTTGTTAAGAAACATATACAAATAAAAAAAATTCATCATATGCAAATGCAACATTAACAATAAAAATCTAATTAATAGTTTAATAACTAAAAACTTCTTAACCACTAATTATTACTGAAATAAAACAAATAACATAAGCAAAACTATTAGTCTATTAATGAATTTATAAGATGATTAAAATCAATACAAACCACTCTCGTTGAATGCCATGATTGGAGATATAATATTACACATGTTCTTATGAAAATAACTTACAGATAATAATTAATAAATAAATGACATTTGTTTGTTGTGTTTGACAATAGAACCTTATCTTGAAAAATCTAAACCTTGTTGAACTTTTTCATCAATTGGCACTTCATTTTCTGCCAAAACTTGAACAATACTTGGACTCTCCAGGAATGGAGTGTGCGCCTCACCCCACCACCACCAAGATCCGGTTGCCTCACCCCACCACCACCAAGATCCGCCCTCCACTCCATCGCCACCGCCAATTTAAAGCCACCTAAAACTCCAACAATCACATCGATATGGACCTTCAAAAAGCTACTGAGTTTTCTGTTCGTTTTAGACCCGAAATCAGTAACCCAAGTGGTGGTGGTGTGTGGTGGTTCGAACGGTGGCTGTTGGTGGTGCTCCGACGTAGGGTTGCGGCGGTACTCCGTATATGTAAATGTATGAGATAAATGATGAGATGAACATATAGAATAAAGATCAGATTTTGAGGTACTCCGTATATGTAAATGTATGAGATAAATGATATGAAGATGATGAAGACTTTTGGTAAATGATATAGGATATTCCTATTGTGTGCAGGTTAAAATACATTTTTATAAACATTAATTGTATTTTTGATCCCTAAACATGGAAATTACCATTATACCCATAGTGTGCATGTCATGTGACTATTGATTTAACTTCCGTTTGAGTTGTGGACCAAAATTGTTAACAGAGTTTCAAACCTGGGGATGAAAAACGTAATTTCACAAACTTAGGGATGAAACGTGAAAATTGGTACAAACCACAGAGACGAAAATTGTAATTTACTCATCTTTTTATTTGTTTCATCTCTATTTGTGCATATGAGAACACTTACTCCCTCATTCACTTCAAGGTTGAAACAGACAAATTAAAAAGATGACCCATCGGTGATTATGTCTAATCTCCGGTCATCTCTTCGTGATGGTGGACACCCAATCCAATCCGGTCATCTGCAAATTCTGGTGACCACCACCGAGGTCACCGTTCTTTTCCATTAACATAACTAACCCATATCCTGAAATGATAAGTTTTTTTTTTTTATAAAAGTTTAATATTTTTTTTTTTAATTGACCCATTCTTATTAAATCTTTTCTAGATCTTTTGTCTTATTGATGTACTAAATTTCGTGGGTTTTATTCTTTTGTTTAATGTTTTGCAGTAGTGATGACATAAGAAAGATGATTAAGATTTTCAAAAAGCAAGACTAATTATTGGAGTAGAAAAATCTTATACCTCATGCATTAAATCTTATACCATTAGTTTGTTCTTTAGACTGTTGCAGAAGTTGTACCTTGAAAATACATGATCGGAAGCATTTGGCCGGAAGTCTGCCGTTGTCTCATGAATTGATGTGGGCCTTGTGTTTTGTTTATTATTACGGAGTATTATTTTTTTAAAAGTTATTTGCTTTGCCTAACCGACAAAAAAAATTATGCTAGCACGCAACAACAACATTTTTGAAAAAGAAAAGAAAAGTAAAAAAATTAAAAAGGGGGGTACTTTTTTGAAAAGTAATGCGTAAGACAGAAATCAAAGAAAAATAATAAAAAAGATTGGGTTGAGATTGAAGTATGGTCTATGGATACGTGCAGAAATATTAGTGAAAGAAGAGTGTTACATTACTTCACAAGACCGACAAATACGTCTTGTTATACTAATAATATATGTGATTAATTTAGCATTTTATGTAAACTTCATAACAAACTATTTAACTAAATGATGCATTGTCTTTCTTTCTTTCTCCCCTCTTCCTTCAAACTTAAAAAATCTAAAATCATTCTGCATATAAATTCATACACACACAATTAGATATATACATTTTGCGTGTTTTATTTTTAATATAGTCCTTACATCTTTTCATTACATATGGGAATCTGAAAATCCAAACAAAAGGAAGGTGATTTTTTTAGTAAAGATTTTACTTCTCATACTACAAATAATTTAATATGGCTATTTTGTCCTTGATTTATTATGACTTCTCCCTCTTTCATTTCACATGCTCTCTATCATAGCCAAAAGAAAAAAAACATAATATATCAATTTGGAAGAGATTTTCTAAATCATAAGATAATTTATTATTTTGAAGCCACACATGTGTGATATTTGTTGTAAAAAGATATGCACATGATGTCCACAATATAAATATATACATTCACATTAAATCCCCTTACATTTCTTCAAACAAATACATCATATGAGCTTCGAGGGTAAGCATATACGTATTTTATTGCTATATATTAGTGTATGAAGCTACCAAAAGATGAATACGTGTTGAAGATGGGAAAATATTTGTTGTAGAGTACGAGCGAGTGTTGCATATCATTCATTATATGTGAATGATGGTTTAGCATACCCAATGCCCAGGACTCATCCACCAAAGACTAGTCCCTGTCAGCGCCACATCAGCAAAAAACACTCCGAGGACTAATCCCCCCAAAATACACCCAATGCACTCATCCACCAAAGACTAGTCTTGGACCCACCAATTATTTAATTTTACCCATTTATCTAAACTATAAATGAACTTTACACTTCTAACCCTCTAAACTATAAATAAAATACATTTTAAGCCCATTAACACAAACTATTAATAAAACACCCAACTTCATTAAAATTAAAAATACAATACATTTCGAACATAAAAATAAAAAAACAAAGTACAATAAAATAAAGCACACAACCTAAAAATGGAAGAAAAAAAAACCAAAAAAACAAAGCTTACGACATTTTTATTTTTTTTAAACTAAACCTAAACTAATTGGGACCGAATATGAAGTCTTTGTACTCCGACATGAGTTTCTTCTTGGCTTCCTTGATGTACCTCTTCTCCTCCTCATCACACTATGTTTGGCCCATGAACGAAAGAGCCGAATACATGGTGCGCTTCCTTTCTTCCTCACGAATGGCAGCCAAAGATTGTTGTTGTTCATCCAACATCGCCTCTTTTTTACACCCAAGTCGGTCGAGTCGGGCGGCTAGGTCGGAAGCTGAAGAACGAGCAGACCCCGCATCGGAAGAAGCAGATGTTCGTGATGCCTTTGACCTAGTAGGGGGGCGCGTATACTTATCCCCACCGAAAAGGTCATTATCACCAAGATCCACCGGCTCGAATTGGGTCTCCTCCTCCTCCTCCTCCTCGTCACTGTCAACAACATTAAGAATGTTTTTCCTTTTATGGAGGCTTCGCCCCAGAACATCATGACCGGATGGAGCGAAGAACTTTGGCTTATCTTTCACGAGCAACCAACACTCGTACATGGTAAACTGATTTTTGGTTTGAGTAAAGTACGCTGAACGCGCTTCCTCCATGACTTGGGCATCGTTCTCACCACTGCATCGATTATCATCATACCCTTTCCAGATTGCATTGAACTTTGACACATTTGTTTTGATCTTTCTCCACTTGCCACTAATCTGATTGTGATTTCTTGGGTTGTTGGGGAATCTTGCATTATACTTCTCTCTGATTTTCCCCCAGAAACAATCAAGCGATTGGTCTTTGCCAACTATTGGATCTTCTGTAGCATCGATCCAACACTCAGTGAGAACTTTCATTTCAAGCTCGGTCCAATTTGACGAGTTTGCAGCAGGTTCTTTTGGTTGTTTGATTTTCTTGGTGCGTTTGGCCATGGTTTTGACCCGGCCCTTCTTTGGTTGTGTTTCAGGAATGGATTGGGGGGTGGGAACAGATTCGGGTGTGGGAGCGGAGTGTTGATCAGGTTGTTGAAAACATGCTGCTGACGATGACCCCCCATGGAAGAAATTAGGGGGTTGTGTAGCGGCAAGTGAAGCATAATAAGCTGCCATGAATTGAGGATAACGGGGGTCATTTGGTTGTGGGATGAACGGTATTTGTGATGGTTGGTTAGTGTACGATTGATTAAAATCGTTCACGGCGTTGTTCCAGAAGTCGTCGGCTTTTTGGTTGTTGAAATTCGACATGATTTGTGCTATGAGATTACTTTGTATATGTTAATAATGAAAGTGTGGTGTGTTCTAGTGCTTATGAAGGTGTATATATAGGCTTTTTCAAAAACTAGCCGTTAAAGGACTAAAAGTGTAAATTTTTGGACTGCAGGTGGTCAAACAGGCCGTTAGAGGGACCTGTTTTGCCAACTTTTGAAACTTCAAATTTTTTGTCTTTTTCCTTGAAATAGAGCCGTTGCATTTAAAAAAAAAAAAAAAAAAAAACAAACAAACGAAGCGACTCGTCCCTGCAGGAACGAGACCCCTCGGACGAGTGACCCGAACGAGCCAGGGACGAGTCCCACCAACGGTGTGGACTCGTCCGAGGCTCGAACGAGCCCACGAGCGAGTGTTGCATATCATTCATTATATGTGAATGATGGTTACTGACTGCAAATTTCATTTGCCCCATTTTTGTGTGTAATAGTAATTTTTTTTCTCAGAGCTTGAATGACCAACTCTAAAGCAATAATGATAGAGGAATAATTGTTCGTTGCTTTCTTTACAAAAAGTGGCTTTTCTTTAAATGTTAATGTAACTAATTGATTGGAATGAAAAGATTGTTATTCTAGATTATTAGATAAAATGGGTTAGCATTTAACTATTTTATGTTGATAGTCGTTTTAAAGTTATAAAACACTGATCTTCTTTAATCATATGTGAGTAATGCAGATTTTATGCCCGAACAAAGAAAGGATTTAGATTAAAAGAATTGGAAGAAATTAAAGGGCGCGTTTGATTCACAGAATGTTTTTAGGATGAATCGAATCTTTCAATGGAATTGGAATTTGAAGGAATGGAATTTGACGGAATGTTTTTGACTTTTTGAAGATTCAAGTGACAAATGGAATGAGATTCCTTCCCCCACCCTCAAGGAATGGAGATTCCATCAAATGAGGGAATGTTTACATTCCAATGGAATGATATTCCTTCGTCTTTGAGCAACCAAACACACTAAGGAATGGAATCCCATTCCAATTCCATCAGATTCCATCAGAATCTGTGAACCAAACGCGACCTAAGTATATAAAAAGTTAAAAACTATTGTTAGGAGCAAAAATTCAAAACATAATTTATTATAATATAGGAAATTAAGAAGTAAAAATTGTAGTAATAGATTCACCTCTCTAGGAGAAAACCAAACCTATATAAAGGCCATCACTATTCATCAGGTTCAACACTCATTTCTCATCGAAACTCATTTTCATGTATCTATACATCTTTAAGTTAAAAATAGAAATCAAAATAATTTAAAAAAATTATTGGAGTAAAGAAAATGTTTAGATCTAATATTGATTATGAAAAGTAAAAAAAACATCAAATTTTTAAAGTAAAGAAGCACCACTACTGTCTACTGCTATCATCATCGTCGTCTCACCACTGGCCTACCACCACCACCATCTTCTCTATTTATCTACATACAATTCATCACCATCATCATCTTCTTTATATCTCTACATATGATCCATCACCATCATAATTATCTGAGAGGGGGGGGCTGCCCGTGATTCGATGCAGACTCTACATCGAACCCGGTTCACCAATTAACCGAGTTCGGAGTCGGGTGCTTCCGGGGCGTGGAGCTAGGTTTCCAGCGGGTAGGGGTTTGGTGAAAGGGAAAAGGAGATTTGGAAAATGATGTTTGGAATGAAAGGAGAAAAATACCCAACAAGTTTTCTTCTCACTGTGTTAAAGAAAGATAAAGGTTACATATAATTTCGACACGTATCTTTGCCATCAACAATTTTCTAAAAAATCTATACCACAACTTTCCTATAAAAAAAAGGCTATACGGCTATACCATCAGCAATTCAGCATATTCTATAGGTGCGTGGTGACCCGACCAGTAAACTAGTATCTCGACCCAACTATTTGCAGCGATAATCGCTGCAAATAGTCCAGACACACAAAGTTTTTTCGGAGAACCGAATAACCAAACGCAAGGAGAAACGTCCAGCTTTGTTGATCAACTATTTGGGGGATCACATACACATAACTTCTCTGAACCGTTTACACACAACTTCTTCGACACGGAGTCAACATGGACTGACATGAGAACATACCTAAAGCAAATACCTTTTTATTTTCAGCGTTACGTTGTGGATATCAAAAATGTTAATTCTGATGGTAATTGTGGATTTCGGGCACTAGCCGTTGCTTTGGGTGAATCTGAGGAAAAGTTCGAGTGGATTCGCAAACTAATGCTAGAGGAGTATGAGTCCAAAGTAGGATACTATATGGTTGCATTCGGTGGTGAAGCAACACATATACATAATTTGCTTCAATTGTCTTATCCCGGTGGTCGCCCATTTAAATACTGGATGATGAATCCATATTGCGCTATGCTACTGTCCAATGCTCTGGGTCTTATAAATATATGTTTAAGTGTCAAAGAAAACATCACATGTTTCCCTTTTTGGAAGGGGCCAGGCCAGCTATACCGTGACGAGCCGATATGCATTGCCCTGGTATCCGGGGATTCACATTTTGTTACGGTTTATTTAGACAATAACTGCCCATTGCCTTACCCCTCAGCTTGGGGATTTGATAAACCTGCATCGCGGGCCTGGGCAGAAAATGCGAAGTACAAAGACCGTTTGGCTGAGTACGACAGACACATTCAAGCGACTAAACTACCTCCGGGATTTCAGCAGATTGATTAGTTGACTTTATTATACTTGGTTTGTATTTTTTGAACGTTTGTTACTTGATGTATTTTTTTACTTATAATAGTTGACGTATTCTTTACATTTGTATTTTAATACTTAATGCATTTTACATTGTTTTCTATAATTTACATTTGTACTTACATTTTTTTTATTAGATTACTAAATATAGTTGATGTATCTATAATTTACATAAGTAAACAAAACATGATATATTGTTCATAACCACAAAATACTAATACATATCAACATCGTCCTCATCATCATCATCATCCAAGTTGACATGATACGATCCACCAGAGAAATGAGAGTATGTGGCCGACTGCGCGCCCGCCTGAGGAGGAAGAGGATCATGTGCATAACTATCATAGTTAAATAAGCCTTCGACCCAGGAGGATTGGCTACCTGCTGCATCGATGTTCAGGTCGAGATCTGGACGTGGCTGGCCTGTCCCATGGGCCTGATGAGGCTGGGCACCCTGTCCCTGTGTTAGATGCGTATAGTCATACGCCTGGGTACCTATCTGCCTGATGACCCGCCCTATGCCGCGGCGATGCCCCGGCCGGGATCCAAGTTCGTCCATCAAAATTTGATCCTGCGGAGTTGGATTAGGTTCCCGTTCAGCCTCCTCCTTCTTCTTCTTCAGGTTGGCCTGAATCACGTTACAATATATATAAGGTTGATTATATGGACATTTAATAATAACAAATATATTCGCTTAAAATTAAGAGACACTTACATGTATTTGTTCAGCCACGGGGTGTTCCCAAGGTCGCCCATCAGCTTTTTTCTTGTGCCTTTCTTCGTACAAATCCACCAAGTCTACGTCTCTGTTTTTATGAACCTGTAAACACATCAATTTATCATAAGAATATACTTTATTTAACCAATATTTGTAAACACAAGTATTTATATATCACACAAGTATATATTTGATAACAATAACAAACCTTTTCTTGGTGGACGTACTGAGAGTAGGATTGTCGTCCATGGGTCCCCGCAAGAACTTGCTTGCCCCTGTTCGTCTTGTTTGTCGCCGACAACTTCACCCGGTCTTCCCGCTGGTAGTACCTCAACAGCGCCCTCCAGTCCTCCGCCGACAAATCCTCTGGAGGAGCAGCTTGCTCCAACTGTGGAACAACTTTCAGCCCCCCCTTGGATTCAAAGTGTTTTCTCTTGAACTGGCTCTTTCTGCCCCGATACTCAGCTTTGCAGTCGGCCTCGACAGCCAGTCTGAACCCCTGTCTGACAGGGTCTAGGGGGTCAGGGGTGTCGATGAAGTGGTCCAACTTGAACCTAGTCTGCAATTTTAAAGTATTAGTTAGCGAATTTAAAAATTTATACAAACATCATACAACAAATTAAAAATTATGATGAGGCGTACGTTTAGAGTCGGGATAACAAATGCCTTTCTCTCCTGAGGCACATGGTCCCATGAGTCGTAAGTCTACGGGACGGTTCGGATCAGGGTGCCAATCAGGCTCTTGTACATGGGGGCGTTATCACCGATCGCCTGCCACGTCTTAAAATGGGTCGTGTCAAAGTCTATGCTTAGACGACCTCTTTTCGCGAATTCCTCCTCTAAGTTCAGGTTCTGACCGGGCCCCCGCCCCTTTCCCTTTCGTGGGGCTAAAACAAAAAAAACACAAAATTAGTAAATAAACCTAATTAAAAAAAGGAACTATAAACAACCATTTTTCTTACCGCCACTCCCTTTGCAGCCCCAGCCTTTCCTCCACCATGGTCTACGAGGGTCTTCATTACCACCATCACCGCCGTGATATGTAGCCATTTATACTGCAAAATACAAAACAAATTATACACATTTTAAATTACATACAACAAAATGATCAAGGTTAAGAAAGATCCAAAATTATCACATATGTATTTTTTCTAACTTATTTTTGTACGAAGTCTTTAATTCTTCAATTTTTTATATTAATTCTTTTTTATATTAACTTTTTTACTAAATTTTTTATACGTCATATTTAATACTTTTTTAACTTACTTTTTATATTTATTTTTATCTATATTTTTTTACACTTATTATTTATACATTTTAAGTAGTTTATTTTAATCAATTTTTTTAAAACTTGTATTATGCTTATATGAAGTTTTTAAACCTTTTAAATGTCGTTTTTTTATGTACTTTTTATACAAACTTGTTTATTTAGTTTTATATTTTTTTTTTCTAAATTTTTTACTTATTTCTATAATACTTTTTGAAAGTGTTTTTTATTTTTACTTTTATACTTTATTTAATTCTTATTTTGAAAGTTTTATAGAAACTTGTTTTTTATACTAATATAGTTTACTTATATGTTTTTTCTACGTAATATTTAATATTCTTTTTAACTTACTTTTTACACTTATTTTGTACTAATATTTCATCTAACAATATTAATATTCTAACAAGTCCAAGTCACACCTAACACTAATCTTTGCCTAACAAAACAAATTACATAGAAATATAATAATACAAATCACTAACTTATCAACAAAACTTAAACTAACAATACTAACAAACCTATAATACAAATCACTAACTAAAACTAACAATACAAACAAACTTATAAATATCTAAAAATTAACTATCAATTCTAACAAAAACAATGAAACAAAAAACAATACTAACAAACCTATAATTCAAATCACTAACTAAAACTAACAATACAAACAAACTTAATAAAATCTAAAAATTAACTATCAATTAATTAACAAAATAATCAAACCAAAAACAATACTAACATATCAATATAATCCATTAACAATCAAAAACATAAATAATAAAAATCAAAAAGGGATAATATGGCCGGAAAATACATACCAAAATATGAGATGGTCGGAAAAGTCAGGGGAGGAGAGCCAAAAAACGAACCGGAAATCTGGCCGGAATTCTTGCCGGAAAAGTTGCCGGAAAACGCTAACCCGCGGCGGTGATGTTGGGAAAAATAACTAGAAAGTCGCTGCTAATATTTCGTGGGGAAAAGGATCGAATTATTGGTTGTACTTTTAAAAATTATGTTGAAAAATATATATGGTGGCCGGTTTTTTAATGGAGAAAAAAGGAGGATCGGTTTTTTTTTTTTGAAAGTGAAAGAAAGAGACGGTAGGGATGGTTGTTTATATTCAATTTTGGGCCCCACATGACTATTAGCCGCGATCATCGCGGCAAATACTCTGGTCAAGGGTCAAAGCATTAATAACGGTGGCTGGTGGATGCTGACGTGGCAACGACTATTTGCAGCGATTATCGCTGCAAATAGTCACTATTTGCAGCGATAATCGCTGCAAATAGTCCTGGTCGAGACACGAAGAAACTAGGGTCGGGCTACGGGCAGCGATTCTATATATTGTAACTTTCCCATTAAAAAGTTATACCATCAGCAGATACTATATATGTATTATTTAATTGATATGCAAACAACGTTAGATTAAAAGGCTAGATAAGAATGAAACCTCAAAGTTTAGCCAACTATTTCATGGTAAGAGAATATAGGAAAATGATAAATTCTCCTAAAGATTAGTCTAAAAATCTTCTTAAAATTATAAAAAAAATTCTCTTTCTTAATCTTGCCACCTGATTTTTTCACATGTCATCATCTCATGGTTAAGAGGATTTTTAGGCTATTTAGTTAGGAGAATTAATCATTTCCCTTTATTATATATGTTTTTTTTCCATTTTAAGCTATGAGACTATGACCATTGACGAAAAGTTTACGTGTTCCCACTTTGCAATCATAAACTTGAAAATTTTGTTGGTTCCATAAAAAAAAACATATTCTGTAATAAAATGAGTGAAAATTCACATATCACATTTATAAGGTTTTAGGATGTTTTTTAAAAGGATTAATTATTTTTCAATAAAAATAAATAAAAATCTTGGGAAAGTGATATATTATCCTAAATTTTAGTCTAATAATATATATTAATTAAAGTTATTATATAAAAGGGATTATGACCTGGAATGTAACTAACTATGCCAAAATGGTTATGTTATGTAACTAACTACGAAAATGTTTATGAAATGTAACAAACTACGTATTTTCGGCTATAGCATGTAAAGGATTACCGGTGTAACACTTAGCCGGTCACCCACGTGTTGGGATTATGACCTGGGAATGTAACTAACTATGCCAAAATGGTTATGTTATGTAACTAACTAGGAAAACATTTATGAAATGTAACAAACTATCTATTTTCGTCTATAGTATGTAAATTGTCGGTTACCATTGAAAAGTAATAGAAGATTATGGTAGTGTTGTATCAAAGTTCAAAATCGTGATGAAAGGGGAATGGTATAAATTTCACGAATTAATAATCATAATACGGTTCGGTATATCATCTGCAAAACTACAAGTCTGCAATGGTCCTCTTAGTCTTAAACAGTCTACAAAACTCTAAGATACTAAGCATAGCAGTTCTTAGAAAGATCTTAACTTCAGACATCATACTCATGTAAATGATCAAGGTCATAGTTACAGAAATCATTGGGTTGAAAGCATTTTCCACGAACCATGTGACTGGATCAAACTATTGTCTCAGTAGTTAGTTCTACCTCTAATGTCACCATTATAACTTGGTAACTGAATATCAAAACAACACCACAAATTACTCGGTTTAAACACCTCAAAAAAGTTAAGAAAAACATAAGAGTGTATAAACATAAATCTATCTATAATTCGAAAGCAACAAAATGACTGTATAAACACATTATACATAGACAAAAGATCACTAAATGTCAAAATTAAAACCGATATTAACAATTAACAAGCGCTTGTATTATTACTTACATGTCAAATATAAAACCTATGAATTACCAGCAGCTAATTTCACCTATTTCAAAACAAAAATAAATGAATACAAAACCTAACTTTACAAAAATAAAATGAAATTAAAAACCAGATTAAGTACATAAATATATATATATATATAGAGAGAGAGATATGTATAGATACATATCCATACAGAAAAGGGGGGAGGGGGTGAACACAAAACCTAAATTTACAAAATTGAACTGAAATTAATAGAAGGATATGAGGAATTAGGGATAGATATACCATTATTAGAAGGATATGAGGAATTAGGGTTTAAAAGCCACGACGGAGGTGTGATTCCGTCGATGAGTAACGAGGATGCGAGTTGTCGTTTGTAAAGATCAGCTTGTTGATCTAGTTGTTGTTTAATCCAATCTTTGCTATCTAAGATCTGAAAAAACAGTTTCTCCATTGTTGTGTTTAACGGAAAAAATGTTATCGGACGAGTAAGCAAGTAGACATATATTGTTGTCAAGACAAAGAATATCATACAAATTGTTTATCTTTACAACAATATTTAATTTATTTTAAAAACTATTTTTCATATATTCCTTTAATTAAATACTATCATAAAATCCAAAAATGAACTATTCTCAAAACCTGACATCCATTGACAATGATTACACTTTCAAATAATATACATAAACAATTAAACCATGTTCCTTTCAAACCTTTAGTCTTTGTCTTTCCTTTCGTCTAATACAAGAAGTAAGTAACTATACCCATCACTTTTAAGTTGACTAAAGAAATCAAAACTACAAAAGTCTAAAAATTCCAATTAAACTCTTCCAGGAACAATGAACTTATACATCCTCATATAGTCATTAATCCCCAAGCTAAAACTAAACCTGGCCTTATATAAACAATGTCATCTTTCTAATATGTAATCACTTCTATTACCGGTAGTCCAAGTGACTTATAATATATAATTAAAAAGTCATCGTGACCTTAATTGTATATATAAGAAAAATAACATATCCATCAAAAAGAGAACTGCTGATGAGAAAAAAAGGACATACACAGCAACAACTCCCATTTACATTCATTGGGTTATAATAACTTGTAATTTAGGTGGACATCACCTGACACTATTCTCACCTGACACGTGACCATCACCAATTTATTAGAGAAAAGAAAAGGGACATCTTCAATTTTATTAATATTTTAATCTGTGACCAAGTGTTTGTTTTATCAAAGAAATTTCTAACAATTTTCTTCAAAAAACCAAATATCTACACATTTTTATAAAATGTTTCTTATTATAAGGTTAATCAATATATAACTTTGTACAATTTGTACACCTAAAATTAAATAGATAATATGACAAAATTTCTTAAAACAGAAACGAATAAATAGACAACATTTGTATTATATCAATAACATTTTACATTATTCTTGTATCTAGAATCATCTAAATATACATTGGTAATTATGATTGTCATAGTCTACTTGCACACTTGCACTTAACAATACAACCATGGATTCAGAATATATCAACCACAACAACAACAACAAGGGTACCCAATCCCAGCATAAGCCGGGCTATGGGGGAGGTATGATGTAGACAGAAAACTATTACTAATAAAAAAATAGAGAGCTAGTGATTTTATATGTATATATATATATATATATATATATATATATATATATATATATATATATATATATATATATATATATATATATATATATATATATATATATATATATATATATATATATATATATATATATATATATATATATATATATATATATATATATATATATATATATATATATATATATATATATATATATATATATATATATATATATATATATATATATATATATATATATATATATATATATATATATATATATATATATATATATATATATATATATATATATATATATATATATATATATATATATATATATATATATATATATATATATATATATATATATATATATATATATATATATATATATATATATATATATATATATATATATATATATATATATATATATATATATATATATATATATATATATATATATATATATATATATATATATATATATATATATATATATATATATATATATATATATATATATATATATATATATATATATATATATATATATATATATATATATATATATATATATATATATATATATATATATATATATATATATATATATATATATATATATATATATATATATATATATATATATATATATATATATATATATATATATATATATATATATATATATATATATATATATATATATATATATATATATATATATATATATATATATATATATATATATATATATATATATATATATATATATATATATATATATATATATATATATATATATATATATATATATATATATATATATATATATATATATATATATATATATATATATATATATATATATATATATATATATATATATATATATATATATATATATATATATATATATATATATATACATACATATATATTATATATATGTATATATATATATATTTATTTTTTTTTTTTATTTTTTGGAGCGGATATATTATGAAGAACAAGGAAAATATTAAAGGATTAAGAGTTTATCTAAGGAGAATAGGAGAGTGGTTTAGTGAGCCATAAAGGTAGGGAGGCTTCTTCCAGATCCACCGAAGTGGAAGGGACCTCCGGCCCGAAAGCAAAAAATAGATCGGAGAAAAAAAAGCCGTTAGAATTGAGAGAGAAAGAGAGTAGAGAGAGAGAAGAGAGAGAGCTTCAAAACCCATTATTTTCTCTTAATAACCACCATGTCTTTTCTCTTTTTCTCGTTATGATATGTCCCCCATGGATTCTAGCATCTCTGATCACCCTTCCATTTTCTTCATCACCACTTTTCTCTTCATAACTTGTTACTCGATCTGTAATGTTTAAGAAATACCATTTATATATGCAAAATCATCCATTTTATATATTATGTCAAATATGATTATTATAAATTAATATTTTACCAACAATAGTTTAAATTTATAATAATACAAGTTAGTAGGTTTTGAAATTAGCAATAAGCCTGGACAACTTTTGACCAGCTTATACCCAAATTAATCCATTTCCTTTTAGGATTTTTTGAAGTTTACTCTTAACCTTAATATAAATTAAACATACAAGAAAGCAACTCACTCATAAGTAGATAGGTCAAAGTTGCTATCTTGACTTTAAAGTGTTCAAATTTTAGAAAGAGACCAATACAAAACATAAATACAGATATACTAACCTTCAATATGGCCATTTTCTTTAAGATCTCGAATCTAGCTTTAAATCTAAATCTACAAAATACATACAAAAGGAAAATTATTATTCATATCATGAACAAAAAAAAATAGTAGAGAAAGAGGGAGAAAAGGAAAAAGAGAAACAGATTGAAAAAAAAAAAAGAAAAAAAAAAAAAAGAAAAAAAAAAAAAGAAAAAAAAAAAAAGAAACAAAAAAAAAAAAAAAAAAAAAAAAAAAACAAAAAAAAAACAAAAAAAAAAAGAAGATGAACATATTCTTTAATAGTATTTTCAGATCTAAATAGCCCTAAATCATAAAACTAAAAAATTACCAATAAATTACTTCTTTGTTGTTGATCTTCTTCTACTTCTTTTTTGATCCAAACAAGCAAACCTTGCAATATAAAACCAAAAGTTACGAAAAAAACCTT
>CM067170.1:135895570-135978070 GCA_034093135.1 Erigeron breviscapus | reverse complement strand
ACCAACAGCTTTGATTATACCCTCAAATAAGCTTCCAAACACCTATTCAACACCTCTGTTTGACCATCTGACTGAGGGTGGTATGCAGAAGACATGGCTAATTGTATACCCTGCAATCTCATAAATTCCTTCCAGAAGTTGCTAACAAAGATGGGATCCCTGTCAGACACAATAGTGTTAGGAGCACCATGTATCTTGAACACATTGTCCATGAAAGCTTTAGCAACTGTAGCAGCTGAAAATGGGTGACTTAGAAGTATAAAGTGACCAAATTTTGTCAATCTGTCCACAACCACAAAAATAGTATCTTTGCCTTGAATTTTTGGTAATCCAGAGATGAAATCCATAGAAATGTCAGTGAAAATGGATTGAGGAACTGGGAGTGGCTGCAATAATCCAGGATAAGGGATCAGCTCATATTTTGATCTTTGACAAATGCCACATTCTTTCACAAATTTCTTAACATCTTTAGCACAACCCTTCCAGTAAAATAGGTCAGAAATTCTGACCAGAGTAGGCACCACCCCTGAATGACCGCCAATTGCAGAAGCATGGAACAAAGAAATGATATCCTGTCTTAATTGAGTTACCCTGCCAACCACAATTTTACCCTTCCTTTTCAACAACTGTCCATCCCAAGACCTATGTGGCACAGTACCCCCTTGTTGCAAGGTCTCTAAAACTTTTTAACCTCCAAATCTTGCAGCCAAGATGCTTTAATTCTTTCCAACAATAAAGGATCCAGTGTACTAATTCCCATTTGTAATAAAGTAAGCCCATGGATTCTAGATAAGCCATCAGCCACTACATTGTCAACTCCCTTCTTGTAAGAAATTTCAAAATCATATTTCATCAATTGTGACAGCCACTTTTGTTGCAAAGGTGTCACAATGGACTGCTCAGTGAGATATTTCAAGCTATGGTGATCTGTCTGAATGATGAAATGGCTATTTATCAAGTAGTGATGCCATTGTTTGACTGCCATGAGAATTGCTAATAGCTCTTTCTCATAAACAGACCAACTCTGTTGCCTGGCTGATAAGGCTTTACTCATGAAAGCAATTGGATGTTTGTCCTGCATCAATACTGCCCCCAAACCCTTGCCAGAAGCATCTGTTTCTATTACAAACACCTTTGAGAAATCTGGTAAACTCAACACTGGTGGATTACTTAATGCTTCCTTAAGCTGCACAAAAGCCTCTTCAGCTCCAGAATTCCAAGAAAAATTATTCTTTTTGGTCAATTCTGTTAGAGGTTTGGCAATTATTCCAAAATTCCTTATAAACCTCCTATAGTAGCCTGCTAACCCTAAAAACCCTCTCAACTGCTTCACATTCTTTGGTGCAGGCCAATTCACAACAGCTTTGATTTTATTTGGATCAGTTGCAACCCCTTCCTTATCAATGATGTGACCCAAATACTCAATTTTCTGCCCTGCAAATGCACACTTGGATTTCTTTGCTTTTAAGTCATTATCTCTCATAATAGATAGAACCAACTCCAAATCCTCCATATGTTGTGACCAAGATTGGCTATAAACCAATATGTCATCAAAAAATACCAAGGTGCTTTTCCTCAATAATGGTTTGAACACATTATTCATCAAAGACTGAAAGGTGGCTGGGGCATTAGTGAGGCCAAATGGCATCACTAAGAACTCAAAATGTCCAACATGTGTTTTAAATGCAGTCTTATAAATGTCAGGCTCATACATCCTTATTTGGTGATATCCTGACCTTAAATCTAATTTTGAGAAGATGGTAGCCCCCTGTAACTCATCTAAAAGCTCCTCAATCAATGGAATGGGATAAACATCCTTAACTGTGGCTGCATTTAGTTGCCTGTAATCAATGCACATTCTCCAAGTGCCATCCTTCTTCTTTACCAGAACCACTGGAGCTGCAAATGGGCTATTACTGTGCCTAATAACTCCCGTATCCAACAACTCTTGGATCAACCCTTCTATAACATCCTTTTGTGTCTTAGGATATCTATATGGTTTGAGATTGAGGTTGACATTATCATCCTTCAACACAATTTTATGATCACAACTCCTACTTGGTGGCAATCCTTTTGGCACTTGGAAGATGTCATCAAACCTAGTTAATAACCTTTCTAATTGCTTATCAGTTTGACAGCCTTTAAACAGTGGTTGACACATTGTATTTTCACCATTAGATTCTGCCAAGGTTACTAATTCAGCCTGTACTACCCTGTATGACTAAGCATACTGTGCAACTTCTCCATTGAGCACAAACTAACCCCTTGCTTACACACTCCTTTCAGTTCAAACTGTTTTCCTCTCAAAACAAACTTCATTGTCAAATTCTTAAAATTCCACACTATATCATTAAGAGTTGCCAGCCACTGAACACCTAAAACTATATCATAGTTTTTTAATTCCAACAACAACATATCTGCAGTGAACCAATCCCCCTGCATCATCCAGTTAAAAGCCCTACACATGTCTACACTGGCCATGTCATTTCCATTGGCCACAGTGACCTTAACATGTGGAATCTGAGCAATATTACACTTAATTTTCTCAGATAATGCCTTATTCATGAAATTATGGGTAGATCCACTGTCAACAAGGATATGCAAGCTTCTAGTCCTTATTGTTCCTACAACTTGCATTGTAGAATATGAAGGAATTCCTAGAATTGCATTTAAGGATATATGAGGTTCTCCTTGTATTATCATTGTCTGCTCATGATCAGCCACCACCAAATCTCTACATGCATTATTTTCCTCCACAAAAGCTACCTCCTCCATACCTTCTTCCACTTCTAACAAGAAAAACTGTTTTTCCCTTTACACACCTTAATATGCCCTAGCACAAATTTTTCATTACAATAAAAACATTCTCCCTTGCTCCTTTTCTCTTCTAACAACTTATTAGTCATTTTAGCAGGAACTAAGGCATTAGATGGTACATAATTCACTGGAGTAGCTAATAGAGGTGGTACATGATTTATTACTCTCATTTTGCATTTTTGCCAACACATAAGTATCTCTAAGTGTTTTAGGTTTAAACATTCTAATTGGACACTTAATTTCAGGTTTCAATCCTTCAACAAAACAACTAATTGTATGCTTTTCAGGAAGACTAACCTTAGTGAGTAATGAATCAAATTCATCACAATAAACCTCTAGGTCTCCTGTTTGAGTGAGAGCCTTTAGTGCAGCCATTGGATCCTCCATTTGAGTAGTTGAGAACCTAGCAGTTATGGATCTGGCATAATCAGTCCACAGCATATCCTCCATAGCTTTATTTCCAGATTTCATAAACCCTAGGTGCCACAATAATGCTCTTCCATCCATATGTACAGCAGCATATCTCACTTTGCTAGATTCTAAGGTTTCATCAATGGTGAAGAAGTGATCGCATTTGTAGAGCCAAGCATCGACATCATCGCCATTGAATCTCGGAAATTCAAGTCTAGTCAGCTTATTAGAGCGGAATCGGTCACCAACATCGTCGTTACGCGCCACCATCTGTCGTTGATTCTTCAATAGTTCAACTTCTTTTGTTAGTTCTTCAATTGTAGCTCTCATTAATAATGATGAATCAATATGAGAAGCCAGATCTTTCTTAGTTTGTGATAATTCCTTTAGTAACCGCTCAGAATCCTGATTACGAGTTTCAGGTGCCATTGATTTTAATAAGAAGAGAATCAATAGGTGTCGCCGGAAACCTAATCGGAATAATGATCGGAAAACCTAATCGGAATATGTTTGTTGAGAAACGGTTATCGGAAGCGCTCCAATCGGAGGCTCTGATACCAATTGATACAGAGAATTTGAGTTGGAGAAGAAGAAGAAATGGATTTATCACACAAATTGATTATATTGATATGTGATGTGTAAAATCGAGTTTAAAATTTATAAACAAGAAATACCCTAAAACTGACTACTACACACTCGCGGGCAGTGGACCCGTTCGTATATAGTATAGCTAAAAGGTAAGTCCAGGATCGAACACAAGGACTAAAACTAAGTAATTGTAGACATTAAGTAATTCAAGTAAAAGGGGGTTTTGTGACTGAATTGTCACGTTGCAAAAATTAGCAAATAATTAGTAATCCCAAAGGATTAATCGAAAGAGAATTTTGTTTAAAACATTAATTTAAAAGGTCATCCATCTTGACTTCGCTCAACACATGGCCAGATTGCACATAAATGAAGTTCAAATCCAAATTAGTTGATTAAATAACCGAGACTCAAACAAAGCACCAACCCCGTACCCGTCAAGTTGAAAACATCATTTGACTCACTTGCTTTAACTAGTTTCGTTACAAAGACCGGTACCCCAAGACATCTTTTATAACTTCCCTAATCAAACAATTGGTTTGGTTATTGAAATAATAATTATACCTATCGATTGTACCCAACCGTTAACACATTTCTCCCTATTATCAAGAACGATTATCTACCGTACCCGTCATAGATCCAATCGTTTGTACCCAAACAATCAAAATGAAATATACGTAATCAATAACTACCATTAAAGACACATATAAATCACCAATCAATTCAAGATAAATAATAAAGAAGAAATACGCTAAGATCTCGATATAACGTTAAATGAAATCAACATTGAATTAATAAAATTGTGTAATCTTTACATAATGTCTCACTCCATCAAGATGGATGATGAAGTGATTAGCCACTCATATTAAAATAAGAATAACAATTAAAATAAGAGAAATTCATTGTTACCGAATGATAATAATTAAAAACTACGAACGTAATGGATCCAATCGTGTTTGAAAACCTAAAATATGATGAAAAACTGATAATATCTCCAATTTAGGGTTTGGAACACGGCTGCTAAAAGAGAAGAGTGTTTTTGGCATAATTTTCAAGCTATTTATATGCCCTCAGAATTCTGCCAGATTCGCGACCAGTTGCGGCGCAACTATGTTTGACTTTTGGCCTTTGACTTTGACTTTCGTTGACCTTGACTGGCTTGAACTTGATCCCATTGCGGCGCAACTGAAGAATGTTGCGGCGCAACTTATCTCTCTGCTTCTGGGTTGCGGCGCAATGAAGAGCTGCGGCGCAATTCACCGTTGACTTGCGTTGACCATTGACTTATGTTGACTCGTGGCTGGCCTGGAAGGAGGGGAGTTGCGGCGCAATCTATCTCTCTGGAATTGGGTTGCGGCGCAACTCTGAGTTGCGGCACAACTAGGCCTTCTTCTGCTTTGACCTTAGTTGACTTTTTGCAATCTTCATCCAAATGCTTCCGAAATCTTCCGTTAGCACTTGATTCTCCTCAACAATGTCGTTTTCTCCAGATTTGCGCCGAAATACCTGTCAGTACCCTGAAACACTAACAAATACCATAAACGCACCAATTGTATACAAAAACGACTCATAAACCATGCAGAATCAACTAAATATGTTGTGTGAAATGGGTATAAAATACGACATATCAATATGATAATCGGATATATATATATACAGATTTGACTCATTGACCGACCAAAATAACCGCCCAAACGAAACTATTAAAAAACTTGACACAAACACCCCCTGACTTATTTGTATATTACATATCAATCCCAAAACTAAAATAAAACTCATATTATATGTAACACAAGGTTCTTGGTTTTCTCCTTGATCACTAATTGAATGTGATGCTACCCATTGAAGTGCAGTCCAACTATCTTCATAAGCTGCAGGAATAAGATTTTCCGGGGCTAGCCTATACTCAACTGAAACAACCACCACCTTTATATAGGACACCATTGTGCTAATATAGTTGTGTTCCCATGTGTCGAATGCTGATCCTATAATAAATCCACCTCCATGGTAACAGACTAAAATCGGTAGCATATTGAGTCCCACATGTGGGAGTTTGGGGAGGTAGAGACGAGCGGATACGTTTGGCGAAATGACAAAATCTTTGGATGAGATTCGGTGACTGGGTCGTCTAAACATGGTGGGGCGAAAGGTGACACAGCGAGTCGCTCTACACTTCCGTCGTCATAGACACGAATGACTTGAGGAATATCGTAGATTAACTTTTTTGTTGGAGCCATGATTATATTTAGTCGGGATAGATTGATGAAGTTGAAGTAATGATTGGATGAGTGGTATGCCTATAGTAAAAAGGTTGGACATATAAGTGGCCAACAACAACTATACAACATTACAAATATTTTCGTTTTTTTAAAGACTGATTGAAACAATTACAAAACAATTTTCTTTGTTTAATATAGTCGTTTCATATATTAATCAAGTTAATTACGTACACAATGCTTGTTTGTTTCGGGAAGTATAATGTCTTCGGTAATTAATTACAAGTAATTTTTAATTATCTATCTATCTATATATATAGGATCTTTATATATACTAAAAGACGACCTAATAGCTTATTGACCAATCACAGCTCTTAGTTTTATCAAATTGAACATTGATGATGTCATAATTATAATATATCTTAATTGAATATAAATCTATATATCCAATTATATAAAAAAAACGACTAGATATATTCTAAAATGGTCGATTTAATATTTTAAGATTTTTATAATATCAACAAAGATTGTAGATACATACTTAATAATCTTTGATCGACCAGATATATTCTAAGATGATAGAATTAATATATTAAGTTTCATATGGAATACCTTCGTTAGAAAGCAAGCACTAAATTAGTTAAATGTTACTCATTATGAGTTTATGACCCAAAGTTAGACTTATTTATGCTGATCAAAAAGGTATAATATTTAAAATAATATATTTAATATATTGTCTATAAAAAAAATTAGAAAAGATGAAATAATAAATGCGTTTAAATTCTTTTAATTTAATTTTACCTACAATTTATTTTTTAGTTTTTACATATTTAACAATTTATCTTATTTTGAAAATGTTAAATACAACCCGTGTATTTGACACGGGCATAAATCTAGTTAGTTATTATAAAACAAGTATTAAAGTAAAACAAATAGGACAAGATCTTGACCCTTAGATCATGATAAAGTTAATGCACGAAGATTCACGAAGCATAGGATGCATGATGATTTTCATGATGCACGATGATTTTCAATAAAGAAAAACCTATTGTTTTATCTGTTTTACTTTAATACTTGTTTTATTTTACCTAAAACCTATATATATATATATATATATTATAACTAAAAGAGGAGGTTGGGGGTACACTTGGCACCCCTAATCCCCTTTTTGAGCCTAATTCTCCCTCCTAATTAATCCTATATTTTTCTTTATTTTTTTTTTTATTTAGGCCGAAACCTATATATATATATATATATATATATATATATATATTATATATATATATATATATATATATATATATATATATATATATATATATATATATATATATATATATATATATATATATATATATATATATATATATATATATAATATATTATATATATATATATATATATTACCTTTTTTAAATAATATAATATATATATATATATATACAACCTAAATTTTTATTAATCATTCTCATTCATATTATTCCACTCCTTCCTATCTTTAATAAACAAATCAAGTTCAGTAAATTTCTCAACAAAAAAAACATACGGTTTTTTTATATCACTTTAACTTTTATTTTTGATATTTTGTTCGCGTTTGTTTATTATTTGACATTAAATTGTTATGTTATTGTTATTTTTCATTTTCTTTTAATTTAGTTTGTTGTCAATTGTAATTTGATTATGACTTCTTCTTCTATTACAAAATGATTTATTCTTTTAAATTTGTTTTGTCCATGTTTTTTTTATTTTTCACCTGTTTTGTTATTTATTATTTTGATTTTACCTTTGATATATATATTTTAAGGCTATCCGTCCATCAGACGGGCCTGAAAACTAGTATATGTAATATGTAATATATACAAATATTCATTATGAAAAATGACAACAAAGTAGGGTACACGATACACCTAACGTAACAATCTTCATTGTTAAATATAATAATCGTATTCATATAATCTTTTCTTGGTAGACCAATATGTATGCTTCTAGAATCCTAACAAACTTGCCTATGTATACCAACCTGTTTTCTCGTATAAAATCTAAGTAATCAACTCGGTTTCAATCTGGATTGTTTATTTGAAATTTTAAAAACAAACAACATATAAAATTAAATGTGATTAATCTTGTTCATACATTATAACCTGATATGAAGATAATGAATTATATAATATATTGATTGTGTATTGTTTATTGGGCTTGTTGCATGTATGATCGCGTTTAGCATAGCTATGGGTTCAATCCTCACCCATGTAAAGACGTAATGTCTTTTTCTATCATTTAGATAGAACTTGGAAGCAGTCTCTCTACTTAGGTAGAGGTAAGACTGTTTACATTTCAGCCTCCTCACACACCGTCGAGGTATTGGAATCTAAAACCGTTGAAGACTGCATTGAGTGTTACATTCTTTTTATTATGGTTCAAAGGTAAAGGTGATAACCATCTCTAAATATATATAAAAGAGAAACCTTAATTCTAAAATGGAGAAGTTTGGACCTTAGATGAAACTCAACTTTTAATTAGAACCATTAGATCAAAATGCTGATGTCATATACCTTTTATAACTTTTTTAGATTTAATTTTAATTTAAAATTTAAATATGGTCATTAATTATGGAAAGTAATTTCCTACATCTTATAATTATAGAAAGTAATTAATTTAATAATATAATTATGGAAAATAATTCCTAAACTTTATATTATTTTTTAAATCACTTTTTTATTTTTTTTTTGTTATCAAATTATGACTTTATATATGTTTTATCATATAACGTAATAAATATTAGTTATAGTTATAAGTATTTAAGTTTACATCGTTAATATCTTATGATATTTAAATAAAAGATATTTCTGATCTGTATATGGTGTATATAACAATCAAAAAATAAATAAAAAATATAAAAAAACAATCACCGTTTTTTCAACATACTTTATTCAATATTGTTAAATTAATAAAATGATACAAATTTATATATTCATACTACTCTTTCATATATTCATACTACTCTTTCATATATTCATACTACTCTTTCATATATTCATACTACTCTTTCATATATTCATACTACTCTTTCATATATTCATACTACTCTTTCATATATTCATACTACTCTTTCATATATTCATACTACTCTTTCATATATTCATACTACTCTTTCATATATTCATACTACTCTTTCATATATTCATACTACTCTTTCATATATTCATACTACTCTTTCATATATTCATACTACTCTTTCATATATTCATACTACTCTTTCATATATTCATACTACTCTTTCATATATTCATACTACTCTTTCATATATTCATACTACTCTTTCATATATTCATACTACTCTTTCATATATTCATACTACTCTTTCATATATTCATACTACTCTTTCATATATTCATACTACTCTTTCATATATTCATACTACTCTTTCATATATTCATACTACTCTTTCATATATTCATACTACTCTTTCATATATCATACTACTTTTCATATATTCATACTACTCTTTCATATATTCATACTACTCTTTCATATATTCATACTACTCTTTCATATATTCATACTACTCTTTCATATATTCATACTACTCTTTCATATATTCATACTACTCTTTCATATATTCATACTACTCTTTCATATATTCATACTACTCTTTCATATATTCATACTACTCTTTCATATATTCATACTACTCTTTCATATATTCATACTACTCTTTCATATATTCATACTACTCTTTCATATATTCATACTACTCTTTCATATATTCATACTACTCTTTCATATATTCATACTACTCTTTCATATATTCATACTACTCTTTCATATATTCATACTACTCTTTCATATATTCATACTACTCTTTCATATATTCATACTACTCTTTCATATATTCATACTACTCTTTCATATATTCATACTACTCTTTCATATATTCATACTACTCTTTCATATATTCATACTACTCTTTCATATATTCATACTACTCTTTCATATATTCATACTACTCTTTCATATATTCATACTACTCTTTCATATATTCATACTACTCTTTCATATATTCATACTACTCTTTCATATATTCATACTACTCTTTCATATATTCATACTACTCTTTCATATATTCATACTACTCTTTCATATATTCATACTACTCTTTCATATATTCATACTACTCTTTCATATATTCATACTACTCTTTCATATATTCATACTACTCTTTCATATATTCATACTACTCTTTCATATATTCATACTACTCTTTCATATATTCATACTACTCTTTCATATATTCATACTACTCTTTCATATATTCATACTACTCTTTCATATATTCATACTACTCTTTCATATATTCATACTACTCTTTCATATATTCATACTACTCTTTCATATATTCATACTACTCTTAAAATTCATACTACTCTTTCATATATTCATACTACTCTTTCATATACAGTCTATTATTCAGCTATACTTCTATACACACACACATTTTCGATGGCAAACAATACACCAAATATGACCGTCTTTGATGCAAAAATGGTCATGCAGAATCACATGCTTAACGATGATAGACACAGATCTGGAGTTAACAATGTGATTCAGAGCATAACATCCAACAAGGTGGCTTACATAGCCGAAATCGGACGACTTGAAGCTGTAGGGCGGGTTCGTAACGCCGTCGAAGATGAGTATATTATTTATCTTCGACAGAAGATCGATTGGCTGGATCAAATTATTTTCCAGCTTACCACTGCCTCTGCGCTTCCACTTTGAGTGTCACGTTAGACCACGCGGTATTGTGGCAAGGCAATGACGGTGGTGGTCGTCCTGTAGATTACCAGACTGACCCTGGGGAGGAGTACGCATCTCCTCAAACCGGCGACGTTGCTGGGTCTCTTGAACCCTATCGATACATTCATCGCAATGACGGCGACAATACTATGGACTCGGACTATTCCGAGTGTTAGTATTATGTATTTTAATATTATGTAATGTTTTAGTATTATGTGCTTTATAATTATTATGTACGGTTTTTAGTCTTTAGGAATCTTTTATTATGTATGTTTTAGTTTGTAAAATAAAATGAAGTATGTGTTTTATTAGATTTTGTTATTAATGAAGTATGTGTTTTATATAGATTTTGTTATAATTTTAAAGGGTTAAAAGTGTAAAGTTTAGATAAAATGGTAGAATTAAATAATTGGTGGGTCCAAGACTAGTCCTTTGTATTGGGTATGTTTTGGGGGGATTAGTCCTTGGAGTGTTTTTTGCTGATGTGACGCTGACTGAGACTAGTCCTTCAGGAATGAGTCATTTGTATTGGGGAGCCTCTAAGTGAATTTTAGGTGTGTGTATATGCGGTTGTTGCCTTGAATAAATAATCCAAAGCACGGTACTTATTTGTATACCAAGTATATCGCTATTTTCAAAGAATTATCTATTAGTATACTACAACAAACTTTTTATTATTATTAGTTTTACTTTTTTCAAGACTTGATAAAGTCAATGTGACAACAGATTTTCAAAAAGATGAAATCATCAACAAACAACTTAAACAATGAAAGAAGCCAACCGATTCATGAAAACCTTAGCCTTCTCACAAGTACTATCAAGAAGGTAAAAGCAATGACCTCCATCAAGTTGTAGAAACTCTACCTTACCATCCCACTCACTTTCTTTAACAACATCAAAGTACTTAAGACCCTAATCCCTTAACTTATCCTTCTCTGCTACCACAACTAGCAACCTCTTATAACCAAAACCCGTATCGAATTTCCCACTGACAAACGGGTTAATCAATGGAATATCAATCCCACCCTCTGCATTTGGACTCGCGAGCATCCAACACTTGTATGCCAAACTCTCATCAGGAGTTGATTTTGAAGCCCAAAAATAAGGACAACCAAAAAACCCTCCTAAGATTTTCACATTATTAGGCAGTTTTTCTTTTCCAGTTTTTAAAGCCATGTGATGCACAATATTAGCACTTGCACTATCCCCTCCAAGATAAACCCGATTAAAATCGCCATATTTAACCAACCAAGGGTCCTGGTTTTCTCCTTGATCACTTGTTGAATGTGACGCAACCCATTGAAGTGCAGTCCAACTATCTTCATAGGCTGCAGGTATAAGATGTTCCGGGGCTAGCCTATACTCAACTGAAACAACCATCGCCTTTATATAGGACACCATTGTACTAATATAATTGTGTTCCCATGTGTCAAATGCTGATCCTATAATAAATCCACCTCCATGATAATAGACTAAAATTGGGAGCTTGTTGAGTCCCACATGTGGGAGTTTGGGGGGGTAGAGACGAGTAGATACGTTTGGAGAAATGACCAAGTCTTTCGATGAGATTCTGGTGACTGGGTCATTTAAACATGCTGGGGAAAAAGGTGACACAGCGAGTCGCTCTACACTTTCGTCGTCATAGACACGAATGACTAGAGGAATTTCGTAGATTAACTTCTTGGTTGGAGCCATGATGTTAATATCAAGTCTGGATAAATTGGTGAAGCTAAAGTATTAATAATGGAATGAGACTTTTTGATCTAATTGTTAAAAGAGAAGGAAGGGCAGCGGAAGAGTATAAGCAGGTTTCAGTTCATAAGTTTGGGTGGACTTGGCATAAGGAGACGATTCCCATTCTGAAGTCAAAACCAAAGTCTCATATATTGGTGCATGGATGCAAAGAATTCAACAGAAGATGATGACCAAGGTTGACATGGAAGAAAGATTATTTGGGAAGAAGAAAGACTCTCCACTGAAGAGGAAAGCTTCTGAAAGCCCTTCTGGCTCAAGGCCTTCAAAGAAGTAGTTTCTCCTTTCAGATTATCATGTACTTGTAACTATTTTCAACTTTTACTCTTGTAACAAACATTTCATTTCAGATTGTATATATGTTGCAAGTTGTAACCAACAAGTAGATGATAGGTTTAAGTTAGAAAATTTTACAAGAAAAATTCTAAGGCATCAATGATCTATAAGATGTCCTCACAAAATTTTTACAACTTAAACTAAACTTGCATTTCAGACTTACAAACATGTATAGATACAAGTCTGAGATGTATGCATTATTTCAGGACAAATAGGAGGAATTTGTTGGGTCAAAAATCGACCAAGTATAATTTGTCCAGGAAATAGTTTGAAGACCAGTGAAGAATACTTTTACAGGATTCTGAACCATTTCAGAATATTCACTGAAGTTTCACTTCAGTTCAGATCAGCACAAACTGAAAGCATTCGTCTGAAGTCAAAGACTGAAGACTGAAGAAAGAGAATCATCTCAGTAGCATAGCAAAGAGAAGATTCTACCTGATCGAAGACTGAAGCATCTCAGTGTAAAGTACTTACAACACTTTACACTGATTACGAGGAAGCCTTTTGACTTTACCAACCTTTACCCGGATAATAGCTTTATCTCTGGAAAAGTACAACGTTGAGTAAAAGGTTGGGAATAAAGAGTGAACTGTCACATCAAAGTGACTTTCACAAATATCCATAAAATACGCATGTTAAGGAATTGATTTCAATTCTTTAAATGCTCCCAACCATATTTGTACGGCCTGGTTCACATCAGCATGAACCTTGCCTATAAATACAAGGCTTCTCACAACTTGCAAAGTGCTTGAAACTTTGACATTGCAACTTGTGAGATATACTCTAAGTAATTTTTAAGAGTATTTCCAAGTTATTTAGATCACTTGTATTTCAAGGTTGTTTAGATACTTCACTAGGGTGATTATCTTTGTTCCACAACAACCTTTGTATTTTGTTTATATCAATGAATAAAATACATTGAAAAGTACATCGTGTCTCAATGTCACATACTTGACTTATATATATTATTTATATAGTTTCAGCACTTTAGATTCTTGCAATTTACTTTCAGCTGTTTACATTTATTGTTTAATCAATATCTGGATCGTCATTCTGAACTGGTCTCATTCCATATCAGAATTGCTTGCCAGGCGGGTAATCCATCAATTTGGGACTTACATATATATCAAAGTTAAATATCAAAATAATAAATAACAAAACAGGTGAAAAATAACAAAACATGAACAAGACAAATTTAAAAGAATAAACCCTTTTGTAGTAGAAAAAGAAGCCATATTCAAACTACAATTGACAACAAACTATATTAAAATAGATGAAAAATAACAATAACATAACAATTCAATATCAAATAATAAACAAATACGAACAAAATACCAAACATAAAATTAAAGTGATATAATAAAAACCGTATGTTTTTTTTTTGAGAAATTTTCTTAACTTGATTAAAGATGGGTAGAAGAGTAATAATATGAACGAGAATGATTAATAAAAATTTAATTGTATATATAATAATTTATTGGGAGAGTTTTAAGGATATTATATATCTTTAAAATTTAAAAAAAATTATTTTGATAGAAAAAGATTTATGATAGAGTTTTAAATATAATTATCTATTTAATAAACAAATAAAAAAAATCTAGAAAAAATGAGAGAGCTCTAGAATAATTAGGAGAGAGTTTTAGGCCTAAATTTTAAAAGGTTCCAAGTGTACCATTAACCTCCTCTTTTAGTTATAGTATAGATTACAACTCTTTTCCCATAAACTGTATTTCGTTATTAAGATGTCAACAATAATTAAAACTTTTAGTCGCCTATTCCATCCCCGTTATCCATTGAGTCTGCCCTGAATAATCTCCCTTTTGCTGGATTATTTCCGATTTAATCATAAAAAGCTATTTTCGGGAATTTTAAACCTAGATTCCGATAAACCTTAATTTCCAGATATAGTTACCTCAGCTTAAGATACACTATGCAAGTTTAAATGACAATTGTGTACAGTGATTAAATATAACAAGCATTTGTATTATTATAGGTTGTAAATTATTCAAGACTTGATGAAATCAATGCAACAAACACAAGTGTAACAACAAGAAATGATCAACAAATAACTTAAAAGGCAAAAATCCGTAAAAAGGTAATCTTTTTACACAAATTTCCTATTAAAGGAAACCTATTTAGTTTTCATCTATTTAAAGGATCTCATTTCTAAAAATTTTGCAATAAAGGGAACTTCGTAACAGCAAACCTCCGTTAACTGCCACGTCACCACTGCCACGTCATCAAATTTGCTTACGTGGTATTTTACTTTGACTGAAATACATATATGTGGTTTTATACACCAAAATTATATCTCGAGTTAAGTACTTTTTTCGTCCCTGTGGTTTATCGTTTTATCACTTTTCGTCCTCGCCGTTAACTTTTGGCAAAAATCATCCTCGTGGTTTGCTTTTCGTCCTTGGTTCTGTTAACCCCGCACGTGAGGGGCATTTATGTCTTTTCACCCATCTTCATGGTTTGTCCCTATGGTTATTCGTCCTTATGGTTTGTCGTTTTTGCATTTTTCATCCTTGTCTTTAACAAACCACCAAACAAGAATTTAATCAAAAACCAAAACAAACTCAAATAAAAAAAAAAAAAAAAAAAAAAAAAAAAAAAAAAAAAAAAAAAAAAAAAAAAAAAAAATAAAAAAAAAAAGAAAAAAATAAAAAAAAATAAAAAAAAAAATAAAAAAAAAAAAAAAAAAAAAAAAAAAAAAAAAAAAAAAAAAAAAAAAAAAAAAAAAAAAAAAAAAAAAAAAATAAAAAAAAAAAAAAAAAAAAAAAAAAAAAAAAAAAAAAAAAAAAAAAAAAAACAAAAAAAAAAAAAAAAAAATAACTTTAAAATATTATAGAAATAATTTTTTAAAAAATTCAAAAAATAAAAAATGAAAATACCGGAACGGTAATACCGAAAAATATCGAAAATACCGGAAATAGTTGTACCGGAGTACCCCCCCCCCCCCCCCCCCCCCCCCCCCCCCCCCCCCCCCCCCCCCCCCCCGATACCAGTATTATTGGTAACACCGACCGGTATATACCTGTATTTAAAACATTGTATGTACAAATATAGGTATATATAGGTTTTTGTTTTGTTTGTATTAAATTCTTACCATTAATTTTTGTTTGTTAACGACAAGGATGAAAAATGCAAAAACGACAAACCACAGGGACGATTTTTGCACTTAAATGGGTGAAAAGACGAAAATGCCCCTCACGTGACTTGCATGTGAGGGGGTTAACGACAAAGTTATAACGGCAGGGACGAAATGCAAACCACGGGGATGATTTTAGCCAAAAGTTAACGGCGAGGACGAAAAATGATAAAGCGATAAACCACAGAGAAAAAAAAAGTACTTAACTCTTATATCTCAGTTTCTCACTCCTCGTTTTTTCCCCCTCCGTTTTCTCTTTTCCACCCAAAATCCATGAACCCTAATGTTTCCCTTCTTCGAATTTAATTAGCCTTAATAGATCCGGAACACAAATCACTACAGTCGCTAGAAATGATAATATTGACAACTTTCACAACATCGTCCTACAGCTTATTAAATACGAGTAATTGCCATCATTCATACCCACAAGCACATGAAGCAAATGTCAAACAGACTTTAAACGGAAAAATGCAAATAATTTGGAGGTACATGGATACTCTTTCTTCAAAATAAATGTCACCAAATAAATCTTAGGAGCAGAGACGGATACGCAAGCTTCAAACAAAGATATAAACATATAGGAGATAAAAGCCAAGTTATATAACCAACTACGCAAAGAAAAAAATCAGTTTCTAAGTCAACAGGGATATAGTTTTGGTGTATAAAACCACATATATATGTATTATTGTCAAAGTCAAATGTCACGTAAGCAAATTTGATGACGTGACAGTAGTGACGTGGCAGATAACGGAAGGCTGTTGTTAAAAACTAAAAACAACGTCGTTCCCTTTATTGTGAAATTTTTAAAAATGAGATCAATTAAATAGACGAAAACTAAATTGGTTCTCTTTAATTAGAAATTTGTGTAAAAATGTTAGCTTTTTATGGATTTTTCTCATAACTTGAACAATGAAAGAGGCCAACTCTTTCATGAGAACCTTAGCCTTGTCAGAAGTACTGTCAAGAAGGTAAAAGCAATGGCTTCTGTCAAGTTGTAGAAAGCCTACTTCACCATCCCACTCATATTCTTTAAGAGCATCACAGTACTTGATACCTTCAACCCTTAGCTCATCATCCTCTGCTACCACAACTAGCAGCCTCTTATAAGCAAAACCGACATCAAATTCCCCAGTCACGTATGGATTAATGTAGGGACTATCAATCCCCCCATCTGGACACGCGAGAAACCAACACTTAAACGCCATACTATCATCATCAGGTCGCTTGTAACCCCAAAAATAAGGACAACCGAGAAACCCTCCCAAGATTTTCACATCATTAGGCAGTTTTTCCTTTCCTGTTTTTAACGCCATGTGATGCACAATATTAGCACCTGCACTGTCTCCTCCAAGGTACAACCTATTAAAATCGCCATATTGAATTAACCAAGGGTCTTGATCACCTGTTGAATGTGATGCAACCCATTGAAGTGCCATCCAACTATCATCATAAGCTTCGGGTATAAGATATTCTGGGGATAGCCTATACTCCACTGAAACAACCACCGCTTTTATATAGGATACCATTGTGCTTATATAGTTGTGTTCCCATGTATCGAATGCTGATCCTATAATAAATCCACCTCCATGGTAATACACTAAAATCGGGAGCTTCGTGAGTTCTTCCGCAGGTGGGAGCTTGGGGAGGTAGAGACGAGCAGATGCGCCACGAAATGACACGTCTTTGCGGTGATTGGGTCATGTAAGGATGTAGGGGCAAAAGGTGACACAGCGAGTCGCTCTACCCTTCCGTTATCATAGACACGAATGACTTGAGGAATTTCGTAGATCAACCCCGGCCCGTCTGCTGAATCAGCCATGATACTCTAGATAGATCGGTGATCAAGTTTAATTAATAATCAGTGGTATGTTGATAGAAAAAAGGTTAGACATATATATATATATATATATAAGTGGCAAACAACAACTATATAGCATTGCAAAATGTTATTCTTTTGTAGCTTGAAGACCGATTCAAACAATTAGGAAACAATTTTAAAATTTTAAATATAGACGTTTCATCTAATAATTAATTTAAATATATTTGTCAAATATGAATTCATTTACTTTTTTGGTTACTTGCTAATAAATTACTACTTTCTCTTCCGTTATTGCTTAATGTTTAATTATGTCATGCTATTAACTTTTAAATTTCAGTTATTACATGTATCCAACCAATCAAAATATAAACGTGATAGCTTATACATACGATTGACACATATATTAGGTACATCTAATAAGAGAGATTTGAATGTCACATAATATAGGCATTTTACGAGATTTTACTTAACATAAATACATTTAGTCATAGTTAGTTACTTTCACAGATAAAAACTTTTACATTTTTTTCAACAAATATTTTATGCTTAAACGACGACAACGGTACCCAATCCCGGCATAAGCCAGAGTACGGGGGAGGTACGATGTAGACAGATCTTACCCCTACTCAAAGGTAGAGAGACTGCTTCCAGATCCACCAAGATGGAAGGGACCTCCGGCCCAAGAATGAAAAATATGGTTAGATCCACCGGAGTGGAATCCTTAACCGGGTGGGAATAATCTCGATCTCAAACTCTCAATCTCAAATACTCGATCTGCATCTCAATAATCTCGATTTTTTTTCACTTTCTTTTTTCACTTTTTTCATTCTCTCTTTAAGTAACTAATTCCAAAAAAAATTTAAAAATTTTAAAAAATATATTTTTTTCAAAGGCGTAGCCTGTAACTTATAGGCGAAGCCTCTTGAGCCATGATGGCTAAGGGTGGAGCCCGTTAGGTAGATCACCCCATCACCGATCACCACTATGACCTATCACTCTCTATAACCTATAACCCCACCAGCTACCCCTTATTAATATCCTTAAGGGCGAAGCCTGTACCGTACCCTTATATGTATAGCTCACTAACTCGAGTTAGATTTTTTTTTTTTTTTTTTTTTTTTATGGATTGAGTTAATTAAAAAAGAATAAAAAAGGTGGGAAATATAAAAATTTATGAAACAAATATAAATAATATTATGATATCGGAGAATACTTCTTAAGTACTATAATCGATCATATAAACCTTTTTTAGTGAGGCCAATACATATATGCTTTAATATAGGTATAGCTTGGTAATGTAAAAAATAAAGTAGTATATACTATATAACACTTAATATTTTCTTTGACATGTGATGTGAAGGGATAACTTATGTTAACATTATATAATTATATGATGCTTTTACAAAACTTAAATTCAACGATGTATAAAAGTTGGTGTGTGAGTGCAACACCACAATATTAATATCATACTAGCATGGTACCCGCGCGTTGCGGCGGTTTCTCTAGAAAACAGTGATTGAATGCGTCGGTATACAACTAATATGCTCAGCAACAATAAGACATTGAATTCGCATTTCATGATCATATCAGATTTAATTAGTAACAGAATAATAGTGCATAGCTTCGTGTAATAATAACACATGACTGTTTGTTAACAAAAGTCTCGGATAAGGAGTAAACAATCATAGAAGGGAACTCTGCCATGATACCAAAAATATATATGTGCTATGAAAGAGTTGCCATATAGTGTAATTGCCTTTTTTCCAGTTGTTTGGATCACCTCCTTGCCTACGCGATTTGATGCTACAAGAGGTACCTCAAGGCAAGAACCAAGATCTTAAAGTAGGGAACGTTATAACTTAGCTTGACTTTTGGAGATGAAAGTGTTAAATATTAACATTTAACTCACCAAATTAGTGTCCAGCATGCTCTTGGATGAACTGCTTCTAATGATCTCGTGAATCAAGTCCTTCATGTTGAGGTTCAGAACCAATAGCAATAGGGTAACACTATATTTTTGCAGCTTGAAGCGCCATGGCTCTGGTTGCTTCCGGAAACCACTGATCTCAATACGGACCTACAGCTTGTAAGGAGTATGGTACGGTATAACGAAGTACAAATTTCTTGATCCAAATCTGAACTTTACTGATCATGTTTCATTTGACATAGCACTCACTAAATTTGGCAACCAAAACGAAGAGTTACATCTTCCATGTGAAATTCAAATTACATAGGCCTTTTTTCATTGTCATGATCGATTTCCCAAATGGACAAAAAGGTATCGCAATACCAAAAATGCTTCTCATTGGCTAAGTCTAAAAAGTAGTCTACGCTTTTGGGATTGCACGTTGGTCTTCATTTATAAATTATAAACATAAACAGAAACTATATTTGTAAGTAAACTAAAAAAGTGTCGATCGACCTTTGATAGCATATGGCCATAATGTAAGAGCAAGTCAGTCATATGGCTTATGTTTAACGTAAATAACTAAGTAGATACATTGTTGTAAACTAAATGCAGCAAAAAAGATCATTACCTCGACAAAGCCAACAGCTTGGAAGAGATCTCGTGCATAATCAAAAGAAAAGAAATACGAATGGGTATATCACATCTTAAACTCTGTGTTTGGAAGATTGGGCAATGGGCTAAAAGCCTGCCCTTGACCTGAAACAGCAGCCCGAGAAGTGACCCAAACAGCAGCAAAGAACCCAAATAATACAACCCTGGACTTCTCAAGTGACGAAACGCTTTCTTGCCAAGTCCCAACATTCTTAACGACCATATGAAAATACAAGATAAGCAACATTGATGAGATCCAAATACATACTGTATTGAATATAATATTCATGTTTTACTTCATCTTCTAAATAACTAAGCAAGCATATAATAATTTTTTCTCCTACTTTCTAAATTGATATTATGCATTGAAGATTTATAAAAAGCATTTGACAAATGATATTATGAATCAAAGACGATACCTTCAAACTTCAAAGTGACATCCAACCAACTCAAGCCTCGACTAAGTAACCAGATCTAGCATAAAAGAAAGAAGATAAAATAAAGTCTTATCTTCTTAATCAAACTAAAAGCAAGTATAAACAACAAAACAAATTAATCGATACATACAAAGATTATGTATTAAGAATAAACACTTAATACTTAAAAATATATGTATTAAAAAAAATGGAATACCTGAAATAGCCATAGCAAAACCACAACAGCCACCACAAACATCAGTGAACAATCAATTACTGCCTATTCCCGTAAGCATCATAGCTTCATCATTTCGACATAAACACCAGTTTTAGTATCCTCTCTTAGATGAAGGTTCCTTTGAGATGGATTCAGGAAGTCAATAATTAGCTCATTAGAGATCTGAAAACAAAATGTTGTGTAATCAAGAAAACAATCACAAAAAGTTCAGTTTATGATAATAATATTGTTGTTACTTTAAGAAACGATCATCGACATCGATACATAAGTTGTGAAAATTAAAAAGATATAAAATTGCAAATAAAAATTAAGGGTATTCGGTTATTAAAATCTAACAAAAATCCCTATTGAAATATTATTATAAAGAGCCGTTTGAGTTTCTCTCTCTAGAGAGTTTTCTCTCTAGAGATCTGAGATCTCAACTGCCTTCTCCGGCGTAGCTCCGGCTAGCCGTTGAGAATATTTTTTCCACCCTGGGCCGGAGGTCCCTTCTACTTCGGTAGATCTGGAAGCAGCCTCCCTACCTTTGAGTAGGGGTAAGGTCTGTCTACATCATACCTCCCCCATAGCCCGGCTTATGTCGGGATTGGGTACCTTGTTGTTGTTGTTGTTCTGTTATTAAAATCTAACAAAAATCCCAAGATGAGAACAGATTCTGGGTTGATAAAACAAGATCTAATTGCAGTGATTAAAATAAACCCTAAATCTTCAATATCAACAAAACCCCTAAATCAATAACCAACAAAAACCCAAAATCTTTAGAACCCAACGACTAAAAAACTAAAACATATCTATTACCTAACCTTGACAGGATTTGCAGTAGCTTGAAACCTTGAGGAAGGGATACAGAAGAGTTTTCTTAGATTGGGTTGAATTTCGAATTGAAAGTTGGAGAGTGAATCATCCGGATTGAAAGTCCCAAGGGGAGCGTGCGTTAAAACTTAAAACGCTTTTAAACAACAACAAGGGTACCCAATCCCAGCATAAGCCGGGCTATGGGGGAGGTATGATGTAGACAGACCTTACCCCTACTCAAAGGTAGGGAGGCTGCTTCCAGATCCACCGAAGTGGAAGGGACCTCCGGCCCGAAAGTAAAAAATAGGGTTAGATCCACCGGATTGGAGGTCTAAACCAGTTCTCAATCTCAACTCTCGATCTCACGTTCTCATCTCGATCTCAAGAATAAAAGATTTTCAATCTCAGATCTTAGATCGGAGGAAAAAAAGCCGTTAGAATTGAGAGAGAAAGAGAGTAGAGAGAGAGAAGAGATTGCATTAAGATCAACTACCTGTTTAAGTTGACAAAATACCAGGACTGCCCCTCACTTATGCTTATTAATAGATAGTAGAGAAGGGTAATATAGTATTTTCCCAACTAACTATTTTCTAACATTTACCAAAAATGGAAGGGGAAGAATTATTATAAAGGAGTATAGATAACATTTTTCTATATAGTAATAATATATGGTATCAATGAATAACAACGGAAGTGTGTTATTTATCCCAAAAAAGATATATCCTCCAAACATTGAGGATAAAACTTCGAATTCCAGAGTATGTAGTGAAAATCGTTAAGTAAGACATTTTTATATAAACCGATTCACTAGGGGTGAGATTGGGTCGGCTTGGGTCGGTTTTGACCCAAAACCGAAACCCAAACCGAATAATTCGGTTTTTCAGATTTTGAAACCAATTGGTTCGGTTTTTCAATGGTTCGGTTTTTTCGGTTTCTCGGTTTGGGTTGGGTCGGTTTCGGTTTTGGGTTGGTTTTTTCCATTTTGGGCTTGGGCTAAAAGTTTCAGGTATAAAACTAAAAAGGCACATAGGCATAAATAACTCATTTAACATTTTAACCTGTAGTTCTCTATAAACACATTCAACATTCAGCACAAGGAAACAAAAATAGATAACTAGTTAACCACCATTAAAACTTAAGAGATTCAAACATCAACTACAAACATAGATAGTAACCACCATTAAAACTTAAAAGATTCAAACATCAACTACAACAAGATTTTAAACTTTAAACATTTGATCTTATCAAGATCAACCCAAAAAATATTAATATGAAAGGCATGCTTGTTTACACATCAAAAAAAATGCCTTCATATCAATTCAAAGCCAGCTTTTGCCTATGTACATCCAGATCCATCATCTTGATCCTACATGTCTACATGATGAAAAAACACAAATTAAAGATTACATTGTAAAAAACAAAGTCAAGAAAAGGATTTTTTTTTAAAAAAAGAGAAGAGAAACAGACAGAATGGTAACAAGCTACCAAAATTTCCAAAGGCATTTAAAAGAATAAAATTGATATATAAACATGCACCATCTTTCATTTGCCACACAAACTTAAGTAAGTTTTCGACCAGGAACCTACAAATTCTAATGATTTACACCCTTTAGAATGGGTGGGGAAGGTTTGTTTGTTGTAGTGGGTCCTTTTTGTGGTCTCCCCTGTGTGGTTGACACTGTGAACCCCCCCCCCCCGTTTGTTTTTTTTGCGGGATACCCCTGTTTTGTTTTTTGTTTTTTCGCACCATCTTTCATTTGCCACACAAACTTAAGTAAGTTTTCGACCAGGAACCTACAAATTCTAATGATTTACACCCTTTAGAATGGAAGAATAATGAGAAACTTGTCAAACTCGTAAATGAAAGTATTCCTAACTATAGTATCGAGAAGCTGGTCTAACCATTGGCAACTAATGCATGTTATCAAAACATATACTGTGTAACAAGATACATGCAACTCCATCAACAGACTAGTGTCATGAGAGATTCAACTGAACTACATAAATAGATAAGTTATCGAGGCTTACCTTACTCCCATTCTTCATCCATGAATAAGTCATTGATGTGTTTTTCTGTTGTAGGAAATTCTTCTACAAAAACGAAAATATAGTACATTATAAACACGAAAAGATAAAATAGCAAGATAAAGTGAGCGTCATTTTAATATTAATAGATTATTATACTTAAAATGATAAAATTATCCAAGTTCGTACGAAGTTCCAGATTCTCCAAGTTCTCCACCAAATCTTGTAGTTCTTTAGCATTTAGAGGTACATCTTGTAATTCGCCCCCTGATGATCTTATCCAGTCTTGTGCACAAATTAAGGCTTGAGCAGTCTTCGGAGTAAGAGAACTCCTATATTTATCAATGACCCTACCACCAGTGCTAAATGCGGACTCTGATGCAACTGTCGAGATTGGCATTGCCAACACATGCTTGGCCACTTGTGAAAGTATTGGAAACTTGACCGAATTCACTTTCCACCAATTCAAGACATCAAGTTTATCATCCCTTTTTTCTGTTGCATCTTCTAAATAAATCTCCACCTCGGTTTTATCAACCCCTTGTCCATTTTCTTCCAAATACCGTGCATAATCAGCCTCTTCATCTTCATAGCCACTTTCAGACCCATTAATGGTAGAAGATGAAGATGCATTGATGTTTTTACCAATCATTCCATCCTCCCTCGCCTTATATTCAGCAAACAAAACATTTAAAGTATCAATTGTCTGTTTCATAATCTCCGCAACTTTGGGAGAATGCTTGCCGTGTATCTTTTCCAAAGAATACCCAAGATATAATTTCTTATTTCGTGGATCTAAAACCAATGAAACATGCAGCAGAAAGTTGATATTATCAATATCATCCCAATACTTCTCATACTTTTTCTTCATAGAGAACGCCATATTTTTCTTTTTCTCATCCTCACTTAAACACATTCTTGCAATGGCCTTATGCATTGTGACAAGCTCAGTGAAAAACAAATTTGATGTCACATATTTTGACCCTGAAACCCTCTTTGTAACATTATAGAAAATTTTTAAATACTCGATAAAACACCGAGCATTTTCCCAATCCTCTTTCAGAGGAGCCCCAACAACTCTTTCACTTTTTTTTCTTTTCTTACTTCTGGTAGTATCCTCACTAACATCCTCTTCAATACCACGAAAGTGAGATCTGTAATTGTAATCTACTGAATGAAGCCTATTATAAGATATATACAACATATTAGTACTAGATAAATATGATAACGTACGTAAGCGAAAAATAGCATATATTTAATAAGGTACCTGTCAAACGCAGCCTCAAATTTTTCAGCAGTTTCCAACATTAAATATGTGGAATTCCATCTTGTTTCGACATCAAGACATGGTTTATTTCCACAGTCAATTGCTACTTTATCGACACTTTCCTTGAAGCTATCGTACCTTGAACCAGAAGACCTCACATACCTTACAGCATTTCGAATCTTGGATATGGATGTGAATTGCTCTTGTAGACCATCTCGCACAACAAGATTGATTATGTGTGCACAACATCTTAGATGCAAGTACTTACAGTCTAAGATAGCATGAGGTCCAGTAAGCATGGTGGCTAAATACCTAATCGCCCCATCATTTGACGAAGCATTATCCACTGTTACCGTAAGAACCCGTTTGATACCCCATTTTTGTAAGCACTTATAAACCACCTTTCCTATAGTCTCACCCTTATGATTTGGTATTTGGCAGAAGTTAAGAATTCTCTTTCTTAAAACCCAACTATCATCTACCCAATGCACAGTAATACAAGCATAATTTATATTTTGCACCGAAGTCCATGTGTCAGTCGTAAGAGATACTGTTTTATCTTTTAAAACTTCTTTGAGCTTTTGCATCTCTTCTTTGTATATCGACAAACAATCTTTAGCAACTGTCCACCTTGATGGAATTTTGAACTCAGGGCAACATTCCGAAAGTAGATCCCTAAACCCCTCATCATCAACAATACTAAACGGTCGATTATCTTTAATGCACATACGAGCTACACTTATTCTGCATTTTTCTTGGCTAAATGAATGATTTAGCAAAGAAGTACCCTTAGCTGTAGATCTTAAGTTCAATTTAGATTGTTTCTTCAAATCTGGTTTTTTGTAAACGGGCGACCTTGTGCATACGTTTCTCAAATGATTCGCCAATGAACCTGTCCCATTTACTTTTGTATCACCAGCCATCATAATATTACAGTAAGGACATTTTGTTTTAGTCGCCCCCTTTTCGAAAGGAAAATGATCCCACACCCATGATTTCTTACGACCAGGTTTCTCTTCCTTTCCAATATTTTCCCCAACATCCTGGTTTTCATTTACATTTTTATCTTCACTATCAACATCAATCACTAGTTTCTCTTTGTTAATATTTTGGTTACATGTTGCTTCCATCTATAAAATATAATAATAAAACAAAGTTAAAAAAACGATATTTATTCCATGACAAAATGGTCCCCTATTTATAAACAAAAAAAAAACAAATATAAAAAAACAATAAATTATTATCTTAACTTCTTGATTTACTAGAATGAAAGGATTCTGTTTACTTGATTTACTAGAACCAAACGAATAAAGAACAAGAATTTGACAAACAAAATGGTCCCCTGTTTATAAACAAACAAATAAAAAAATCAATAAAGCAACAAGTCAACAACACATAACCCCACAAGAACTAAAAAGATCATATTTTATATTCACAAGATATAAAAAAATAATAGCCTAAATTTCGAAAATAAATTAAAAAAAGCCATCAATATTCACATGAGATCTAACAAGATAAACTATATGAATTACAAAGTAAAAACTACAAGCAAAAAGTGTTAAGATATCATCGTGGATTAAAGAATTGAAAGTAATCAAACTACTAACCTTTTGGAGTTCTTGATTTTGGGTTAGAAAAGTAGTAGGTGGATGTCTGGATGAGATCATGTGTTTTGAGTAGATAATGAGATGTGTGTGAATTGTGAAAGTGGGATTAGATATTTACCTCTTATAATAAAGTATATGTTTATATTTATAAGGTTACTTAAATAGAAATTAAAGAAAGATAAATAAAAGCATAAATATAAGTTTGGTTGTTAAATATCATGGTTCCGTTCGGTTTTATACATTGGTCGGTTCGGTTCGGTTTTTCACCGGTTTGACGAAAGTAAAACCAAGCCGAACCGAAGAAAATCGGTTTTTGCAAAAATCAAAACCAAAACCCACGGTTTCTTCTTTGGTTCGGTTTTTTGGGTTCGGTTTTGTCGGTTTTTTTCGGTTTTCGGTTTGACGGTTCGGTTTTTGCTCACCCCTACGATTCACCTCCTACCATTGAGGTGGCCATAACATTTATTCCTAAAATTCACAAATTAGATAATTCCAAGTATAATGTAAATCGCAATCACATTTGGGATTAAACTTACAGCAATGTATGCAATATATTCCAACCCCGAGACAGAGGTAGAGTGAGTCAAACTGTAGACATTGATATGTCACCCTTTTATATCTTGCCCTCTATCTGTTATTATTTCATTTATACGTAGATTACACTCCTTTCCCATCAACTGTATTTCATTATTAAGATCTCAATAATAATCAAAACTTTTAGTCGGCTATTCCATCCCCGTTATCCATTGAGCCTGCCTGGAAATCTCCCTTTTGCGGGACTATTTCCGATTTAATCATAAAAGGCTAATTTATCAGGAATTTTAGTCAAAGCATCTAATAAACCTTATTTCCGGCTATGGTTCCCTGAGCTTAAGATACTTAACTATGCAAGTTTAGATGACAACTGTGTAATAATTAAAACAACAAACATTTGTATTGTTATAAATTATCCAAAAGTCAATGCAATAACAGAAGTTTAAAAAGAAGAAATCATCAACAAATTACTTAAACAATGAAAGAAGCCAACAGATTCATGAGAACCTTAGCCTTGTCAGAAGTACTATCAAGAAGGTAAAAGCAATGAATTCCATCAAGTTGTAGAAAGTCGAAATCACCATGCCACTTACTTTTTCTAACAGCATCAAAGTACTTAAAACCTTCAAACCTTAGATCATCATCCTTGTCTGCTACCACAACCAGTAGCTTCTTATAACCAAAATCGGCATCAAATATCCCAGTCGCGCAAGGATTAATATAGGGACTAGCACCCCCACCATCTGGACACGCGAGAAACCAACATCTATATGACATACTCTCATCAGGGTGTTTGTCAGTCATAAAATAAGGACAACCAAGATACCCTCCTAATACTTTCACATCATTAGGCAGTTTTTCGTTTCCTAATTTCAACGCCAAGTGATGCACAATATTAGCACCTGCACTGTCTCCACCTAGGTAAACTTTATCAAAATTGCCATATTCAAGCAACCAATGGTCTAATGGGAATTCTACTGGATCGCCATTTATTGAATGTGATGCAACCCATTGAAGTGCAGCCCAACTATCTTCACAAGCTGCAGATATAAGATTTTCTGGGGATAGCCTATACTCAACTGAAACAACCACCGCCTTTATATAGGACACCATTGTGCTTATATAGTTGTGTTCCCATGTGTCGAATGATCCTATAATAAATCCACCTCCATGGTAATACACTAAAATCGGGAGCCTTCCTTGCGGTTCTTTGAGTTTGGGGACGTAGATACGAACATTTGGACCAGCTATGCCTATATTGTGCACGTCTCTTGATGCGATTCCGTTAACTTGGTCGACGTTTAAATCATCAAATGTTGGGGTGTTGAGTCAAGGATTCGCTGATCAGACTTGATTGCTGACATATGACGTCAGCAAGTCTTCAGAGTGACTCTTGTCAGCGGGTGATCTACTTTCCAAATTGTGTGTCAAGGCGGGAAGATTTCAAATCAAAAGAAGACAAGAAGTCACATGGTGGTTCATCCAACTGTAATTTACTTAGTATGGCAAAAATGCAGTTGGACCAAAAGAAGGGTTTTCTCTTTCATACCCGTTTTGGTAAAGAAGACAAAGGCTCCTGGATTCAAGTTCCTCGGGCCAATAAGACGTCGATAACCACCATTCTATCACTATCATTGTAAGGCTGTGTTGCTCTAATTCCTCCCCTATATAAAGCAACACAACCGCATCAAAACACTTTGTGTTTGTCACCACAAGTGTGTGTCACTTATTTTCTCTCTTAATTGTTTAAGTTAATAGTTTGTCTAGACTTAGCAATTAGTAGTTCATTTGTATTCTTGTAAGACAAGTTGTAATATCGACCATGTATTCATCGTTTAATTGAATGATACATATCATTAGACTTGCTTAGATCTTTGCACTTGAACTTTATTCTTGTTCTTGTTCTTTACTTTCTGCATTTACTTTCTTGTCGGGGGGGGGGGGGGGGGGGGGGGGGGGGGGGGGGGGGGGGGGGGGGGGGGGGGGGGGGGGGGGGGGGGGGGGGGGGGGGGGGGGGGGGGGGGGGGGGGGGGGGGGGGGGGGGGGGGGGGGGGGGGGGGGGGGGGGGGGGGGGGGGGGGGGGGGGGGGGGGGGGGGGGGGGGGGGGGGGGGGGGGGGGGGGGGGGGGGGGGGGGGGGGGGGGGGGGGGGGGGGGGGGGGGGGGGGGGGGGGGGGGGGGGGGGGGGGGGGGGGGGGGGGGGGGGGGGGGGGGGGGGGGGGGGGGGGGGGGGGGGGGGGGGGGGGGGGGGGGGGGGGGGGGGGGGGGGGGGGGGGGGGGGGGGGGGGGGGGGGGGGGGGGGGGGGGGGGGGGGGGGGGGGGGGGGGGGGGGGGGGGGGGGGGGGGGGGGGGGGGGGGGGGGGGGGGGGGGGGGGGGGGGGGGGGGGGGGGGGGGGGGGGGGGGGGGGGGGGGGGGGGGGGGGGGGGGGGGGGGGGGGGGGGGGGGGGGGGGGGGGGGGGGGGGGGGGGGGGGGGGGGGGGGGGGGGGGGGGGGGGGGGGGGGGGGGGGGGGGGGGGGGGGGGGGGGGGGGGGGGGGGGGGGGGGGGGGGGGGGGGGGGGGGGGGGGGGGGGGGGGGGGGGGGGGGGGGGGGGGGGGGGGGGGGGGGGGGGGGGGGGGGGGGGGGGGGGGGGGGGGGGGGGGGGGGGGGGGGGGGGGGGGGGGGGGGGGGGGGGGGGGGGGGGGGGGGGGGGGGGGGGGGGGGGGGGGGGGGGGGGGGGGGGGGGGGGGGGGGGGGGGGGGGGGGGGGGGGGGGGGGGGGGGGGGGGGGGGGGGGGGGGGGGGGGGGGGGGGGGGGGGGGGGGGGGGGGGGGGGGGGGGGGGGGGGGGGGGGGGGGGGGGGGGGGGGGGGGGGGGGGGGGGGGGGGGGGGGGGGGGGGGGGGGGGGGGGGGGGGGGGGGGGGGGGGGGGGGGGGGGGGGGGGGGGGGGGGGGGGGGGGGGGGGGGGGGGGGGGGGGGGGGGGGGGGGGGGGGGGGGGGGGGGGGGGGGGGGGGGGGGGGGGGGGGGGGGGGGGGGGGGGGGGGGGGGGGGGGGGGGGGGGGGGGGGGGGGGGGGGGGGGGGGGGGGGGGGGGGGGGGGGGGGGGGGGGGGGGGGGGGGGGGGGGGGGGGGGGGGGGGGGGGGGGGGGGGGGGGGGGGGGGGGGGGGGGGGGGGGGGGGGGGGGGGGGGGGGGGGGGGGGGGGGGGGGGGGGGGGGGGGGGGGGGGGGGGGGGGGGGGGGGGGGGGGGGGGGGGGGGGGGGGGGGGGGGGGGGGGGGGGGGGGGGGGGGGGGGGGGGGGGGGGGGGGGGGGGGGGGGGGGGGGGGGGGGGGGGGGGGGGGGGGGGGGGGGGGGGGGGGGGGGGGGGGGGGGGGGGGGGGGGGGGGGGGGGGGGGGGGGGGGGGGGGGGGGGGGGGGGGGGGGGGGGGGGGGGGGGGGGGGGGGGGGGGGGGGGGGGGGGGGGGGGGGGGGGGGGGGGGGGGGGGGGGGGGGGGGGGGGGGGGGGGGGGGGGGGGGGGGGGGGGGGGGGGGGGGGGGGGGGGGGGGGGGGGGGGGGGGGGGGGGGGGGGGGGGGGGGGGGGGGGGGGGGGGGGGGGGGGGGGGGGGGGGGGGGGGGGGGGGGGGGGGGGGGGGGGGGGGGGGGGGGGGGGGGGGGGGGGGGGGGGGGGGGGGGGGGGGGGGGGGGGGAAGTGGACAGTCTTCCCATGAAGTGGCAAGGATTTAGACAAATCCTTAGAACCACAAAGCAGCTACAAGGTCTTGACCTTGAATCTCTCTTCGGTATGCTTCAATTTGAAGAGAGAGCTCTTGCTCAAAACCTAAGAGCCGCTGCTGAAGCACAACGAAGTGCTGGTCCCTCCTCCTCTACTTCTTCTTCTGCTTATTCTGTCACTGATCCTCTGGCCCTTGTCTCTGCTGAACCCATTAATCTTAATATTGGTGCCAGCTCTTCTTATCTTCCATCTCCTATTCAATATCTTGTTAATGATCTCGACGCTGATGAGAAACAAGAAATGTTCAGCGACTTCATGGACTTTGTCCTGGTCGCTGGAAAAAGATACTCCAGAAAATGGAACAACCGTAAGTCGGTTGCTCCATATAAGCCTCCTACTGATAAATCTCAAGAGGAGTGCTGGAGATGTGGTAGGAAAGGTCACTACCATAAGGAGTGCAGAGTTGCTATTCCAACTCCTGCTGCTCCCAAAACTAAGTCCTCTAAACCTGCTGATGAGTACAGGAACAAATACTATCAGCTCAAAGCAAAGGTGGCTGAAATGAAGGAGGCCAAGACACCAGCAAAAGGGCTGGTGGCTGAAGAGCATGACTGGGCTGAATCAGATGATTCAGACAGTAAAGAATATGTAGATGCCATGTGTCTTATGGCACTTGCTGATGGAGATGCACTGACGAAAGACCAAGTCTCTTCCAGTCAGTGGGTGAACGTCACCATCAAAAAGGTATGTGCACATTCTGCTGCTTCTGACGAAGATAAATCTAAAATCTTTGAATCCTTGCTTTGTGATATCCAGTTCGTTGAATCTATTCGAGCTGAGACCCAGTCTAAACTTGACTCTGTCTGTTCAGGGTTGAGTGAGAAATCTGAAAAACTCAATGAGTTGAGAAATGTTCATGTTGAACTTCAATCTCATGAGTTGTTGGCACAGAAGGTTCAGCTTGAGAATGAAAAACTCAAGCTTGAAATTGCCAACCTCAGGAAGATTGTGACCTCATGGTCAAAAGCTTCCAGGTTTCACCACAAGTGCTTAAATGAACAAGTCCCTGCTCAGGTTCAGGCAGTGATAGGAGGTGATTTTGAAGCTGCTGCTACCCTCTCTGACTTGTTCAATGATGATGTAAAATGAAGGAAGAGTTCAATACTCTTCTGGGGAATCCTTTGAAGGTGATATTGGAAGTGATGGTTTCAAACAGCTCCTCAGCAAGCACCAGCAACCTCTTCCCTCATCTTCCCATTATTGGCATGATGCCAAATGAAGGAAGAGTTCAATACTCTTCTGGGGAATCCTTTGAAGGTGATATTGGCAGTGATGGTTTCAAACCCGTAGCTCCTCAGCAAGCACCAGCAACCTCTTCCCTCATCTTCCCATTATTGGCATGATGCCAAATGAAGGAAGAGTTCAATACTCTTCTGGGGAATCCTTTGAAGGTGATATTGGAAGTGATGGTTTCAAACCTGCTCCTCAGCAAGCACCAGCAACCTCTTCCCTCATCTTCCCATTATTGGCATGATGCCAAATGAAGGAAGAGTTCAATACTCTTCTGGGGAATCCTTTGAAGGTGATATTGGAGTGATGGTTTCAAACAGCTCCTCAGCAAGCACCAGCAACCTCTTCCCTCATCTTCCCATTATTGGCATGATGCCAAATGAAGGAAGAGTTCAATACTCTTCTGGGGAATCCTTTGAAGGTGATATTGGAAGTGATGGTTTCAAACCAGCTCCTCAGCAAGCACCAGCAACCTCTTCCCTCATCTTCCCATTATTGGCATGATGCCAAATGAAGGAAGAGTTCAATACTCTTCTGGGGAATCCTTTGAAGGTGATATTGGAGTGATGGTTTCAAGCTCCTCAGCAAGCACCAGCAACCTCTTCCCTCATCTTCCCATTATTGGCATGATGCCAAATGAAGGAAGAGTTCAATACTCTTCTGGGGAATCCTTTGAAGGTGATATTGGAAGTGATGGTTTCAAACCTAGCTCCTCAGCAAGCACCAGCAACCTCTTCCCTCATCTTCCCATTATTGGCATGATGCCAAATGAAGGAAGAGTTCAATACTCTTCTGGGGAATCCTTTGAAGGTGATATTGGCAGTGATGGTTTCAAACTCGTAGCTCCTCAGCAAGCACCAGCAACCTCTTCCCTCATCTTCCCATTATTGGCATGATGCCAAATGAAGGAAGAGTTCAATACTCTTCTGGGGAATCCTTTGAAGGTGATATTGGAAGTGATGGTTTCAAACCTGTAGCTCCTCAGCAAGCACCAGCAACCTCTTCCCTCATCTTCCCATTATTGGCATGATGCCAAATGAAGGAAGAGTTCAATACTCTTCTGGGGAATCCTTTGAAGGTGATATTGGAAGTGATGGTTTCAAACCTGTAGCTCCTCAGCAGCTTACTATCAAAGCTACTGAACCCTTCAAAAGAAGTAAGGTTGCTGTCCCTTATGACTATAGCACGCCTCAGCGAGCTGATCCTATCAATCAGCAACCTCAACCAGTTGCTCCTCAACCCTCTTCTTCTTCATCCTCTCAGCAAGTTCCTGCCTATGCTGACAATAAAACTGTTCAGGATGATCGTATCATGAAAAGACATGTCAGGTTTGGTGATGCTAGATATCAGCAAATAGGACCATCTCAAGTCAAACCTGCTGATAGACAGGTCCATCAGCAGGCTCCTCAATCTATGCATGTTCCTTCTAATATGAGGCACAATACTCCTCAGAGAGGAAGAATGCCTCACTCCCAAAATAGGTCCACCACTCCTCAAAAAAGAAGACCTCATTCTCAAAATAGGTCCAACACTCCTCAGAGAGGATACTTGCCACATCAGCAAGTTAGACCTATTACCCCTCAGAGAGGACACTTGCCACATCAGCAAGTTAGACCTATTACCCCTCAGAGAGGACACTTGCCACATCAGCAAGTAAGATCCACTACTCCAAAAAGGGAGTATCTACCTCATAGGCAAATGAGGTCAGCTACTCCTAATCAGCAATCTAGACCGATCACTCCTAAAAGAGTGCATCAGTCTCATCAGCAGGGTTCTTCTTCTTCTTATAACCCTGATGTTAATCAAGCTTGGAGTATAGTCAAGGGATCACAAAATCCCTCTACTTCTCAATCAGAGGATCAAAAAGGAAAGTCCATTTTGGGTCCTGCTCCTAAGATGCCTCAGCTGACACTTAAGCAAAAGCATAAGTCTAAGCAAAAGAAAAGGGTATCTTCCACCTCTGGCCCTCAAATTAACGAGCTCACTCAGCGAGTTAATGATCTCTCTTCTCAACTGAAGGAATTCTTCCTTCAAAATCAAAAGGGCAGCACCTCTGATAAAAAATGCTACATATGTGGCAGCAGGGGTCATGTTGCTTCTGAGTGTGATAACTCCAGGGATGCTCCTGAAGTTGTCATTCAACCTAATCCTCCTTCCTCAACAGTTGCTTCCTTCTCCACTATGGTCAACGAAAGTTCTTCTTCTGCTGAACATGAAAATAGTGTAGGAGACACAACTACTCTCACTGAGGAAAACATTGTTGACTTCATTTCAGCCCAGAATGTATCCGTCCCTCACTCTCAAAGGGTTATTACCAATGAATTTGGTGAACCAGCTATGATAGTTGAGTTCAGTGATACTGATGTGGTCAGCAATGTAAGCTACCCCTCAGAGAGGACACTTGCCACATCAGCAAGTAAGATCCACTACTCCAAAAAAGGGAGTATCTACCTCATAGGCAAATGATGTAACATCCGTGAGTTTTGACCGTTTGACTTTACGTGCAATTTGACTAACGATTTAAGTTAATGAAATATTTGGGTCGTTTTGTGACTAAATGACAAGGTGGTATGTTCGTCGGGTCGATAATATGTTTTAATCGGTGACTAAAGGCCTAACGTTTTGTATTTTGGCTTGAGAAGAGAAACGGGTCGACCCGTGGGTGATCCACGACCCACCAGCCTTAAGACCCATTTCCCTCCCCCCTTATCTCATTTATTCACCACACCCCTCTTCTCTCTTTTCTTCTTTCTTTTTTTCTCTCTAAGATTCTTACACCAAGATTATGGTTTCAAGTTAGATTAGTGCTAGAAACATCACCTATTTCATCTCCTTTGCATCATATCAAGTTTTGGGTCATCAAAAAGTGCAAGAACATCCTCTTTTGGGTCAAATTTGGGTAAAGCTTTTGGAAGAAGAATTAGTAAGTGAAACTCATCCCTTAATCATCATTTTATGTTTATTAACTTGCTTCTAGTTGATTACAAGTAAATTCGGGTCACGAATCGGGTCAAAACGCGATTAGGGTTAAATTAGGGTTTTGAAACGGGTCAAATGATTTGGGCGTGAATTTGATGTTATGAATCGAGTTTGTGAGGTGGGTTATGTTTGTTTATGTCCAAATATGTGGATTTAGGCTTGAAATTGGGTCATAGATCATCCATGGTCGATTATGGGGTCAAAAATGGGGTTTTAGGTTGTTTTGGATAATTTTTGGCTAAGTTTCTGTAGCAGATTTGGCTGACTGCGGCGCAGTGGGAGGTGCCAGACCCCACTGCGGCGCAGTGATAAGTTGCTGAACAAGCGATTCTTCGTCAACTTCAAACGCTTATAACTTTTGATCCGTAAGTCCAATCGAGTCATATGACCTATCGTTGGAATCGTATAAGAGTCTACTTTCTTTTGGTAACATTCATTTTTCATGAATCTTTCTCCATTTTCAAAAATGTTGAGTCGAATGTGTCTTGTTCTTACGCGGGAAAGCGGTTAGACGTCTAAGAGTTGTGACTCGACCCTATTCTTACTAAACCAACTTGTTTAGGATTATAGAAGTTGACTTTGATGATAATATGATATTTATTGCTAGGTTGCGGACTCGTAGCGGTTGTTGAGCATTTATAACTCCTTATTAACTCGTAATCGTAGCTTGGAAGCCAAGGTGAGTTTCGTATCTCCCTACTCGCTTGAGATTCGGGCTGAAAAGTGTAAACCTTGCTTGTTTACTTGCTTTTATTGATTTATTGATTGATGGGCTTGATTGTTGTATTGATGTGATGGTTCTTTTCGTTGTTGATTGATTGAGTGATTTGGTTTAAATGTTGAATTGTCGAGACGGTTATTACGCTTGAATGACTTGGTTTATGTTTTGTTAAGTATTTCATTAATATTAGGATTGACGTACATACATGATAGTCGGTTCTACCTTCATTGGGTTTTAGATGTGGTGGGAAGGCTGCGGGTGACCCTATATATAAGCATCTGAGACTCGAAGGAAGTAGAATCCTCTTAAGTGTATGTACGTATAGTTGGTTTAAATTGAAATTTGATTTATGAACGGTGATTATTGATTGTTGGTTCACGTTCGTTGAATGTTGATTAGTGGCTTATAACTTACGATTATTGATTGTTGGTTCAAGTTCATCGTATATTGATTGTTGGTTCAAGTTCATCGTATATTGATTGTTGGTTCAAGTTCATCGTATATTGATTGTTGGTTCACGTTCGTTGAATGTTGATTAGTGGCTTATAACTTACGATTATTGATTGTTGGTTCAAGTTCATCGTATATTGATTGTTGGTTCAAGTTCATCGTATATTGATTGTTGGTTCACGTTCGTTGAATGTTGATTAGTGGCTTATAACTTACGATTATTGATTGTTGGTTCAAGTTCATCGTATATTGATTGTTGGTTCACGTTCGTTGAATGTTGATTAGTGGCTTATAACTTACGATTATTGATTGTTGGTTCAAGTTCATCGTATATTGATTGTTGGTTCAAGTTCATCGTATATTGATTGTTGGTTCACGTTCGTTGAATGTTGATTAGTGGCTTATAACTTACGATTATTGATTGTTGGTTCACGTTCGTTGAATGTTGATTAGTGGCTTATAACTTACGATTATTGATTGTTGGTTCACGTTCGTTGAATGTTGATTAGTGGCTTATAACTTACGATTATTGATTGTTGGTTCACGTTCGTTGAATGTTGATTAGTGGCTTATAACTTACGATTATTGATTGTTGGTTCACGTTCGTTGAATGTTGATTAGTGGCTTATAACTTACGATTATTGATTGTTGGTTCACGTTCGTTGAATGTTGATTAGTGGCTTATAACTTACGATTATTGATTGTTGGTTCAAGTTCATCGTATATTGATTGTTGGTTCAAGTTCATCGTATATTGATTGTTGGTTCACGTTCGTTGAATGTTGATTAGTGGCTTATAACTTACGATTATTGATTGTTGGTTCAAGTTCATCGTATATTGATTGTTGGTTCACGTTCGTTGAATGTTGATTAGTGGCTTATAACTTACGATTATTGATTGTTGGTTCACGTTCGTTGAATGTTGATTAGTGGCTTATAACTTACGATTATTGATTGTTGGTTCAAGTTCATCGTATATTGATTGTTGGTTCAAGTTCATCGTATATTGATTGTTGGTTCAAGTTCATCGTATATTGATTGTTGGTTCAAGTTCATCGTATATTGATTGTTGGTTCACGTTCGTTGAATGTTGATTAGTGGCTTATAACTTACGATTATTGATTGTTGGTTCAAGTTCATCGTATATTGATTGTTGGTTCAAGTTCATCGTATATTGATTGTTGGTTCACGTTCGTTGAATGTTGATTAGTGGCTTATAACTTACGATTATTGATTGTTGGTTCAAGTTCATCGTATATTGATTGTTGGTTCAAGTTCATCGTATATTGATTGTTGGTTCACGTTCGTTGAATGTTGATTAGTGGCTTATAACTTACGATTATTGATTGTTGGTTCACGTTCGTTGAATGTTGATTAGTGGCTTATAACTTACGATTATTGATTGTTGGTTCAAGTTCATCGTATATTGATTGTTGGTTCAAGTTCATCGTATATTGATTGTTGGTTCAAGTTCATCGTATATTGATTGTTGGTTCACGTTCGTTGAATGTTGATTAGTGGCTTATAACTTACGATTATTGATTGTTGGTTCACGTTCGTTGAATGTTGATTAGTGGCTTATAACTTACGATTATTGATTGTTGGTTCAAGTTCATCGTATATTGATTGTTGGTTCAAGTTCATCGTATATTGATTGTTGGTTCAAGTTCATCGTATATTGATTGTTGGTTCAAGTTCATCGTATATTGATTGTTGGTTCAAGTTCATCGTATATTGATTGTTGGTTCAAGTTCATCGTATATTGATTGTTGGTTCAAGTTCATCGTATATTGATTGTTGGTTCAAGTTCATCGTATATTGATTGTTGGTTCACGTTCGTTGAATGTTGATTAGTGGCTTATAACTTACGATTATTGATTGGTGCTAATTGATGATTTAGAGCAAAATGAAGTTATGCCATTAACTTAGTATAATATTGTGGCAACCCTAAAAGAACCCGATCAACTCTTTTATGGTTACCCAACATTATAACAAGTTAATGACATCGTGGATTGCGCACGTGTGGCTTAGAGTATAATAAGGATCCGATATACTTAATGGAAGTTGATTGGGTGGAGGGTTAGCCGTTGGTACACCCTGTATACATACCCGGTCAATAACTAGAGAGTATATCAAACTCGGATTATACTTTGAATCATTCGTGTTAATAGCTTGAACCCTTTGTGTTAATTGTTTGATGGTATGATGTAATGAGCATGATTACTTAAATTAATGATGAACTATTGTAATGAATTCGACTTGATGATATGATATGTAACAATCCTTTAGGATTCTAACACTTTTGCCTTAGCATAATGTTATGAAATGAGTATGTAGTATCGGTATGAGAGCATTGACTAATAGTGTGACTAATATGTGAGCATTTGAGACTAACTCTCGGGTCAACCTGTCACTTGTTTTATAGAAATGGCGAGAACATGATAGATAACGATTACTTGAGAACTTTGATATGTTGTTCTTAACATAGTGAAATGAAACACGTAGGATATGTTGGTATGATAACACGATATATGACAGTTAGTTGAGGATATATATATGTCGGCTTTAGTAAAGGACAGTGAACGTGTGTAGTGTGTCGGCGTTAAAACACTAACTATTAATGCGGCTAACCTGAGTTAAATTGTGAAGCAAACCCCCGGGTCATAGACTTTAGAACTATTACTATTATTGGATTTGTTAGTGGAATGACATGTTAACTAGTATGATTTAGTAACCTATATGTTATGCATGTGTGATGTGTATGTATGTATGCCCCGTAGTGGTCACGTGGATGTTGTAAATGTTTTCGTTGTTGTCCGACTTAAACATGTTGATAAACGGTTAGGATACAATGTGATAAATATGTTGATATGCACCCTAAGAAGGTATCAAGGTTGTAAGCATCCTAACTCTTATGTATTATAAGCGGTTGATATTCCAACACTAAGATGTTAATTGTAATCGGTGAACAATGGGGGTATGTTGCTTAATAGTATGTGAACTTAAAATCGTATGAGACATTGTTAAACTTGATTGTATGCGGGTTATGAGATAATTGGTGATACATGCGTAAAATGTATTAATCAATGGAGAATTTTAGGAATCGATTTAACATATTAGTTATGTGGCAAAAGTATGAGAAACTATGTGGTTAAGCGTGATCATTATGCATGATGTAACGGAAATAGATAATGCATATGTAGGTGTGCTAATCAACAAACACTTTCATGAAAGGATTGGTTTACTAGTTTGATAGTTTGGCATGTATAAAGTAGGTTGTTAGGCTAAATTGTATACCTGAGATAAGCGAATACGGTGATGTATGTATAAATATTTAATAAATGGACAATTATATGAATAAGAACGGTAGACATGTTTCAAACTTGAGTATGCTCCAAAATGTAAATTCTTAACCTAGTTATAAGGAAGAATTAGTAATGATTGAAAACTTATGCATAGTTATACCCAACGTATGAGAGATTGTATGTACGGCTTGGTATTGCGAGATTAGTTGATAGACCTACAAAATCTTACCTTCTAACTAGGTTATGTAAATAATTGTTAGGAAATGCGGTAGAACAAATATGATTGCCATGATATCCTAATTGTCGAATATGCTTGAATTTCGTGCCTAACTAATTTGGTGAAATAAATCGTTAGGACTTGGTAATGCATGCGTAAAGGTAATTGAAATCTTGGACAATTGCGTGTATAGGTTGCCATGTTAGCCCAATTATTTGAATATCTCGAAAATCTTATCGCCTGACTTACTTATGGAATACATAGTTAGGAATTGAAGACGCATGCGTAGATGTAAATGGTATAGCTGGTACGACCATTATGAACTACTTGACTACGTTATTTCCTCTTGTTTAATGTATGATTTAGTCAGTAACATAGAGACTATAAGTATAGTTATATTATGAAAATGAGAACCCCGTTGTATTATACGTCCTTAAGACTGAACTTTAGGAAAATGCCTGAGTTAACTAAAGTGGATTGATTAGAATAAACGAATAACAGTGGAGTTAATTGCGAATTCAATATCGATGGCGACAACGGAACGTAACAATTCATTGTGAGCTGCTATACAACTATAAACTTACTATGGGCGAGAAGGAACGACCTTGGTCAGGCTAACCATAGATTGAACAAATAAAATAAAAATTTAAAAGTCTACCCAACATGTAATATATGCGCAAGCACGAGCGTCGCGGGAATGGAGTTGAGGTCTAAACGATATGGGGTGGTATATAAACACGTACGCGATTAGTAAAGGTTGATTTAATTGGATGCCTAACTTAATGCGCAACCGAGAGCTCATAAAGATGGGAAACGATGAACCAATTGAGTGTCGTAGTGAGAGTCACAAGTGAGATGTGAGAAGCTTGAGCCCTTATAGTGTACGATTCTCAAATCTTTTAGGCCTAAACGGATCCCTAGATCATTGTCTATCACACAAAGGTGGTGCCGTCAAGAGTGGATGTCGTGGACACGAGCCCTGCCATTGCCAGAATGGAAGGCCGGAGGTGAAAGCAAACGGTTGACTTCAGTGATTGAGCCGCCGACCAGTGGGTGAAACATGTCACTAGTGCACTAACTATAAGTCAAATCGTCATAATAAGTGTTACCTGTTTACAACTAATTGCACTTAATGTTAACCGCGATATGTATATATATATATATATAACAATAATAAATAATAAATAATAACTATTTACACAATAATAATATATTGTGTATATATATATATATATATATATATATATAACAATAATAAATAATAAATTCCTGGACACTGACAATAAACTCGTTTGAAAAAAAAATAAAAAAAAATGGAATTATAACCCGGAGATCGATGAATCATGGCGAAAGGTTCTAACACTTGGTATGAAGGATGCGTGCGGCGTCACCCGGTTCTAAATAACCTAACGAGCTATAAAAAAAAAAAAAAAAAAAAAAAAAAAAAAAAAAAAAAAAAAAATAACCTAACGAGCTATAAAAAAAAAACAAAAAAAAAAAAAAAAAACAACTTGTTACATAATACGGTTCCTTTAATCGAATGAATTTTTTTTTTTTGCTAATATAATAGTAAGATGTTTTTGAGATAGATGCGATGATTCTAAACGAAAAGACAAATGAATCCTTGGTAAACATCCCTAGAGATTTTCAAAAATTAAATTGCGTAACAAATTGTAACTTATGAAAGAGTTCTTTTAACGAGGGAATCAACCATGGCGTGTACGAGATGGAATGATCAGAATGGGAATGGCATGGGAGTGGAACCCCGAGCTGTCCTATAGTACTAAACGGAGCCACGTGTTACAAGTGATGAGGGCGGATAACATTAGCGAGATTTGAATCTTTTGGGAGCGAGAGTCGTAATTTCGAGGAACCGGTAGGAATCTTAGGTAGCGAGGTCGAGAAGCTAAGGAACAAACGCTACACGAATTTCAGAGGTTGGACGATACACTAGACGTGGAAACGAGTTCACTTGGGAGCGAGGGGACCGTGTAAGGGTTGGATACCTAAAACTGTTTAACAACTAGGGTTTTGTTGAATTTCGGGACGAAATTCTTTTGACGGGGGAATAATGTAACATCCGTGAGTTTTGACCGTTTGACTTTACGTACAATTTGACTAACGATTTAAGTTAATGAAATATTTGGGTCGTTTTGTGACTAAATGACAAGGTGGTATGTTCGTCGGGTCGATAATATGTTTTAATCGGTGACTAAAGGCCTAACGTTTTGTATTTTGGCTTGAGAAGAGAAACGGGTCGACCCGTGGGTGATCCACGACCCACCAGCCTTAAGACCCATTTCCCTCCCCCCTTATCTCATTTATTCACCACACCCCTCTTCTCTCTTTTCTTCTTTCTTTTTTTCTCTCTAAGATTCTTACACCAAGATTATGGTTTCAAGTTAGATTAGTGCTAGAAACATCACCTATTTCATCTCCTTTGCATCATATCAAGTTTTGGGTCATCAAAAAGTGCAAGAACATCCTCTTTTGGGTCAAATTTGGGTAAAGCTTTTGGAAGAAGAATTAGTAAGTGAAACTCATCCCTTAATCATCATTTTATGTTTATTAACTTGCTTCTAGTTGATTACAAGTAAATTCGGGTCACGAATCGGGTCAAAACACGATTAGGGTTAAATTAGGGTTTTGAAACGGGTCAAATGATTTGGGCGTGAATTTGATGTTATGAATCGAGTTTGTGAGGTGGGTTATGTTTGTTTATGTCCAAATATGTGGATTTAGGCTTGAAATTGGGTCCTAGATCATCCATGGTCGATTATGGGGTCAAAAATGGGGTTTTAGGTTGTTTTGGATCATTTTTGGCTAAGTTTCTGCAGCAGATTTGGCTGACTGCGGCGCAGTGGGAGGTGCCAGACCCCACTGCGGCGCAGTGATAAGTTGCTGAACAAGCGATTCTTCGTCAACTTCAAACGCTTATAACTTTTGATCCGTAAGTCCAATCGAGTCATATGACCTATCGTTGGAATCGTATAAGAGTCTACTTTCTTTTGGTAACATTCATTTTTCATGAATCTTTCTCCATTTTCAAAAATGTCGAGTCGAATGTGTCTTGTTCTTACGCGGGAAAGCGGTTAGACGTCTAAGAGTTGTGACTCGACCCTAATCTTACTAAACCAACTTGTTTAGGATTATAGAAGTTGACTTTGATGATAATATGATATTTATTGCTAGGTTGCGGACTCGTAGCGGTTGTTGAGCATTTATAACTCCTTATTAACTCGTAATCGTAGCTTGGAAGCCAAGGTGAGTTTCGTATCTCCCTACTCGCTTGAGATTCGGGCTGAAAAGTGTAAACCTTGCTTGTTTACTTGCTTTTATTGATTTATTGATTGATGGGCTTGATTGTTGGATTGATGTGATGGTTCTTTTCGTTGTTGATTGATTGAGTGATTTGGTTTAAATGTTGAATTGTCGAGACGGTTATTACGCTTGAATGACTTGGTTTATGTTTTGTTAAGTATTTCATTAATATTAGGATTGACGTACATACATGATAGTCGGTTCTACCTTCATTGGGTTTTAGATGTGGTGGGAAGGCTGCGGGTGACCCTATATATAAGCATCTGAGACTCGAAGGAAGTAGAATCCTCTTAAGTGTATGTACGTATAGTTGGTTTAAATTGAAATTTGATTTATGAACGGTGATTATTGATTGTTGGTTCACGTTCGTTGAATGTTGATTAGTGGCTTATAACTTACGATTATTGATTGTTGGTTCAAGTTCATCGTATATTGATTGTTGGTTCACGTTCGTTGAATGTTGATTAGTGGCTTATAACTTACGATTATTGATTGTTGGTTCAAGTTCATCGTATATTGATTGTTGGTTCAAGTTCATCGTATATTGATTGTTGGTTCAAGTTCATCGTATATTGATTGTTGGTTCACGTTCGTTGAATGTTGATTAGTGGCTTATAACTTACGATTATTGATTGTTGGTTCAAGTTCATCGTATATTGATTGTTGGTTCAAGTTCATCGTATATTGATTGTTGGTTCAAGTTCATCGTATATTGATTGTTGGTTCAAGTTCATCGTATATTGATTGTTGGTTCAAGTTCATCTTACGATTATTGATTGTTGGTTCAAGTTCATCGTATATTGATTGTTGGTTCACGTTCGTTGAATGTTGATTAGTGGCTTATAACTTACGATTATTGATTGTTGGTTCAAGTTCATCGTATATTGATTGTTGGTTCACGTTCGTTGAATGTTGATTAGTGGCTTATAACTTACGATTATTGATTGTTGGTTCAAGTTCATCGTATATTGATTGTTGGTTCAAGTTCATCGTATATTGATTGTTGGTTCAAGTTCATCGTATATTGATTGTTGGTTCACGTTCGTTGAATGTTGATTAGTGGCTTATAACTTACGATTATTGATTGTTGGTTCACGTTCGTTGAATGTTGATTAGTGGCTTATAACTTACGATTATTGATTGTTGGTTCAAGTTCATCGTATATTGATTGTTGGTTCAAGTTCATCGTATATTGATTGTTGGTTCACGTTCGTTGAATGTTGATTAGTGGCTTATAACTTACGATTATTGATTGTTGGTTCACGTTCGTTGAATGTTGATTAGTGGCTTATAACTTACGATTATTGATTGTTGGTTCAAGTTCATCGTATATTGATTGTTGGTTCACGTTCGTTGAATGTTGATTAGTGGCTTATAACTTACGATTATTGATTGTTGGTTCAAGTTCATCGTATATTGATTGTTGGTTCAAGTTCATCGTATATTGATTGTTGGTTCAAGTTCATCGTATATTGATTGTTGGTTCAAGTTCATCGTATATTGATTGTTGGTTCAAGTTCATCGTATATTGATTGTTGGTTCAAGTTCATCGTATATTGATTGTTGGTTCAAGTTCATCGTATATTGATTGTTGGTTCACGTTCGTTGAATGTTGATTAGTGGCTTATAACTTACGATTATTGATTGTTGGTTCAAGTTCATCGTATATTGATTGTTGGTTCAAGTTCATCGTATATTGATTGTTGGTTCAAGTTCATCGTATATTGATTGTTGGTTCAAGTTCATCGTATATTGATTGTTGGTTCAAGTTCATCGTATATTGATTGTTGGTTCAAGTTCATCGTATATTGATTGTTGGTTCACGTTCGTTGAATGTTGATTAGTGGCTTATAACTTACGATTATTGATTGTTGGTTCAAGTTCATCGTATATTGATTGTTGGTTCAAGTTCATCGTATATTGATTGTTGGTTCAAGTTCATCGTATATTGATTGTTGGTTCAAGTTCATCGTATATTGATTGTTGGTTCAAGTTCATCGTATATTGATTGTTGGTTCAAGTTCATCGTATATTGATTGTTGGTTCAAGTTCATCGTATATTGATTGTTGGTTCAAGTTCATCGTATATTGATTGTTGGTTCAAGTTCATCGTATATTGATTGTTGGTTCAAGTTCATCGTATATTGATTGTTGGTTCATGACTGATGCATTTACATTTGATTGTAAGCATTGCATACATTATTGATAACCCTCGGCAGGGGATTGCCGACATCCTGGTGCATAGATGTATGCACCCATTTTGGATGTAGTGCCTGACTCCGAGTATATAGACATATATATCTCGATGATTTTGAGATACAGCCTTGTTCATTGTGATGACAGAAGGGTATCGTTGCATTGGTGACTGGCGTTCACGCATAAGATAGGCATGTTGACTTATTTATGCATTTGGTACTTGCATTTGATATTCATATCATTGTTGTTTTGATTGGATACTATGTGATCAATGTGTTGTTTTGATATGGATACTATGTGATCAATGTGTTGTTTTGATATGGATACTATGTGATCAATGTGTTGTTTTGATATGGATACTATGTGATCAATGTGTTGTTTTGATATGGATACTATGTGATCAATGTGTTGTTTTGATATGGGTACTATGTGATCAATGTGTTGTTTTGATATGGATACTATGTGATCAATGTGTTGTTTTGATATGGATACTATGTGATCAATGTGTTGTTTTGATATGGATACTATGTGATCAATGTGTTGTTTTGATATGGATACTATGTGATCAATGTGTTGTTTTGATATGGATACTATGTGATCAATGTGTTGTTTTGATATGGATACTATGTGATCAATGTGTTGTTTTGATATGGATACTATGTGATCAATGTGTTGTTTTGATATGGATACTATGTGATCAATGTGTTGTTTTGATATGGATACTATGTGATCAATGTGTTGTTTTGATATGGATACTATGTGATCAATGTGTTGTTTTGATATGGATACTATGTGATCAATGTGTTGTTTTGATATGGATACTATGTGATCAATGTGTTGTTTTGATATGGGTACTATGTGATCAATGTGTTGTTTTGATATGGATACTATGTGATCAATGTGTTGTTTTGATATGGATACTATGTGATCAATGTGTTGTTTTGATATGGATACTATGTGATCAATGTGTTGTTTTGATATGGGTACTATGTGATCAACGTGTTGTTTTGTGACGAGTACAACGTGAACAATGTGTTATGTTGTGGCAAGTACAATGTGATGAATGTGGTAACATGAGTACAACTTGGTTGATGCGGAAAATGTGTGGTTGTGTGATGGTCTAGTGCATGAGGTCAACTTGGTTGTTTGAAGTCAATGAGGTCATGTGCATATTGTTGAATTATTGTTATTGATTGGTGCTAATTGATGATTTAGAGCAAAATGAAGTTATGCCATTAACTTAGTATAATTTAGAGGCAGCACGTACCATGCTCAGTGAGTCTTCTTTGCCTAGTAAATTCTGGGCAGAAGCTGTCAGCACTGCTTGTCATACTCAGAATAGATGTCTCATTGTTAAAAGACATGACAAGACAGCTTACGAGGTTTTGAAAGGTAAGAAACCTCAAATAAAATACTTCCATGTATTTGGATGCCCTGTTTTCATTCTAAACAATAAGGATCACTTAGGAAAATTTGATCCTAAAGCTGATGATGGATACTTTCTTGGATATTCTTCCATCAGTAAGGCATTTAGAGTATTTAATACTCGCCTTCAGAAGGTGGATGAATCCATTCATGTTACCTTTGATGAAAGTTCATCAGCTCTTAAGGACATCCAAACTACTTCATCAGAAGTCATTTTCAATGAGCTCGCTGATCCTCTTACTAAGGAAGCTGACTCATTTGTTAATGCATCTTGCTCACTGCCTGAAAATAATCAGCATGACACACAGGATAGTTCAGCTGATGCTGAACTAGAGCAAGTTGCTGCTCATATCTACACGATTGAGCCAGTTGAGCCTATCTTGAGATCAATCCATGCTGCATCAGCCAAACCTAGATCACTGGCTGATGACGTGCATACTGATGACTCTGCTGAGGAAGAGTTTCATGATGCATCAGCTAATGCTGATGATATGGAGTCACTGATGACTCCAACATCAATGATAACTCAATTCAGTTAAATGGCTCAGCTGATCATACCCCTTCTGATCCCATTCTTACCATTGACTTCTCTTAATATAATGATCTCTCTGTTCCCATCTCTCAGTCTTCCGCTGACACTCAACTAGGTTCATCAAGTGTTCCAGCACTTAAATGGACTTCTAGTCATCCAGCTCACCAAGTAATTGGTGATCCTTCTCAAGGGATAGTTACTCGATCAGCGACAAGAAACACATGTCTCTATGTGAACTTCTTGTCAATGATCACTCCTAAAAACATAGGAGAAGCAATGGCTGATCCTTCATGGGTAGAGGCAATGCAAGAGGAACTTACCCAGTTCAAACGACAGCATGTCTGGTTTCTTGTTCCTCTACCTGCTGACAAAGAACCCATTGGAACAAAATGGGTTTATAGGAACAAAATGGACGAAGATGGTGTAGTTACTCGTAACAAGGCTATCCTGGCACTCTTGCACAAGGATATCTTCAGGAACAAGGTGTTGATTATGACGAAACTTTTGCACCAGTGGCCCGATTGGAAGCAATTCGCTTATTCCTGGCACATGCTGCTTACAGAAACTTCATAGTATATCAGATGGATGTCAAGAGTGCCTTCCTAAATGGAAAACTCAACGAGGAAGTTTATGTTAAGCAGCCACCTGGTTTTGAAGATCCAGCTAAGCCACGCCAAGTCTATCGTCTTTATAAGGCACTTTATGGTCTTAAACAGGCTCCTAGAGCCTGGTATGACACTATTTCTGAATTTCTTCTCTCTAACAAGTTTCAGCGAGGGTCCATCGACAGCACCCTCTTTATCTATAGAAAGGGTACTGATGTCCTTTATGTCCAGATATATGTGGATGACATCATCTTTGGGTCCTCCAGCAAGAAACTTTGTACCAAGTTCAGCTCACTGATGTCCTCTCATTTTGAGATGAGCATGATGGGTGAGCTAACTTTCTTTCTCGGTCTTCAAATTCGTCAACTCCCTAATGGGATTTTTATTAATCAGGAGAAATACATTCGAGACATGCTGGCCAAATTTGACATGTCCAATGTGACTACCAAGGCCACTCCTATGTCTCCTCCCAATAATCTCCATGCTGATCCTGATGGTAAGCATGTGAATCCCACTCACTATAGGGGAATGATCGGCTCGTTGATGTATCTCACAGCGAGTCGTCCAGATATCATGTTTGCTACTTGCTTGTGTGCAAGATATCAAGCCTCGCCTAGGGAGTCTCATCTTCTCCCTGTCAAGCGAATATTTAAATATCTGAAAGGTACTTCCACATTGGGTCTCTGGTATCCCAAAGACTCCAGTTTTGACTTAGTTGCATATTCTGATTCTGACTATGCTAGTTGCATGTTAGATAGGAAAAGCACCAGTGGTGGATGTCAACTGTTGGGGGGGGGAAGCTGACTAGTTGGTCTAGTAAGAAACAGCATACAGTGTCCATCTCCACTGCTGAAGCAGAATATGTATCAGCAGCGAGTTGTTGTGCACAAGTCCTCTGGATGAAAAACCAACTCGCTGACTATGACTTAGAATTTTCTAAGATTCCCATAATGTGTGACAATACAAGTGCAATTGCCATCACACACAATCTTGTTCAGCATTCAAAGACCAAACACATAGACATTAGGTACCATTTTATTCATGACCATGTCATGAAAGGGGATGTTGAAATCTACTTCATCCTCACTGATGACCAACTTGCTGATATTTTCACTAAACCGTTAGATGAAACCAGATTCAAATATCTGGTCAGCAAGTTGGGAATACTGAATGGTGAATCAGCGGCATGACTTGTCATGTTTGCTAAAAATTCAACTTATCTCTCTCTCTCTCTTTATAAGTTGAAAATTGACTCTTGTAGTCAAAACCCTCATCAGCGAATCCTTGACACTGAAATGTAGCAGCAAATGTCCAAGTCACTGAAAAGGAGGCCAGTGACATGGAAATGGACGAAGGTGATGAGGTAATTGAACCATCCTGTGAAAATGTAGCAGCAAATGTCCAAGTCACTGAGACAGAAAATGTTGACACTGAAAGTGTGTCAATAGCTCCCACTGCTAGACCTAAGACTCCTCCTATGCAACCAGTGAACACCATGCTATCTCTTGGCATGCCCTCCTCCTTCCAAGCTGTTCCTGGTTGCCCTTCTAACTTGCCAACAGAAGTCGAGCCCCTTGTTGCTAAAGAACTGGGCATTTCCTACTCTACCAACTCTTCCAGCAGACTAGAAAGGGTAGAGCATCAATTGAATGACTTCACCAAAGCTGCCAATCTTGCTGTTGAGTGGAAGGAAAAGGAGTCTGGCAGGCTGGTCTCCACATTGACCAGCTGGTACAATAAGCAAAATGAAAATAGCACAGATATAAAGACGCTGAAAGAAAAATCTATCTCTATAGCTGCTGCTCAAGACAAAATCAACACCACCACAACCATCATCAAACGTGATCAGCAAATATTAAAGTCTGGTGCCTTGTCATTGATCAAATGTGCCAATTCCACCAGCTACTCAGCTAAAAAGGCAGCCTCTACCAGCAAATCTGCTGCAGCTGATGTAAAGAAGCTGAGTGATCTCATCTCTCCTCTGATAACTCAAGTTGACAACAACACCAAGGCTATCCATGCCTTGGAAAAACAAGTGGTTGATCTTCCCATACCTCAAACATCTTTCACTGAGGAAGATCGCCAAAGACAAGTTAAGCTGGAGAAGGAAGTAGGGGAGCTTAAGAATCTGCTAGTCCAGCTGGTAAACCAACAATCTAAACAAGCGCCAAGTGTGGAAGTTGCTACTACTGATGCAACTTCCAAGGGGGAGAAAATTGATGAAGCCGTTATAACATTAGTTGGTGAAGCGGTGAACAAGGCTGTTGATCGAATATATGAAGAAGCTGCTGAAGAAGCTTTAGGCACCACTGATATTGTCACAGATGATATGGCAATTGTGACATCAAATGTTGAAAAAGAAAGTGAGTTCCCCCTGCTGGTGTTGTGGGTGAGATTGAAAGAGAAGTTAATGTTGAAGTTCCTCCAGCTAGTGTTGAGGGGGAGCAACAAATAATCAATGCTGATGCTCCCCAGATTGAAGTTTTTGATGATATAGGGGAGCAGTTTGACCCCGAAGCACTCAAAGCAGCATGGGAGGCCAGATTCGCTGATGAGATGGCCACAGACAGATCCAAGGAAGTCCTTCCAATCTTTCACAAACGCTTCATTGGGAATGCTGTCATTGCTCCCATGACTGAATCTCAGAAACAGCATCTTGCTCGCATTCAGCACAAGAAACCTTCATCTTCTCTTCCTGCTGCTCAACTTTCTATCCAAACCCCAGCAGGTCACAAGCATCAAATGATAGAAATACTGGTCTTGACTGCTGAGGGAAAGACTCAAGAAGAAGCTATCAAGGAGCTGGATAGGATTAAAGAAAACCAAGAAAATGAAAGAAAGAACTTGGAGTTTATCAAGCAGCTGCCTCTTCTTGAGAAAAGTGAACTAGATGGTGAGCAGCAAATGCTGTTCAAAACTGGTGGTGCTGAAGCTGTATACAAGCAAAAGCATGCAGAGGTTGAGAAACAACTTAGTGAGAAAAGAGCTAAGTTTGAAGAAGAAAAGGCCAAGTGGCTGAAGAATATGGAAACAAGAAAAAGGCCACAAAGGATAGTCGCTGCTCAAGCCTTTCCTGCTGATATAGGTTTAACAACAAACTTGAAGATTTTAAGAGAAGGGGCACCCAAACCAATTTCTCTTAAAGAGGTTCAACCAGCGACACTTAGTGCCTCTGAATGGTTTGAGGTCTATATGCTGATCAAAGATAAGAAGACTGTCAGCTATGCTCACTTTCAGAAGATGTTGAAGGAATATTTTGAAAAAGCACTGGAGTATGAGACAAAGTTCAAAGCTGATCTGCCCATGCTGAGGCAAATCTTTGGTACTCCAGCAGCCATCTCTACATCAGCAGGCAAAAGGATCCAAAGAAAAAGAAAAGAAGAATATGGAACTTTGCCTGTTGATCTTCCTCCTATATCTGGTGATGCCTTGCTGAACCTCAGACTTCCTCCTAGAAGCTTTTTCGAAGAAGGGAGAGTGCTGGAGAATCCAGCAGGCATATTCTTCACCAATTTTCAGAACGATCAACTGTTCTTTCGATTGGCTGAAATTGAAAAGGCATCCACTGGGTTCATCATCGGCATAAGAAAAAGGTGTGCTAAGACTACCAATGCCGGATGGTTTATCATCAAGTTGGATGAAGAACTGTTGAAGCCTCACAGAAGAAATGACCCAGTGTTAAGAATTGCTAAGCAAGAAGATGCTTGGGAGATTGAAGCTGCCAATCCTTAGATGTCTTAAATTGTAAATGCTTGATGTGTCAGCATGTAAAGTTCAAAAGATGAAATATAAGACATCTTTCTATCATTCTTTTATTTTCTTAAAATCTAGTTTACTCAGCAAGTCTTCTCAGCGAATAGGGGGAGATTGTTGAGTCAAGGATTTGCTGATCAGACTTGATTGCTGACATATGACATCAGCAAGTCTTCAGCGAGTTAGTGACTCTTGTCAGCGGGTGATCTACTTTCCAAATTGTGTGTCAAGGCGGGAAGATTTCAAATCAAAAGAAGACAAGAAGTCACATGGTGGTTCATCCAACTGTAATTTACTTAGTATGACAAAAATGCAGTTGGACCAAAAGAAGGGTTTTCTCTTTCATACCCGTTTTGGTAAAGAAGACAAAGGCTCCTGGATTCAAGTACCTCGAGCCAATAAGATGTCGACAACCACCATTCTATCACTATCATTGTAAGGCTGTGTTGCTCTAATTCCTCCCCTATATAAAGCAACACAGCCGCATCAAAACACTTTGTGTTTGTCACCACAAGTGTGTGTCACCACAAGTGTGTGTCACTTATTTTCTCTCTTAATTGTTTAAGTTAATAGTTTGTCTAGACTTAGCAATTAGTAGTTCATTTGTATTCTTGTAAGACAAGTTGTAATATCGACCATGTATTCATCGTTTAATTCAATGATACACATGATTAGACTTGCTTAGATCTTTGCACTTGAACTTTATTTTTGTTCTTGTTCTTTACTTTCTGCATTTACTTTCTTGTCTTAATTAATCAAATATAAGTGTGCAAATCGTGGACTGTCATGGGGCATAAGGTGACACAGAAAGTCGCTCTACATATCCATCATCATAGACACGAATGACTTGAGGAATTTTGTAGATCAACCCCGACCTGGACGGGTCTCGCTGATCGGCCATGATACTCTGGATAGATTGGTCATCAACTTTTTAAGTAATGATCAAATGAGTGGTATGCATATAGAAAAGAGATTAGACTTATATACGTGGTAAATAACAGCTCGAGCATTCCAAAAATTTTCTTTAATTAATAGACTGATTCAAACAATTAGAAAACAATAATTCCATTTTTTAATATAGTTGTTTCATATATTGATTAAGTTAAATACACAATGCTGTTTGTCAGCTATGAGCTATATATTGACTTTTTGGTTGATATTGCCAATATAAACTAGACGCACGATGTGGCGGGGATGGTGGTAGCGGCTTAAGTATTGCTTTAGACTTTATTGCTTTTACTCATCACCATGGCTTCCAATTTTCATTTGATCATCCAGGCAGCTCATATTTTCGTGCAAACTTATTAGTTCAATCGGAGGTTTTTGAAAGAGGTCTGTTTTTACATTTAAGTATGGGGTTTTTTACATCTCACTTTCGTCGTACTTCGCAGAAGGGATTGAATAATTGTTGATATTATTAGTCCGAAGCAAAAACTTTATATTGACAAATGTAAACGAATAGTTGAATTAAGGGCTAATAGGTTGTAAAGGTACCATACTCGTCGACTTTTCCTATGTAAAGTATCATTCCTAAAAATCGCCCAATGTAATGATAAACAATGTAATATATTCTTAATTAGAGGATTAAGAATACCACTAGGTGGTTTTTGCCTACGTGGAATGGTTTTGCCTATTTGGATTCTCACATAAAGCATTCATGTGTATCATCTTCTTCCCTGGTCTAACACCTTCTCCCCTTGATCAGATAAAAACCCAAATCAAACACAATCAAACCTAAGTATATACATATATATTTTATTACATAATAAATACTCGTTTTTTATTTTTCTTTTGATAATCGGTTAACAACTCATTCACCATTGTTTATCCCCCAAATTCAATCATTCATTTTTGTTATAGCAATTAAATCCAATCCACACAGTAGATAATCAAGCCTTAGAGTTGTTTACCAACAATACAACCTCTTCTACCACTAATCTTCACAACACATTACACATACACACTACTAACAAATACATACATACAATTAATCAATCAAATATACATACATAGATCCTACCCCTTTTCCCCATTGCAAACAACCACCAGCCAATCTTCGTGTTCCTCCGGCGTGACCTTCTTCTCCGGCTACACCTTCGTCACTAAATCAGTAAAATGAAGAAGAAGATGAACACCACGGCGGCCGGAAACTGGTAAAATGAAGAAGAAGATCGCCGGAAAACTTCAAACGCCGATAAAACCTTCGTTCCTTTGAATTAGAACACCACACTTACACCAAAACAATCACAATTACACCGCGAAAAAACCCTGACTGAAAATTAGTCCGATTGAGACTCGCCGAAAAATTCTTAAACTCGCCAGCAAAATTAAACTTTCGATAACTTTGTTGTTCCTTCGAGTTAAAGCTTGAAACTACCACCAATCGACTAAAAAATCGATCCTGCACAAATCCTAAGCAACGGTTTTTGGATTTAAAGGATCGCCGGAAAACTTCAAACGCCGATAAAACCTTCGTTCCTTTGAATTAGAACACCACACTTACACCAAAACAATCACAATTACACCGCGAAAAAACCCTGACTGAAAATTAATCCGATTGAGACTCGCCGAAAAATTCTTAAACTCGCCAGCAAAATTAAACTTTCGATAACTTTGTTGTTCCTTCGAGTTAAAGCTTGAAACTACCACCAATCGACTAAAAAATCGATCCTGCACAAATCCTAAGCAACGGTTTTTGGATTTAAAGCTCGCCGGAAAACTTCAAACGCCGATAAAACCTTCGTTCCTTTGAATTAGAACACCACACTTACACCAAAACAATCACAATTACACCGCGAAAAAACCCTGACTGAAAATTAATCCGATTGAGACTCGCCGAAAAATTCTTAAACTCGCCAGCAAAATTAAACTTTCGATAACTTTGTTGTTCCTTCGAGTTAAAGCTTGAAACTACCACCAATCGACTAAAAAATCGATCCTGCACAAATCCTATGCAACGGTTTTTGGATTTAAAGATCGCCGGAAAACTTCAAACGCCGATAAAACCTTCGTTCCTTTGAATTAGAACACCACACTTACACCAAAACAATCACAATTACACCGCGAAAAAACCCTGACTGAAAATTAATCCGATTGAGACTCGCCGAAAAATTCTTAAACTCGCCAGCAAAATTAAACTTTCGATAACTTTGTTGTTCCTTCGAGTTAAAGCTTGAAACTACCACCAATCGACTAAAAAATCGATCCTGCACAAATCCTAAGCAACGGTTTTTGGATTTAAAGGATCGCCGGAAAACTTCAAACGCCGATAAAACCTTCGTTCCTTTGAATTAGAACACCACACTTACACCAAAACAATCACAATTACACCGCGAAAAAACCCTGACTGAAAATTAATCCGATTGAGACTCGCCGAAAAATTCTTAAACTCGCCAGCAAAATTAAACTTTCGATAACTTTGTTGTTCCTTCGAGTTAAAGCTTGAAACTACCACCAATCGACTAAAAAATCGATCCTGCACAAATCCTATGCAACGGTTTTTGGATTTAAAGGTCGCCGGAAAACTTCAAACGCCGATAAAACCTTCGTTCCTTTGAATTAGAACACCACACTTACACCAAAACAATCACAATTACACCGCGAAAAAACCCTGACTGAAAATTAATCCGATTGAGACTCGCCGAAAAATTCTTAAACTCGCCAGCAAAATTAAACTTTCGATAACTTTGTTGTTCCTTCGAGTTAAAGCTTGAAACTACCACCAATCGACTAAAAAATCGATCCTGCACAAATCCTAAGCAACGGTTTTTGGATTTAAAGCTCGCCGGAAAACTCAACTGTTCGCCGGAATCTTAACTGACATCAAAAGTTGACCGATCGGAAAACGAAGAGTATCACTATGTTCAGAATGATCTCGCGATTAAAACCTCGTGATTTTCCAATCGATTTGACACCAAACTATGAAGAAATCGAAGAAAGAAGTTCAAAGATAAATACAATTTTGATGGATATGAAGATAGATATAGTACAAGATCTCGAAGTAAATATGTATTTGAAGAATTGAAGATCATATATACCGAGTGTGTGTAACTGTGTATATTCATATATTAGATCGATATGATATAGATAGATATATAGCGATAGATACACCTTCAGTGTATATATATTATAGTGGAATGTTTTCATTTGGTTAAAAATGGGTGTACCGGCCTCGTTTCTATCTGTTGTAAAATTAAGATGATGATGATTATAATTTTTGGTCAACATGTCAAACGGTCAACTGAATGATGTGGCAATGTGACATGGCAAAATAGTCAACAATCAAAGTAAAACACAAACAAAACTAGTCAAACAAAACCGGATAGTGGTTTTGATACCCACAATAGATCACGTTTACACACACTTGGCTTAGATTAGGAGGTTTTTAGGGATGACACCTTACATAGCAAAAATGGCCGAGTATGATACCTTTAAAACCTATTTGCGCTTGAATTAATACCAGAAAAAAACCCCTGAGGTAGAATGAGTCAAAGTCATAGGAGACATTGATATGTCACGTATAGTATATTTTGCCATCTATCTATGTAGATTACAAAGCTTTCCCATAAACGTTGTTTCACAACTAAGATATGATGTCGATAAAAATCTGAACTTTGAGTCCTCTATTCCATCCCCGTTATTCATTGAGCTCGCCCTGAATGGCTGAATAATCCCCTTTTTGCCGGATAATTTCCAATGTAATCATAAAAGGCTAATATAATTTTCTTGAATTTAGACCAAGACTCTGATAAACTTTAATTTTGGGCTATGGTTCCCTCGGCTCAAGATACTTAGTCATGGAAGTTCAGAGGAGAATCAATGGTACGTGAAATTAAACATAAAGATATTTGTATTATTATTGATTGTAATTTATTTAAAGACTTAGATAAAGTCAATGCAACAACAGAAGTGTAAAAATAAGAAATCATCAACAAATTACTTACACAATGAAAGAAGCCAAGCGATTCATGTAAACCTTAGCCTTTTTACAAGTACTATCAAGAAGGTAAAAGCAATGATCTCCATCAAGTTGTAAAAACTCTACCTTACCATCCCACTCACTTTCTTTAACAGCATCAAAGTACTTAAGACCATAATCTCTTACCTTATCCTTGTCTGCTACCACAACTAGCAGCCTCTTATAACCAAAACACGTATCGAATTTCCCACCCACGAACGGGTTAATTAACGGACTATCAATCCCACCCTCCACATTTGGGCTCGCGAGCATCCAACACTTGTATGCCAAACTCTCATCAGGAGTTGACTTTGAACTCCAAAAATAAGGACACCCGAAAAACCCACCTAAGATTTTCACATTATTAGGCGGTTTTTCCTTTCCGGTTTTTAAAGCCATGTGATGCACAATATTAGCACCTGCACTATCCCCTCCAAGATAAACCCGATTAAAATCGCCATATTTAACCAACCAAGGGTCCTGGTTTTCTCCTTGATCACTTGTTGAATGTGACGCAACCCATTGAAGTGCAGTCCAACTATCTTCATAGGCTGCAGGTATAAGATGTTCTGGGGCTAGCCTATACTCAACTGAAACAACCATCGCCTTTATATAGGACACCATTGTACTAATATAATTGTGTTCCCATGTGTCAAATGCTGATCCTATAATAAATCCACCTCCATGGTAATAAACTAAGATCGGGAGCTTATTGAGTCCCACGTGTGGGAGTTTGGGGAGGTATAGCCGAGCTGATACGTTTGGAGAAATGACCAAGTCTTTCGATGAGATCCCGGTGACAGGGTCATTTAAACATGGTGGGGCAAAAGGTGACACAGCGAGTCGCTCTACACTTCCGTCGTCATAGACACGAATGACTAGAGGAATTTCGTAGATTAACTTCTTGGTTGGAGCCATGATGTTAATATCAAGTCTGGATAGATTGGTGAAGTTAAAGTATTGATGATGGAATGAGTGGTATGCCTAAAGTGAAAAGGTTAGACATATATATATAAGTGACCACCAACAACTATACAATACAAATATTTTGGTTTTCTTAAGACTAATTCAAACAATTACCAAACAATTTTCAATTTTTTAATATAGTCATTTCATATATTAATCAAGTTAAATATACAATGTCTTCGGTGAAATATGAACACACTTACTTTTTGGTTGGTTGCCAATATGCACTAGTCCATCAGTTTCCCTATCCAGTTTGTTACGAGTACAAGATATATGGAAGCGAAGATCTAATTTTATCAATACTTAAATATAAAGAGATTGTTTCTAGAGCATATTCATCAGTATACGTACAGAGAGTGAAGATCTAATTCGTATTTTTCCTGACAAAATTTTTCTAGTTTGAGATATGCAGGGGCAAGGGTGCAGAGCCGATGCTTGGCTCTTTGGCTAGTTTTTGGCTCTTTTTCGACCAATGAAACGTCGCCACATGTTTTTGTCAAAAACTAGCCAAAAACAACAAAAAAAACTAGCCAAATGACATGTAGTGCAAAAAAAGTAGTCAAAACTTGCCAAAATGCCAATGTCGGAAAAAAATTTAGGTTGCCTAAAAAATGAAAAAAATGACCGTTTTGTATTAAAAATTATACTTGAGCTCAGAATTTGGGGGTCGGGAATTCGGAAGTCGAAGACGCCATGGCTGCCAACCCGAAGGTTTACTCCGCCAAGATACGCCTCAGATCATCTGAGTCCCATTTTTACGAACATTTTGTATCATCATCGCCCATTTAACGTAACACCGGCAACCTAATTGTTCAACGATATCATCATCGGCATAATACTACTTTTCCGGCTACCTATTGCTTTAATGGAACAAAAGACGGCAACACTACCAAGGAATAAATCCGGCAACGCTACCGCTAAGTTAACACTACCAAGCTAATCACAAACATGCAATTAACGGCAATGTAAATAAGATAAATATACATATAATCAAGCATAAGCAGCAGCAGTTAACCGGAAAACCCAAAAAGGGCTCACCGGAAAACCGATTAAACCAGAAACCCCAAAAAGGGAGTCACCGGAAAACCGATTAAACCAGAAACCCCAAAAAGGAGTCATCGGAACACATGCAGCAACCGATTAAACCAGAAACCCCAAAAAGGAGTCACCGGAAAACCGATTAAACCAGAAACCCCAAAAAAGAGTCACCGAAAAACCGATTAAACCAGAAACCCCAAAAAGGAGTCATCGGAACACATGCAGCAACCGATTAAACCAGAAACCCCAAAAAGGAGTCACCGGAAAACCGATTAAACCGGAAACCCCAAAAAGGGGTTTCAGATCTCACCGGAATAAGGGTATTGTACGTTAGGAGCATCGGCAAGTTTTTCCGGCATGGATTCCGGCAATAGAAGCCAAGAAAACCATAGTATTTGCCTCAAAATCGAAAACCCCCAAATAAATAAATTAGGTTTCCGGTGGGATTGGTTTTGGCACAATAACAAAAAAAAACGGTCACATAGCACGCTCCCAACGTTCACAAGGATCGGCCAAATGTGGCCGATTTATATAGCCGATGAAACTTGCCAATGCTTGCCGATACATATGCTACAAGGAAGCCAAAGAGCCGATGAAAGCCAAAGAAAAAAGCCAAACAAACTTGCCGACTGCACCCTTGCCCTTACAGTCTATGAAAAAATGTTTATTCTTTGAGTTATTATATATATAACAATTCACAACCCCCTTAGCTACAGTAACTCCCTTAGCTACAATACCATGCTGACGTCAGCAATTTTGTCTTCTACGTCAGCAATTTTGTCTTTTTCTTAATTTTTTTTTTTTTTTTTTAAGTTTTTTTTTTTACCACTTAACTTTTAGGTTTTTTAACTTTAGTCTAACATTTTTATACAAACTTAAGTAACAAAGTTTTTACTTTTTACCAATTGACTTTTGGATTTTTAACTTTAATCATCAAATCTTTATTTTTTACTTTTTATCTCTTATTATAAGGTTTCTAACTTTTACCATCGACCTCTCGGTTTTTTCAACTTTATATATCCATTACTTTCTACTTCTTATAGTAAACTTTAAGTGTCCAAACTTTTGGGTAATGCTAGATGTATGTTTGCATGATGCGGCGGCGATATGTCTCACGTGGCAACGCCCGGATTAAAATTCTTGTTTTATATTATAAACTAAAACTGTTTATAAATAAAGGAAATATTCTCTACTTAATATTTATATCAAGCAGACAACTTCTTGTTTTTAATCTCATATTTAATTAATTATATTTTTTTTCTTATGATTGAATGAAAAAATAATTTTAAAAAGTTTCCTACTTGAAAAACAAACGATATTTTGGTTGTTTGTTTCAACAAGTAGAACTAGATTAATACCCGGTCGTTGACCGGGTTAAAATCAATATATACATATATTGTATAATATACTTTATTACATATATAAATAATTATATATATATATATGATATATATATATATATATATAATGTGGTTTTCCAGTGAGAACACCCTTAAAATGAGAACACGGTAAGAACACTTAATTAACTTTAGACTTCTCCGAGCTCGTGTCCTTCGCTGAGGTGCTTCGCATCACATGACCTTCGTATGATGAATCGGAGGGGTACACCATTAACAATGATATAAAATTGCATAATCAAATCCACAAAGCATTCTTTTAAAATTGAACAAGTTTATATTAATAAAAATAGTAAACTAAATCTAAACACAATAAATTAACATCTAATATTGATAATTTCGTAAGCCCGTGTATTGAACACGGGTCTAAAATCTAGTTTATATTATAAAACAAATAACATCTTGTTGAATTTTAAGTTTCTACATTCAACAATTCATCAAAACCACATTGCATCAATAATTAACACTACTCGCTGTCGCCGCCACCACCACCACCACTACCACCAATCGTCGTCTCCCCCACTGCCGCCACCTCCACCAATCGCCGCTGCCACCACCACCTGTTACTGCCATTACTACCGTTACCGCCGCACGCCACCACCACCCGTCACCGTCACTGCTATTATATTGTTGCATCGCGCGGGTACTTTCTAATATGTAAATAACAAAAAAAGTTTTTTAAATATAGCATGGATTTTTAAACTTAAATGGTTGCTAAAAAAAGGTAATGTTGATTTTAGTTCTTATGGTTAAAATTTGTTTGACTATCTATTTTAATGGTAAAAAATGGTACGTATATACCAAAAAGAGTTTTTCAAATTTAGCATGAACTTAAACATCAGTTACGAACCATGGATTCTTTTTAAATTAAGTTTTGTCCATATCAATTTCTTTCTTTCTTTCACAGGATTTTTAATTTCATCTAAAGTGTAAGAATGTGAACTTAAAACAACAAAAAATGATAAGTGCTAAAATGAAATTGAGTAAAAAAAATTGGACCTATTAATATGAATGTTGACTTTGGAGCTTTTTTGAATTGAATTAAGCGTGATTAATATACGGATTACATATGTAATTCAATTAAATGAGGTGTGTCGTGTGTTAGGCTGGATTGTAGGAATTAATATGGAAAGTGGAAAATTACTGAGCTGTGTCATAAACATATCACTAAAAACATATGAAGTCAATGGTCCTATGTTTAGTTGACTTTTATTTTGGATGGTCCAGATTGAAAGTTAATCTTATTTTCGATGGTTAAGATTAAAAGTTCATTTTTTTTATCTGAGCTCTACCGGATATATATATATATATATAATATATAAATGATACCCATGATAATATATATATAACTAGTCTCAATGCCCGTACGATGTACGGATTATATAATATATATGATGATACATTATATTTATATAGGAATAGAGAATATGTGGTTGTTAGATACCTAAGTTTGGGTATAGATCCTTCACATATTATATGAAACCTCATGAATTGTATAATATATTTGTTTAATTGGATGTTTAAAACTTAGCATATATCTTATCTTTTAAGATAGTTGTATTCCGTATTGATATATTAGTTGTTAACATTATTAATTTTTTATAAATCATATATATGGAACTTAGTATAATAATAATAATAATAAAATAATAATGAGATATATATATATATTAAATCTAAAGATTAATATTTGATTACAATTAGGTAATTATGAATTAAGAATCTTTTTTTAGTTACACCAAAGTGACACATGTCGTGCAAGGAATGCGCCAAGTGTCGATCAAAAACCTTTTTTATATTAAAACTAAAAATTAGTATTTGATTACAATTAGGTAATTATGAATTAGAAATCTTTTTTTAATAACACCAAAAGTGAAACATGTCGTGCAAGGAATGCGCCAAGTGTCGATTAAATATACACAATCTTGTTTTAGTATATTGGTAGATGACCTCTAAGTTAATTATAAGTAAAGAGTTGTATTCATGCAAAATCTACAAATTTGGTGAGATCCAAGGGCTAAATCTCAGCCCTTGGATCAAAACAGATCGACGGTTCCATTAAAAAAACAAAAAAACACGCAGAGGGGTACTTTGGTAATTTTGCACATTATCTCACACCCCAATTATTTCTTTCCAGTTTCAAACACACACACACACACACAAACACACACAGATCTCTCTCTCTCTCTCCCCACTAGTAGCAGCACCATAACCACCACCACCACCACCACCACTACCACCACCGTGCTCAGGTCACCATCGCGTTTCAATCGATATGGTACAGTCATCGTTGCCTCTGTCGTCATCATCTCAATCATTCATCATCAATTGATCTTGAAGATGACTTTTTGTAAAGTCCCTCACTTTGATGATTTAACCCAAAAGTGTAAAATACAACAAGTCTAATATGCACTAGATTGGACTAGTATTACTTGAATATAAATGCAAGTATATAAACAAAGTAATACAAGACTTAAAGTAAAGGTGGAACACAATGTAATATTTTCAAGTGTATTTTATTTATGATGTTAAATAAAATACAAGGTTGTGCGGAATCAAGATAATACAAATATGTAAGTATCCTAACAACCTATGAATTACAAATGATCTATATTTGCTAAATAAACTCTTTAGATCGAGATACTTAAAGTTGTGAAGTATCCTGTTACGATCGAGAGTATTTAGACAAATTCACCTTAATTGCTAAAAGTAATTTTAACAAGGAAATGACTTTGTATTTATAGGCAAACAAATTCACCAGTGAATTTGTGCCGTACAAATATGGTTGCATGCATTTAATGAACCGACAAGGTCATTAAATGCATTGGTTAAAGTACAAGGATAAAGTCACATCAATATGACTAATTATCCTTTTAACCAACCACCTTTACACACGTAAGCACTCTTGTAAAGACAAGTGGAATGTTCTTTGAAAAGTGTGTAAAGGCAAAAAGTCAATTCCTCGTAATCAGTGTTCAGACTTGTAAGGTCTAGAACACTGATAAAGCTCCAGTCGTAGATCTGGTAAGACTTCCAGTGGACTCCGCCATTTGTCAGTCTTCTTTATTCTAACTTTAGTCTTTGACTTCAGTGAGAATGTCTTCAATAGAATAGATCTGGACTGGGGTGAAGTCCAGTGAGCTGAAATCTGGAAGACTCCAGATTTCCTATACAAGTATTTTGCTCACTGGTCTTCCATTATTTCTGGACAAATCTTCAGTGTTGCTCCAGTCGTCAAGTCTGGAGCGAGTCCAGTAAATCTGGACCTAACAAATTCCCCCTATTTGTTTAGAAATAATGCAAGGTTTTTCAAGCTTCTATCTATACAATTTTTGTATGCTTGAAAAACACTTGTTTTGATTTAGTCTAAAAATTTTAAGTTACTGGAAAACACTTTATAGATCATCAGTGTTCCAGTTTCATCTTTTAATTCTAACTTAGACTAAATCTGATCACTTACTTTGTGAATCAAAATATGTAACTATATTTACAGCCATCAACAGAAAATAAGTTACAATTTTGGGAAATAAATACAATTACAAGTAAATGATAAAAGAGTCAGGCCCTTCTCTTTGACGTCTGTCCTTGAGCATCTTCAGTGGCCTTCCTCTTGGGTGATGGTGAGGATGGTACAGAAACTGGTGGTCGCATACCCAAAGCAGCTTCCATCTGTTGTATTCTCTTCCATACCTTCTCAATCCTCTTCATAAATGCTTTTACATCAGGAGATAAATCAGTTTTCCCCCTGAAAGTCAAGCCTATCTCCTTCAGTTCAGTCCATCCAAAAGCTTGGACTGAAGCATTCTTCCTTTCATCAGTAAAGTTACCCTCTCTGGTCAACTTTACTTCAAACCTGGTCATGCCTTCATGATTTTCAGCTAATTTGATCTCTGCACCTATGATCCTTCTGGCATCAGCCCTGAACGTCATCAGTTCATTATACTTATCTTTCAACTTGGCAGCCTGGATCAATGCTTCAGTTTCCCTGGATACCTTCTCTTGTTCCAAGGCAGTCTGGATTTCTTCATGATTTATTCTTTGTGAAGTATCCAAGGGAATGAAAGTGCTCAGATCTGCATCCCTGATTGCTTTTAGCTGTTTGGCAGTGAGTTTTGGCAAGCCTTTTATCTTCTTTCTGTACTCTATCTCCAGAGCACCAACATTCTTTCTGATCTTTTTCTGGAGGTTCACCAGTTCCTCCGTCCTTTGTCTGATCAGTTCAACTACACTGACACCATACGTTACTGCATCATAAGTTTGTTCTTCTTCAGAGTACCTGGAGCGAATGTAGACGTCATCCAATGCATCCAGACATTGATGAACTCTGGGGTCTTCCTTTATCTTTTTGTATGCATCGATATGAATGCCTAACCTGCCAGCATTATACGAATCAAGAGTCCCCATCTTTGCCATTTCCATCTTGTGAGCCTGAAGTTCATCTTTTTGTCTTTTCTTGAAAATTTCAATCATTATGCACTCCTGCTCCAGTCTCTTTGAAGTGTCATCATCAGTAGTTGGAAATTCTGATGATTTCCCAGCAGTTTCAGTTTCTTCTCCAGATACCATATGTTGCTTTCCTTTTACTGACTTCAGAGTAGTTGTGATATCTGGGAATGCTTCAAACTGGGGCTCACTGGCATCAGTACCAGTAGCCTCTTCAACCTGTACATTGGCTTCAGTACCAACTACTTCTTGTGCACTGGCATCAGTACCAGTCACTTGTTCTTGTTGCACGATGGCTTCAGTGCCAAAGGCCTTTTCAATTTCACTAACAACTACTTCTTTATTTTTCTTCACCAATCCTTCTGGAACAGACTCAGTGGCAATAGACTTTTCCCCCTTGGAATGTCCACCAGTTTGAGACTTGTGGGCATTCCATAATTGTTCAAGCATGTATCTGTCTGTAGCACCAAATGTTCTTCCTGCCACTGGAGTTGTGATATTCACAGTCTTCCTTAGCTCAGTCACTTCCTTCTTAATGATTTGAATTTCTGAAGACAAGTGTTTTGGCATTTCATTTTCAATCATCTTTACCACTTGAGGCAACAACCCATCTTGAATGGTTCTAAGAACTGACCCAGAAATCTCTTCAGTGATTTCTTTCAACATGTTGTGTCTGAACTTCTTAGCACACTCATCACTGATGTTACTGACAACAGAGTTCTGGTCAAGTGTTGGCCTACTTTCCAAATTACTAATCCTGGTGATTAACCTCTGAACCTCATCTGTCAGACCTGCCAATGGTTGAACAACTTCAGCTTTCACTACAGTCTGAACAGAATTCACCAGCCTTGTTTCCAAGCCCTGGACTGCCACTTTGATATTTTCATTGTTTTGATTGGTGGCCAGTACCAGTTCATTCAGTTTCTCAAACACCAGCTTCTCATTCCCAGCAAAAACATTCATTTCTAATGCAAGATTATTTGATAATAAAGACTTAAAATCAGAAACAACCTGGGATGAAGACTGGAGTGATCTCTCCAGGTCCGCCACCTTAGTCAAAAGGCCTTGGACCTCGGCTGAAGAAGAAGTGGAGAGACCACTGGGAGGTGTCAGTTCAGAAGCCAACCTGGTCACCAAAGGTACTTGTGCCTGGACCCCTTCAGTGGAAGTTTCAGATGTTGTAACAGTTGAGTCCAGCACACGGTGTTCAGGAAAATCAAGTGGAGTTTCAAGTGGTGGGGGTTGATTTTGTGAAATTTGAAGTGAGGGTGGATTGAAATAAGGAGTGTTTAGTGGAATTGAAAGTGGTGGTGGTGGTGGTGCAATAATGGATTCTGGTGGTGGTGGCATTTCAGTAGAGATAAGTGGTTGGGTGACTGAAGCAATAACAGAAGTAACCACATTTTCTACTTCATCACCCAGAAAATTCATATTTACATCAAACATATTACCTTCAGACATTGGGGAATCTACCTCATCCCAATCTGGAGTCGTCCCAACTGTCTGATCATCCACTTCTCTATTTAAATCTAACTGAGCATCTTGCTCACCAGTCACCTGCTCATCAATCTGTACAACATTTTCTACATGCTCAACAATAAGCGACCCATCTTCATTCATGATATCACCTGGATGGCTCGATTCGGCTCTATTTGGATTGACCTGAACTCCATCCTTCCTAAGACGTCTAGAAGTTCTTGGTCGAGTAGGAGCCACCTGGGTTACTGGTTGTATAATTTCAGCACTGAGGACTCCAGAGGGTCCTTCACCAATCTGGTTCCCACCTGGAGCCTCTTCCTGCTCATCTGATGATGATGCTTCGAGTGCATCATTTCTAAAATGGTTCAGCATATTTACAGGAATTTCAACCTCACCAGCTCTTGATTTTAATGAACTCAACTCCCTCAGATATTCACACACAGAAAAATGGTTTGTCTCGTAATCATACTGATCACCTAGAGCTCTTAAAAATACAAGTGACAGAAAACGAATATATGGAATATGAGGTTTTCTACCTTTCACTTTTAGACGGTCAACAAGGTCATCGAAGAAAATCTGAGCAAAATCGACCCTGTACCCAAACCATAGGCAGTAAGCAATCTGGAGTTGCATCTGATTTATCTGGTCCAACCCTCCAGAACTGCCACCCAAACACTCAACAAGATGAGTGAAGAAGTATCTCCATGAGTCTGAAAGCTTGCTCATGTAGATGGTGCCTTTTCTTGATAACTGGCCATGCTCATCCAGTATATCAGTGTGTCCCATCAATCTACACACATCCCTGTAATTAAGACCAGTAGGGGGAGTAATGGCCATCTCATTTTCAGCCAAATAATTCAAATGAAGAATATCCCTAAGAGAGTCAGCAGTGAGAGTAAAGGCCCTGGTGCCTTGTTGCAATGTGTAGTTGATGGATTGAGTATTTTCAACATACACAGCAGTGTACCAAAATTCACATAAGTAATCATGATACATCTTTCCGGGATTGAGAGTAAGAGCACCATAGAGTGGACAACTGAGAAAAAAGGCATTCAGTCGTCCAATGAGAGAAGTTGGAGCATGAGTGGTGCTAGTGAGTCTAGCCATCCAATTGTTCATATTTATTCTGATCGCCTTTGCCTCTAAGGTAATATGAGGTGCCTTTACAACATTGGCAACCGGAGCATATTCAGCGGCGAGCAGATTTTTGGGTGAGTTTGATTGTCTTGGTGCCATTTTAATTGGTAGAAAGATGATATGAAATTGAAGATTTAGGGTTTATGAAGATTTTGATGAAGTAAATATGAGAGAGATTGATGATTGGAAATTGAATGAAAAAGAAAGTAAATGAAGGAATTTGAAGAATTTGGGAGTTAATATGTTCGAAGTAAATGCTAATGAAAGTGAAAGTGGGTATTTATATAGGAGAGAGAGTGTGGAACTCAAACGGTTAAATTTGAAATTATCAAATATAATTTTGATCGGGTTTTGAAATCCGCATTAAATTCATCACATCACACATTAATGTGTGATGGTTTACAGCCCACAAACATTACCCAACTTGCACTTTTTGTCTTCCCAAGGTAAAAATACCATCATTTCTTTGAAAAAATTACATGCCACGTAGGATAATAAGATAAATATCTTTTCAAAGAGTTTGCATACGTGGCACGCACAAAGACCAAGTATTAAAATATTATGACTGACAAACCATGACTCATTTCAGTGCATCTGGAGGTTGACTGGACACTCCAGTATCACTAGTGGATTAGGCCAGTGAAGTATGCACTGATGGTACACTGGAGGGACACTCCAGTAAAGTACCAATGATAACCATTTGAAAGAGACTGGTAACCTCAAACATGCACATCAACTAATACAGACAAGTGAGAGGGACACATTTACAAGGAGACAAAAGTCACCTCAAACATGCACTTCAACCTATCTAATTACCAGTGAGAGGGACACATTTACAAGGTACCAGTGGTATTTTCCAGAAAATTTTGTCCAGTGAGAAAATAAATTAATAAATTCCCCCTGAAATTAAAACATTTTAAGGACAAGAAAATATATCTTTCAGTCTTCCCCCTGGAATGTTGATCCAGAAATCTATTCATGCAGAGATAGTACACAAAGGCGTTCAATATCTAAGCAGTTATAGATTTATAAATCTTTAAATCGAGGATCCCTGATAGTACACAAAGGCGTTCAATACCAAGGTTCCAGATTTAAGGGTTTAACATTCCCAACTCACCAACAAGATATTCAAAAGTTTTAACATCCAGAGGTTTGGTAAAAATGTCAGCGAGTTGTTTGTCAGTGGGAATAAAATGGAGTTCAATGTTGCCTTTCACAATATTGTCATGAATGAAGTGATACCTGAGATCAATGTGCTTCGTCTTTGAGTGCATGACTGGATTGTTCGAGATAGCAATGGCACTGGTATTATCACAAAAGATTGGGGTCTTTGAATACTTAATACCATAATCAAGCAACTGGTTCTTCATCCAGAGTATCTGAGCACAACAACTGGCTGCAGACACGTATTCAGCTTCAGCAGTGGACAATGAAACTGAAGTTTGCTTCTTATTGGTCCAGCTGACCAGTTTGCCACCAAGGAAATGACATCCACCAGTAGTGGATTTCCTGTCTATCTTACAACTTGCATGATCTGAATCTGAATAACCCATTAGATCCATGCCTGAGCCTTTGGGATACCAAAGACCCAAACTGGGGATACCCTTAAGGTATTTCAGTATGCGCTTTACAGCAAGCATATGAGATTCTTTTGGATTAGACTGATATCTGGCACATAAACATGTTGAAAACATAATATCTGGTCTACTGGCAGTTAAATACATCAGTGAACCAACCATGCCTCTATAGACAGTGATGTTCACTGGTTTTCCATCAGGATCTGAGTCCAGAGTCAGTGGTGCAGAAATTGGAGTTGGTTTTGATGGTGAAGAGTTCATATCATATTTCTTTAAAAGATATCTAACATATTTTTCCTGATTAATAAAAATACCATCTTTGTTTTGTTTAATCTGGAGTCCTAGAAAATATGTTAATTCACCCATCAAACTCATTTCATATTCAGAGGACATGATTTTAGAAAATTTCTTGCACATGTTTTCATCAGTAGACCCAAAAATAATATCATCAACATAAATTTGTACCATCAGAAGATTACCTTTTTCATGAAGAATAAATAAGGTATTATCAATTGCACCTCTTTTAAAACCATTTTTCAATAAATGTTTAGTCAGAGTATCATACCAGGCACGTGGAGCTTGTCTGAGACCATAAAGTGCTTTGTCCAGACGATATACCCAGTGGGATGTTTTTCATCAATGAAACCTGGTGGTTGTCTGACATAAACTTCTTCTTCAAGTTTTCCATTCAAAAATGCACTTTTAACGTCTATCTGGTAGACCTTGAATTGATGATGAGCAGCAAATGCTAAGAATATTCTGATCACTTCAAGTCTAGCCACTGGAGCAAATGATTCATCAAAATCGATATCTGACTGGCAGTACCCTTGTGCTACCAGTCTGGCCTTGTTTCTGATGACATGGCCATCTTCATCTACCTTATTCCTGAAGACCCATCTGGTTCCAATTGGTTCTTTCTTTCCAACCGGGAAAGGAACCAGGTACCAAACCTTGTTCCTTTCAAACTGGTGAAGCTCTTCTTGCATAGCTATCACCCAGCTTGGATCTTCCATAGCCTCGTCAATCTTCTTTGGTTCTATCAGTGATAAGAAACTGACATATAAGCATTGATTACTGGAGGCTCTTCTGGTCTGAATCCCTCTACTGGAGTCACCTATGATCTGATCGATAGGATGAGCTTTTGTCCACCTAGAGTATTGACCAGGATTGTTACGAACAACAATATCAGTGCAAGAGTTCAGTTGAGTCTCCTCTGGTGTTGCTTCAGGAGGAGGATCTTGCCAGACTACTTCAACATCTTCATCTGAATCATTTAAATCACGATTTACATCATGAAATTCTTCATTTGAAGGCATTTCTTGAAGTACTGGTTCAGTTTGGAATTCTTCATTTGAAGACATTTCTGGTATAATTTCAACTGATACTGATACTGGGGGAGTAGTACGAACATCTGATCCAATAACAAGTTCAGATGGTGGTTTGAAACTTATTGAAGGATAGAAAGATGTACTACTGGGAGTTTTCTTCTTTTGAGCTGGTCCCAAGTCAGAATGACTGGAAACTTCTTCAGGTGAATCTTTGCAGTTGATGGGATCAGATTCACAGAAGATAATTGGAGTTACTGGGGGAGTATCAAGGATTGGCTTTTTATTGATTGCTGCATTTGATTCATCAAATGTGACATGAATTGACTCATGGACCTTCTCCAGTCTTTTGTTGTAGACTTTGAAGGCCTTGCGAATGGCTGAATAGCCTAAGAAATACCTTTCATCAGCTTTGGCATCGAATTTGCCTAACTGACTGGAGTCGTTCAGAATGTACACTGGACATCCAAAAACGTGAAAATAATCAATATTTGGTTTTCTATTTCTTAAGACTTCATAGGCTGTCTTCTTGTGTCTTTTGATGTAAACAGACCTGTTCTGGTGTGGCAAGCAGTAGCAATTGCTTCAGCCCAGAAACTGGTAGGAAGACCAGATTCAGCCAACATACTCCTGGCAGCTTCTATCAGCGTTCGATTCTTCCTTTCCACCACTCCATTCTATTCTGGAGAGCGGGCTGATGAGAAATTCTGGGAGATGCTAGTGTCAGTACAGAATGACTCCAGAGTTGCATTCTGGAATTCTGTTCCATTGTCACTTCTTAACTGACACACTTTCGACTGTACTTGAGCTCAATTTGCTTGATAAGACTGATGATTTCAGTAGCAGCTTCATTTTTAGACCTGAGAAAGATAACCCAACAATATCTGGAGAATTCATCGACTAGTACCAGAGTGTATCTTTTACCAGCACGAGTCTTAACATTCACTGGACCAAAGAGGTCCATATGAAGCTTATGAAGTGGTTCAGATATGCTAAAATTCTGCTTTGTCTTGAAACTGGTACGTTTCTGCTTACCCATCTCACATCCTGGACATGGCCTTTCCTTTTTGAAGGAAACTGAAGGTATCCCATCTGCCAGTTGTTTAGACAACTTATTTATATTTTTGAAATTTAAATGGGATAACCTTTTGTGCCATAACCAGTTTGTGTCTTCATCAGCTTGAGTATAGAAACACTGCTCTGACGGAGAGCTTTCCATATCCATCACATACACATTCCCTCTTCTGGGAGCAATCAATACTACCTTCCAGTCCTTGTTAAATACAATGCCCTGAGCAATATTGAATAGAACTTGATAGCCATCATCACACAGTTGACTGACACTGATCAGGTTATATTTCAAACCATTCACAATGCAACTCGTCTGAATTTGACTTGTCCATTGTTCAGAACACCATACCCCTCAGTCTTTCCACAACCATCATTTCCAAAAGTAATGGAGGGTCCATCAGAAATTCTGAACTCCTCCAGCAGGGTCTTACATCCGGTCATTGTCCTGCCAGCTGCACTGTCAAGATACCAGATAAATTTCTTTCGATCGCCCTGCACATCCACCAGATATATCAGTTAGATTTGGGAACCCATCGACTGATGGGTTCACTGGACCCTCCCTTATAGATCCCTGGAGGTATCTGGTTGAGTTCACTTTCTTCAACAGTAGTCTTAGTTGAAAAGACTACTGGGGTTGATAGTTTTGAAACCTTTTTCTTTTTCTCAACTGGAGAAATATATTTATCTTTCTTTCAAAAAGGTTTGGTATTTTGTCTAGGGCCAGATGAAGTACCCTCAAAATTGTTTAATCTTGCATTACAACTTTGAAATTGACGAGTCAAACTGGCTCTCTAACCTTAACAAAATACTTTCTTCAGATGACACCTGAGCCTTTCCAGTTGACTGGACTTTAGGCTTAGGAAGGGAACTGGTCTTCTTCTTTTGAACCTGGGGTTCTTTAGAAGCAGTCTGAGGCAAAGGTTTATTCCGATTGACCTTTTTAACTGGAGCAGTCATCTGGAATGCTCCAGTCTTAACCTCTGGGGATTGAACTGGGAAAATATTGGCCTTAGGAGTTACAGGCTCATCATAAATGGTAATGGGCCTGAATCCCTCTGGTAAACGATCAATTACTGGTATTAATGATGCAACATGAGTATTTCCATCTAAATAAGCACATTTTTTAGTGGGAAATTGATTTACTCCAGCATCATATGGCTTTCTGGTTTCAAGCCATGATTTAATAACCAGTTTTTCTTTTTCTAAAATGATCTCAAGATCTTGTTTTTCTTGAATCAGTTGTTCAGTTACCAGAACTTGGGCTTGAAATGCCAGTTCAATATCTTGAAGTTCCTTTAATTTTGATTTTAAAACTGTAATTTCAGAAAATTCTGTTTCTAGACCATTTACACAGTCAGATCTAACAGTTTCAACAAAGATTAAATCAGAATTAAGAGCTTCAGCTATGTCCAATTTTAGTTCAGGGTCAGATTCAGTATCATAATCACTGACCTTTTTGATAACAATGTCCACCCATCTTCCAGATGTGACATCTTCCTTCACCAGATGCTCTTCGTCTGCCAGAGCCATGTAACATCAATCTCTTTCTTCTTCTTCACCAGCAGATGAATCATCAGAAGGAACCCATTTCTCTTCAGTTGTTGCAATCATGCACTTATTATTATTTTCCATTTGTTGTGCCATGAGAGCAATTTGAGCCTTAAGCTTTTTATATTTAGATTTATAGCTATCATCAGGATTTTTATTAGAAGTAAATGGACCAGGCTGGGATACAAACTGACTGGACTTGCAATCTTTCATGAAATGACCTTTTCTGCCACACTTAAAGCATGTCAGGTTGGTCTTATCAGTAGAAGAACTGGATGCAAATTGTCCAGATGGCCTATTTGCTCTTGCTTTGAAACGGTTAAACGTTTTAGCAATCATTGCAACAGGTCATCATTTTCAGATTCATCACAGTCTGGAGAGATAAGACTAGATTCTCCAGATTCCATGAATTCAGACACCATCTTCTTCATAGAAAATACATTCTCAGAAGATATTAGTGCTGTACCTTGTGGTTCAGTATGACTAACTACACTGGAACTACTGGAGTCATGGTTATAGGCATCTTGTTCTGCCACAACTCTCTGAGCCTGATTTTCTTCAGTGTATCTGAAAGCTCCATATAAAGTTGAAAGAGTGTGAGTGTGCAGAGTTTTACCTTGTCTTAAGACCAGGATCATGTGAGACCATTTGGTGGGTAAAATATCACAAAATTTCTCCAGAAGTATATCCTTGTCTTTCTCAACCCCAGTCCTCTCAACTGGTTAATGATACTCATAAATCTGGTGTAAGTACCAGTGAGAGACTCATTGGGCTGAGCAAAAAATGACTCATACCTCTTGTTTAAGGAGACCTTTCTGGTGACAATGGTGTCATCTCCTCCTTCATATTGGTTCACTAGTTCATCCCACATGGTTTTAGCACTGGGAAAAAGAACTAGTGTGGGAATTAGGGTTTCTGGAACAGCCCCGAGGATCATGTTTTTGAGAAGGGTATCTAGATTTACCAATCTCCTTTCCTCTTCAGACCAATGTTCCTCCCTCTTTTCCCTGCCTCTTCTAGATCCAGTTGGATCAAGAAGAGCATTGAGAGGTGATGTGGGGACGTAAGGTCCTTCATTTAAAATTTTCATCATGTTTCTCTCAATCCAGTGATATGCAATATCATCCTAGCTTTCCACGTACCAAATTCATCACTATTCCCACTGAATTTAGGAACAGGATTGTTTGAGTAGTGCACATGCACATGTGGAGAAGCAGGAGTAGGAGGAGGAGGAGGTGGATTAGCGTTAATAACAGGTGGTGGTTCATTATTTTGATCATTAATATTAGGATCAGGACCAAAATTAAAACTTCCTTGTGTATTTTCTGGGGTGGCCATCAAAGAAGCAGATCTAGGCAAGTTTGTTTAGCCTTCTGCTCTGATACCAATTGTAGAGTCCCACTTGATGGTTAACCCAAAGTGTAAAATACAACAAGTCTAATATGCACTAGATTGGACTAGTATTACTTGAATATAAATGCAAGTATATAAACAAAGTAATACAAGACTTAAAGTAAAGGTGGAACACAATGTAATATTTTCAAGTGTATTTTATTTATGATGTTAAATAAAATACAAGGTTGTGCGGAATCAAGATAATACAAATATGTAAGTATCCTAACAACCTATGAATTACAAATGATCTATATTTGCCAAATAAACTCTTTAGATCGAGATACTTAAAGTTGTGAAGTATCCCTGTTACGATCGAGAGTATTTAGACAAATTCACCTTAATTGCTAAAAGTAATTTTAACAAGGAAATGACTTTGTACTTATAGGCAAACAAATTCACCAGTGAATTTGTGTCGTACAAATATGGTTGCATGCATTTAATGAACCGACAAGGTCATTAAATGCATTGGTTAAAGTACAAGGATAAAGTCACATCAATATGACTAATTATCCTTTTAACCAACCACCTTTACACACGTAAACACTCTTGTAAAAACAAGTGGAATGTTCTTTGAAAAGTGTGTAAAGGCAAAAAGTCAATTCCTCGTAATCATTGTTCAGACTTGTAAGGTCTAGAACACTGACAAAGCTCCAGTCGTAGATCTGGTAAGACTTCCAGTGGACTCCGCCATTTGTCAGTCTTCTTTATTCTAACTTCAGTCTTTGACTTCAGTGAGAATGTCTTTAGTAGAATAGATCTGGACTGGGGTGTAGTCCAGTGAGAAATCTGGAAGACTCCAGATTTCCTATACAAGTATTTTGCTCACTGGTCTTCCATTATTTCTGAACAAATCTTCAGTGTCGCTCAGTCGTCAAGTCTGGAGCGAGTCCAGTAAATCTGGACCTAACATTTTTGTTATGTAAATTCGAAATATTCAAATGTAATTAGATAACATGTGATTAGATCTTTTCAACATTTGAATTTGTTAAATTTTATTAGTTATTTAATTGACTTTGTTGTTTGGTATAATATTGCCTACAAGGTGTTTGATGAAATGTCTAAACCAAAGTTTCTTATATATGATTTAGTATCAAATCACATCTGATTGAGTATTGCATATAAAGTGTTTGATGAAATGTCTAAATCAAAGTTTGATAATACCTTTATGATTCTAAATCAAATTTGATTGTGTATATGTTTATTGATATAAACCCCATTTGCTTGTGTAAATGTATGAATAAAATCAAATTTGATTTTGTATAGTTTTTTGAAGTTGTATGTATACAATCAAATTTGATTGTGTATAGGTTTTTGATATACTCATTTGGTTTTCTAAATGTATGCATAAAATCAAAATTGATTTTGTATAGCTTTTTGACACAGTACGTATCAAATATGGGTAAAATCAAATATGATTTTGTATGGGTATTTCACAATGTATGCTTAAAATCATTTTTGATTTTAAATGGGTTTCTTGGTATGTAACTCATTTTGTTTTGTCTCAATGTGCTATTTGTATAGCTTTTCCCCAATGTATGCGTAAAATCATTTTTGATTTTGAATAGTTGATTTTGAATAGGTTTTCATACTTTATGAGTAAAATCAAAAATGATTTTGAATAAATTTCTTTTTATGGAAACCATTTGGTTTGACTCAATGTGCTACACAAAATCATAAATGATTTTGTACATTTTCTTGACAATGTATGCGTAAAATCATATATGATTTTCTATAAGTTTTTCACACTGTATGCGTAAAATCAAAATTGATTTTAAATAGGTTTATTTGTATAGAACTCATTTGTCTTGTCTTAATTTTATACGTAAAATCATATATGATTTTGAATAAATTTTTCACAATGTATTCTTAAAATCAATTTTGATTTTGAATAAGTTTATTTGTATGGAAGCCTATACAAAATCATATATGATTTTGAATGTGTTTAATGATATCGAACTCACTTTTTTTGTCTAGATGTATGAATAAAATCATATATGATTTTGTATAGCTTTTTCACACTCTATTCTTAAAATCATTTTGATTTTAAATGGTTTTCTTTGTATGGAACTCATTTGGTTTTGTCTCAATGTGCTATACAAAATCATATATGATTTTGTATAGATTTTCCCCAATGTATGCGTAAAATCATTTTTGATTTTGAATAGTTGATTTTGAATAGGTTTTCATACTTTATGAGTAAAATCAAAAATGATTTTGAATAAATTTCTTTTTATGGAAGCCATTTGGTTTGACTTAATGTGCTACACAAATCATAAATGATTTTGTACATTTTCTTGACAATGTATGCGTAAAATCATATATGATTTTCTATAAGTTTTTCACACTGTATGCGTAAAATCAAAATTGATTTTAAATAGGTTTATTTGTATAGAACTCATTTGTCTTGTCTTAATTTTATACGTAAAATCATATATGATTTTGAATAAATTTTTCACAATGTATTCTTAAAATCAATTTTGATTTTGAATAAGTTTATTTGTATGGAAGCCTATACAAAATCATATATGATTTTGAATGTGTTTAATGATATCGAACTCACTTTTTTTGTCTAGATGTATTAATAAAATCATTTATGATTTTGTATAGCTTTTTCACACTCTATGGGTAAAATCAAATATGATTTTATGGGTATTTCACAATGTATGCTTAAAATCATTTTTGATTTTAAATGGGTTTCTTGGTATGTAACTCATTTTGTTTTGTCTCAATGTGCTATACAAAATCATAGATTTTCCCCAATGTATGTGTAAAATCATTTTTGATTTTGAATAGGTTTTCATACTTTATGAGTAAAATCAAAAATGATTTTGAATAAATTTCTTTTTATGGAAGCCATTTGGTTTGACTCAATGTGCTACACAAAATCATAAATGATTTTGTATATTTTCTTGACAATGTATGCGTAAAATCATATATGATTTTCTATAAGTTTTTCACACTGTATGCGTAAAATCAAAATTGATTTTAAATAGGTTTATTTGTATAGAACTCATTTGCCTTGTCTCAATTTTATACGTAAAATCATATATGATTTTGAATAAATTTTTCACAATGTATTCTTAAAATCAATTTTGATTTTGAATAAGTTTATTTGTATGGAAGCCTATACAAAATCATATATGATTTTGAATGGGTTTAATGATATCGAACTCACTTTTTTTGTCTAATATGAATAAAATCATATATGATTTTGAATGGGTTTAATGATATCGAACTCACTTTTTTTGTCTAGATGTATGAATAAAATCATATATGATTTTGTATAGCTTTTTCACACTCTATTCTTAAAATCATTTTTGATTTTAAATGGTTTTCTTTGTATGGAACTCATTTGTTTTGTCTCAATGTGTGCACAAAATCAAATTTGATTTTGTATAGGTTTTTGACACCGTATGCATAAAATCAAATTTGATGTTCCACGAACAAAGTTACAAAACACAAATCTATAGAATCTATATACAAAATCAAATATGATTTTACACATACAGTTACAAAAACAGAAATCTCTATAATCTCTATACATAATCAAATATGATTATGAACATAAAAGTATGGGTATTTCACGGCTAACCCTACAACTTCAAACCCTAAACTAAAGCTTTATCACGGGGCCCTTCAAACCCTAAACTAAAGCTTAATTGCTAATCAAAATTGATTTCACATGTATAATGTTAAAAATCAATGCAAAATCATTTTTGATTTTATGCATACATTTTAGAAAAGTTGCATTCTAAAACCCTAAAATCTAAACCCTTGGGGGCTAAAAGCTAATCCGAGGGGGAAGTGTGATTACGGGGGCCTGCGGCCCGCGCTTTAGTTTAGGGTTTGAAGTCGTAGGGTTAGCCTACGACTTCAAACCCTAAACTAAAGCTTAATTGCTAATCAAAATTGATTTCACATGTATAATGTTAAAAATCAATGCAAAATCATTTTTGATTTTATGCATACATTTTAGAAAAGTTGCATTCTAAAACCCTAAAATCTAAACCCTTGGGGGCTAAAAGCTAATCCGAGGGGGAAGTGTGATTACGGGGGCCTGCGGCCCGCGCTTTAGTTTAGGGTTTGAAGTCGTAGGGTTAGCCGACTTCAAACCCTAAACTAAAGCTTAATTGCTAATCAAAATTGATTTCACATGTATAATGTTAAAAATCAATGCAAAATCATTTTTGATTTTATGCATACATTTTAGAAAAGTTGCATTCTAAAACCCTAAAATCTAAACCCTTGGGGGCTAAAAGCTAATCCGAGGGGGAAGTGTGATTACGGGGGCCTGCGGCCCGCGCTTTAGTTTAGGGTTTGAAGTCGTAGGGTTAGCCTAACCCTACCACTTCAAACCCTAAACTAAAGCTTTATCACGGGGGCCTGCGGCCCGCGCTTTAGTTTAGGGTTTGAAGTCGTAGGGTTAGCCTACGACTTCAAACCCTAAACTAAAGCTTAATTGCTAATCAAAATTGATTTCACATGTATAATGTTAAAAATCAATGCAAAATCATTTTTGATTTTATGCATACATTTTAGAAAAGTTGCATTTTAAAACCCTAAAATCTAAACCCTTGGGGGCTAAAAGCTAATCCGAGGGGGAAGTGTGATTATGGGGGCCTGCGGCCCGCGCTTTAGTTTAGGGTTTGAAGTCGTAGGGTTAGCCTACGACTTCACCCTACCACTTCAAACCCTAAACTAAAGCTTTATCACGGGGGCCTGCGACCCGCGCTTTAGTTTAGGGTTTGAAGTCGTGCAGCTACGACTTCAAACCCTAAACTAAAGCTTAATTGCTAATCAAAATTGATTTCACATGTATAATGTAAAAATCAATGCAAAATCATTTTTGATTTTATGCATACATTTTAGAAAAGTTGCATTCTAAAACCCTAAAATCTAAACCTTGGGGGCTAAAAGCTAATCCGAGGGGGAAGTGTGATTACGGGGGCCTGCGGCCCGCGCTTTAGTTTAGGGTTTGAAGTCGTAGGGTTAGCCAGGCTAACCCTACGACTTCAAACCCTAAACTAAAGCTTAATTGCTAATCAAAATTGATTTCACATGTATAATGTTAAAAATCAATGCAAAATCATTTTTGATTTTATGCATACATTTTAGAAAAGTTGCATTCTAAAACCCTAAAATCTAAACCCTTGGGGGCTAAAAGCTAATCCGAGGGGGAAGTGTGATTACGGGGGCCTGCGGCCCGCGCTTTAGTTTAGGGTTTGAAGTCGTAGGGTTAGCCTACGACTACCCTACCACTTCAAACCCTAAACTAAAGCTTTATCACGGGGGCCTGCGGCCCGCGCTTTAGTTTAGGGTTTGAAGTCGTAGGGTTAGCCGACTTCAAACCCTAAACTAAAGCTTAATTGCTAATCAAAATTGATTTCACATGTATAATGTTAAAAATCAATGCAAAATCATTTTTGATTTTATGCATACATTTTAGAAAAGTTGCATTTTAAAACCCTAAAATCTAAACCCTTGGGGGCTAAAAGCTAATCCGAGGGGGAAGTGTGATTATGGGGGCCTGCGGCCCGCGCTTTAGTTTAGGGTTTGAAGTCGTAGGGTTAGCCAGGCTAACCCTACGACTTCAAACCCTAAACTAAAGCTTAATTGCTAATCAAAATTGATTTCACATGTATAATGTTAAAAATCAATGCAAAATCATTTTTGATTTTATGCATACATTTTAGAAAAGTTGCATTCTAAAACCCTAAAATCTAAACCCTTGGGGGCTAAAAGCTAATCCGAGGGGGAAGTGTGATTACGGGGGCCTGCGGCCCGCGCTTTAGTTTAGGGTTTGAAGTCGTAGGGTTAGCCTACGACCCTACCACTTCAAACCCTAAACTAAAGCTTTATCACGGGGGCCTGCGGCCCGCGCTTTAGTTTAGGGTTTGAAGTCGTAGGGTTAGCCGCTTCAAACCCTAAACTAAAGCTTAATTGCTAATCAAAATTGATTTCACATGTATAATGTTAAAAATCAATGCAAAATCATTTTTGATTTTATGCATACATTTTAGAAAAGTTGCATTTTAAAACCCTAAAATCTAAACCCTTGGGGGCTAAAAGCTAATCCGAGGGGGAAGTGTGATTACGGGGGCCTGCGGCCCGCGCTTTAGTTTAGGGTTTGAAGTCGTAGGGTTAGCCTAACGGCTAACCCTATTGTCAAATTTGATTGTGTATAGGTTTTTTGATATGGACTCCATTTGGTTTTCTAAATGTATGCATAAAATCAAATTTGATTTTGTATAGCTTTTTGACATAGTACGTATCAAATATGGGTAAAATCAATATGATTTCGTATGGGTATTTCACAATGTATGCTTAAAATCATTTTTGATTTTAAATGGGTTTCTTGGTATGTAACTCATTTTGTTTTGTCTCAATGTGCTATACAAAATCATATATGATTTTGTATAGATTTTCCCCAATGTATGCGTAAAATCATTTTTGATTTTATGCATACATTTTAGAAAAGTTGCATTCTAAAACCCTAAAATCTAAACCCTTGGGGGCTAAAAGCTAATCCGAGGGGGAAGTGTGATTACGGGGGCCTGCGGCCCGCGCTTTAGTTTAGGGTTTGAAGTCGTAGGGTTACCTTCAAACCCTAAACTAAAGCTTTATCACGGGGGCCTTCGGCCCGCGCTTTAGTTTAGGGTTTGAAGTCGTAGGGTTAGCCGCTTCAAACCCTAAACTAAAGCTTAATTGCTAATCAAAATTGATTTCACATGTATAATGTTAAAAATCAATGCAAAATCATTTTTGATTTTATGCATACATTTTAGAAAAGTTGCATTCTAAAACCCAAAAATCTAAACCCTTGGGGGCTAAAAGCTAATCCGAGGGGGAAGTGTGATTACGGGGGCCTGCGGCCCGCGCTTTAGTTTAGGGTTTGAAGTCGTAGGGTTAGCCTAACGGCTAATCCTATTGTCAAATTTGATTGTGTATAGGTTTTTTGATATGGACTCCATTTGGTTTTCTAAATGTATGCATAAAATCAAATTTGATTTTGTATAGCTTTTTGACACAGTACGTATCAAATATGGGTAAAATCAAATATGATTTCGTATGGGTATTTCACAATGTATGCTTAAAATCATTTTTGATTTTAAATGGGTTTCTTGGTATGTAACTCATTTTGTTTTGTCTCAATGTGCTATACAAAATCATATATGATTTTGTATAGATTTTCCCCAATGTATGCGTAAAATCATTTTTGATTTTGAATAGTTGATTTTGAATAGTTTTCATACTTTATGAGTAAAATCAAAAATGATTTTGAATAAATTTCTTTTTATGGAAGCCATTTGGTTTGACTCAATGTGCTACACAAAATCATAAATGATTTTGTACATTTCTTGACAATGTATGCGTAAAATCATATATGATTTTCTATAAGTTTTTCACACTGTATGCGTAAAATCAAAATTGATTTTAAATAGGTTTATTTGTATAGAACTCATTTGCCTTGTCTCAATTTTATACGTAAAATCATATATGATTTTGAATAAATTTTTCACAGTGTATTCTTAAAATCAATTTTGATTTTGAATAAGTTTATTTGTATGGAAGCCTATACAAAATCATATATGATTTTGAATGGGTTTAATGATACCGAACTCACTTTTTTGTCTAGATGTATGAATAAAATCATATATGATTTTGTATAGCTTTTTCACACTCTATTCTTAAAATCATTTTTGATTTTAAATGGTTTTCTTTGTATGGAACTCATTTGTTTTGTCTCAATGTGTGCACAAAATCAAATTTGATTTTGTATAGGTTTTTGACACCGTATGCATAAAATCAAATTTGATGTTCCACGAGACTCAAATAACTACAAAAAAGGTTATGATATGCACAATCAAGTATGATTGGATGTATAATTAGCAAATACGTATATAATCAAATTTGATTTAGTACATACACTTTGGTTTAGACATTTCATCAAACACTTTGTGGGCAAAATTCTTTAAACAACAACAACCAAGTATACAACTTCTTATCATATGAAAAAACAAAAATAATTGAAAATAACTACAAATCATGGATAAAAATGGTTTGATTATCTACTTTTTATATAAAAAAACATTAACTACATAAAATCTCACTATAATAATATCTAAAACATCATCATCCATTTGTTGTTGTTGTTAGTGATTTGAGGTGGAGATCCAGACAGGAGGGGAGCGCGAGATGATGGTGGCAGTGGTGGTGGTGGTGGTTACCGTCGCCGGAGTTGATGAGAGAGAGAGAGGGGAGAGAGAGAGAGGTTGTGTGTGTGTGTGTTTGTCTGTGTTTCCATCAGGAGGAGGAAAGGGGAAAGAGAGTTTTTTTTTTATTAAGTAAATTTACG
>CM067170.1:135791060-135894570 GCA_034093135.1 Erigeron breviscapus | reverse complement strand
ATCCGAGGGGGAAGTGTGATTACGGGGGCCTGCGGCCCGCGCTTTAGTTTAGGGTTTGAAGTCGTAGGGTTAGCCTAAAGCTTCAAACCCTAAACTAAAGCTTTATCACGGGGGCCTGCGGCCCGCGCTTTAGTTTAGGGTTTGAAGTCGTAGGGTTAGCCCACTTCAAACCCTAAACTAAAGCTTTATCACGGGGGCCTGCGGCCCGCGCTTTAGTTTAGGGTTTGAAGTCGTAGGGTTAGCCGACTTCAAACCCTAAACTAAAGCTTAATTGCTAATCAAAATTGATTTCACATGTATAATGTTAAAAATCAATGCAAAATCATTTTTGATTTTATGCATACATTTTAGAAAAGTTGCATTCTAAAACCCTAAAATCTAAACCCTTGGGGGCTAAAAGCTAATCCGAGGGGGAAGTGTGATTACGGGGGCCTGCGGCCCGCGCTTTAGTTTAGGGTTTGAAGTCGGCTAACCCTACGACTTCAAACCCTAAACTAAAGCTTAATTGCTAATCAAAATTGATTTCACATGTATAATGTTAAAAATCAATGCAAAATCATTTTTGATTTTATGCATACATTTTAGAAAAGTTGCATTCTAAAACCCTAAAATCTAAACCCTTGGGGGCTAAAAGCTAATCCGAGGGGGAAGTGTGATTACGGGGGCCTGCGGCCCGCGCTTTAGTTTAGGGTTTGAAGTCGTAGGGTTAGCCTCTAACCCTACACTTCAAACCCTAAACTAAAGCTTTATCACGGGGGCCTTCAAAACCTAAACTAAAGCTTTATCACGGGGGCCTGCGGCCCGCGCTTTAGTTTAGGGTTTGAAGTCGTAGGGTTAGCCTACGACTTCAAACCCTAAACTAAAGCTTTATCACGGGGGCCTGCGGCCCGCGCTTTAGTTTAGGGTTTGAAGTCGTAGGGTTAGCCTACGACTTCAAACCCTAAACTAAAGCTTAATTGCTAATCAAAATTGATTTCACATGTATAATGTTAAAAATCAATGCAAAATCATTTTTGATTTACGGGGGCCTGCGGCCCGCGCTTTAGTTTAGGGTTTGAAGTCGTAGGGTAACCCTACGACTTCAAACCCTAAACTAAAGCTTTATCACGGGGGCCTGCGGCCCGCGCTTTAGTTTAGGGTTTGAAGTCGTAGGGTTAGCCTACTTCAAACCCTAAAGTAAAGCTTAATCACGGGGGCCTTCGGCCCGCGCTTTAGTTTAGGGTTTGAAGTCAACCCTACCACTTCAAACCCTAAACTAAAGCTTTATCACGGGGGCCTGCGGCCCGCGCTTTAGTTTAGGGTTTGAAGTCGTAGGGTTAGCCTAACGGCTAACCCTACGACTTCAAACCCTAAACTAAAGCTTAATTGCTAATCAAAATTGATTTCACATGTATAATGTTAAAAATCAATGCAAAATCATTTTTGATTTTATGCATACATTTTAGAAAAGTTGCATTCTAAAACCCTAAAATCTAAACCCTTGGGTGCTAAAAGCTAATCCGAGGGGAAGTGTGATTACGGGGGCCTGCGGCCCGCGCTTTAGTTTAGGGTTTGAAGTCGTAGGGTTAGCCTAACGGCTAACCCTACGACTTCAAACCCTAAACTAAAGCTTTATCACGGGGGCCTGCGGCCCGCGCTTTAGTTTAGGGTTTGAAGTCGTAGGGTTAGCCTACGACTTCAAACCCTAAACTAAAGCTTAATTGCTAATCAAAATTGATTTCACATGTATAATGTTAAAAATCAATGCAAAATCATTTTTGATTTTATGCATACGTTTTAGAAAAGTTGCATTCTAAAACCCTAAAATCTAAACCCTTGGGGGCTAAAAGCTAATCCGAGGGGGAAGTGTGATTACGGGGGCCTGCGGCCCGCGCTTTAGTTTAGGGTTTGAAGTCGTAGGGTTAGCCTAACGGCTAACCCTACGACTTCAAACCCTAAACTAAAGCTTTATCACGGGGGCCTGCGGCCCGCGCTTTAGTTTAGGGTTTGAAGTCGTAGGGTTAGCCGCTTCAAACCCTAAACTAAAGCTTAATTGCTAATCAAAATTGATTTCACATGTATAATGTTAAAAATCAATGCAAAATCATTTTTGATTTTATGCATACATTTTAGAAAAGTTGCATTCTAAAACCCTAAAATCTAAACCTTGGGGGCTAAAAGCTAATCCGAGGGGGAAGTGTGATTACGGGGGCCTGCGGCCCGCGCTTTAGTTTAGGGTTTGAAGTCGTAGGGTTAGCCTACGACTTCAAACCCTAAACTAAAGCTTAATTGCTAATCAAAATTGATTTCACATGTATAATGTTAAAAATCAATGCAAAATCATTTTTGATTTTATGCATACATTTTAGAAAAGTTGCATTCTAAAACCCTAAAATCTAAACCCTTGGGGGCTAAAAGCTAATCCGAGGGGGAAAGTGTGATTACGGGGGCCTGCGGCCCGCGCTTTAGTTTAGGGTTTGAAGTCGTAGGGTTAGCCTACGACTTCAAACCCTAAACTAAAGCTTAATTGCTAATCAAAATTGATTTCACATGTATAATGTTAAAAATCAATGCAAAATCATTTTTGATTTTAAATGGTTTTCTTTGTATGGAACTCATTTGTTTTGTCTCAATGTGTGCACAAAATCAAATTTGATTTTGTATAGCTTTTTGACATAGTACGTATCAAATATGGGTAAAATCAATATGATTTCGTATGGGTATTTCACAATGTATGCTTAAAATCATTTTTGATTTTAAATGGGTTTCTTGGTATGGAACTCATTTGTTTTGTCTCAATGTGCTATACAAAATCATATATGATTTTGTATAGCTTTTTCCCAATGCAAAATCATTTTTGATTTTGAATAGTTGATTTTGAATAGGTTTTCATACTTTATGAGTAAAATCAAAAATGATTTTGATAAATTTCTTTTTATGGAAGCCATTTGGTTTGACTTAATGTGCTACACAAATCATAAATGATTTTGTACATTTTCTTGACAATGTATGCGTAAAATCATATATGATTTTCTATAAGTTTTTCACACTGTATGCGTAAAATCAAAATTGATTTTGATAATTTTTCACATGTATGCGTAAAATCATATATGATTTTCTATAAGTTTTTCACACTGTATGCGTAAAATCATATATGATTTTCTATAAGTTTTTCACACTGTATGCGTAAAATCAAAATTGATTTACATGTATAATGTTAAAAATCAATGCAAAATCATTTTTGATTTTAAATGGTTTTCTTTGTATGGAACTCATTTGTTTTGTCTCAATGTGTGCACAAAATCAAATTTGATTTTGTATAGCTTTTTCACACTCTATTCTTAAAATCATTTTTGATTTTAAATGGTTTTCTTTGTATGGAACTCATTTGTTTTGTCTCAATGTGTGCACAAAATCAAATTTGATGTTCCACGAGACTCAAATAACTACAAAAAAGGTTATGCTATGCACAATCAAGTATGATTGGATGTATAATTAGCAAATACGTATATAATCAAATTTGATTTAGTACATACACTTTGGTTTAGACATTTCATCAAACACTTTGTGGGCAAAATTCTTTAAACAACAACAACCAAGGATACAACTTCTTATCATATGAAAAACAAAAATAATTGAAAATAACTACAAATCATGGATAAAAATGGTTTGATTATCTACTTTTTATATAAAAAACATTAACTACATAAAATCTCACTATAATAATATCTAAAACATCATCATCCATTTGTTGTCGTTGTTAGTGATTTGAGGTGGAGATCCAGACAGGAGGGGGAGCGCGAGATGATGGTGGCAGTGGTGGTGGTGGTGGTTACCGTCGCCGGAGTTGATGAGAGAGAGAGAGAGAGAGAGAGTGTGTGTGTGTGTGTGTTTGTGTTTGTCTGTGTTTCCATCAGGAGGAGGAAAGGGGAAAGAGAGTTTTTTTTTTATTAAGCAAATTTACATAAATGCCTCTCCGTGTTTTTTTTATAATTAAGGCATAAGTTTAAATCCTAGCCATTGATTGAGATGATCAAATGGCTAGAATTTGGTCCTTGGGTTTCATGAAAAATTAAGGATTCAAATAAACATTTACTACACTACAAATATTCATTATAAAAGATGACGACAAAATAGAATACACCTAAGGCCGTTCCCTATGGTAATTACATGGGACATTCATCATCCATGACGACATAGACGCCATAGGCATGGCCATGTTTTAACCCCTTCTTCATCATCATATGTCATCTTTAAGAAATGGGTTGACGGAATAAATGGGTCGAATACAAAGTGTATGTATAAAAGAGAGAGTGTAGGGTATAGTAAGAGTGTATATGTGTGTGGAGTTATAATTTTTTAATTGAGATGAGGTGAGGATGCATGTATAATAGGTAGGGGATAGTTTTGGATGTATCTTGGGGAAAGAAAACTGATATGACAAACACAAATCAGAAGAGAGATCCAAGAACAACGAAAAAGAGATGACCTCCCATGGACGAAGTCGAATACCCGTTGCATCATACCACAAATGCAAAGAGATCTAACCGACATCCTTTGTTCGTCTCGCTAAGGCACTATGTAGGAGAATAGTTTCCTTTACGCTACCATAGTATCTCCAAATCTTAAAATCGTTTGGAAAATGACTTTTCCACTTATGTAGTTGCGCGAGAGAGAACGAGCCTTGAACATTCCCAGATGGGTCTTTATAACTCCAAGAGTTTTCATGACCCAGCTCAACAGTATTTAAAGGACCAACATAATCAAGCCACGTAGAACAACACTCTTCATCAAGGTTTATAGCAGTAGCTGGGGGCGTAGATGGAGACACGATGCTAGAAAACAATTGTTCATCAATCTGTTTTGCCACTAGTTTCTGATTCCCGTTGTCGGTGACTTCATTGACAAATTGATCTTGCTTTAGTGACGACTCACTTGAAACCTTTAAATTCTCTTTTGTCATCTCGTTTTAGTAAACCTAATTTTTCGTTGCTTGGTATGTTTGTCCATTACATATTCAGTAACTTGAATATTACTTGTGTATATTTTCGAAGCTTCATTTTTTTTCCATGAAATTATAGTTTTTCAAAATGAAAGATTTATATAGCATCCACTTATAAACGAAAAAGATTTCAAAAACGTAAAAACAAGTATGGTCGATTCATATTCTTATTTTTAACTGATTTCATATATAATGACTATATTAGGCATGTTTTTTAATTAGTTTTATTGTGGGACATATGTATAAGATACAAAATTAAGTTCGGGGTCTACTTAATGTTCATTATCACAATATTAAAATAGTGAAAATGTCATATCTTATCATATTGGATATAAAGGTATATGCTTTCATTATATTGAGAAAGTTAAAATGTTATTACAGAATTGTTTTCTCTTCTTGTCTTATACTCTTGAAGTGATTGCTTACAATAAACTAATCAAACAAAAGTAACACAATTTATCGCTGCTTAAAAGAGATCAATCTAGTGATCAAAATATAAAAAGAATAAACAAATGCGAATTTTAACTTTGGGAAAATTCACTTGTATTCAGGTTCTACATCTCACATTTCTAAGAGTATATTATTAGAGTAGTTTTCGAAAATCTTAAGTTGTATCAAAAACATTTATATAGTTTATAAGTAGAAATGGTATAAATTGTCTTTTGAATAGAGTCAAAAATGTTTGAATGTAAAAGTTAATATAAGTAAATTAGTACTTCTAACTACTACCACCTACTAAACTCTAAAAGATAAAATAGCTTTAAATATGAAAATGAAAATCTAAACATAAAAAATAATTATTAATAAATCCCAAAAACAAATAAATTTAAAAACAATTGATGAACATGCAAACAAAATTACATTAGTTACAATATATAATAATTTTTGTGGACCCAAATTTATATTTCACTTCTTTTTTATTATTTATATAATAATTATCTGTAGGGAAACAAGATACTCGACAGTAGGTTAGTAAATGAGAACCATCGGGTCCGAGTTTGAGACAAAGATTTTTAATCGGATCAGAACTCAGGATTACCTAAACCTAGCCTGATATCACTCTTAGATGGAACACATGCTTTATAATATCGTATATTATCTCTTCTCTTCTCTTATATTAATAAAAGAAAATTGTGATGACATTATTTTATTTTATTTTAAAAAAAGGCTTCCATAACATGTTAATATATAATCTTGATATTTTTATGATATCATCCAAAAAAATAAAAGTGGGCAAAATAAAAAAAATGGAAACTTATTTTAAGATATGATGATTTTAAAATAATTTTAGTAGATAATCATGGAAGATTTCTATTAGGGTCGATATTGAAATAAAAAACAAATTTGTAATACTATTTTGGAGTTAAAGATATGAATTTGAATTATCATTAGATTTTTAACATAGTTAATAGAGTTAATTACAGAAATCGTCCCTGTCGTGGACCTCTACTTGCAGCTTTCGTCCCTAAGTTTAATAAATTACAGTTTTAGTCCAAAAAACTTTGTCCCGTCAACACTTTTAGTCCTTGGTAATAACGTCTGTTTAAAAACCCATCACGTGCCAGCCACGTGATGGGTAATTTTGTCATTTCCCTTCTATCATTTATTACACTTTTAGTCCAATTTTTTTTTTTTACCTTTTTTTTTCTAAATCTTCATCATCAACAACACTTTCATGAATTCACATCAAAGTCACATATATATGAATATACATATAAAAATTTGTAAGTATATACAAATAACAGATTATTACATAAAACTAATAAGCATATAAATGTAATTAAATAAAAAGAAAGAAAGAAAAGAAAGATAGGAAACTAAAGTTGCTGATGATTTCATTTACTGGGCCCAACTCTCTTATCTCACTAATTACTTTTTTTTTAACTCCATCATCACCAACAAAACTCTCAATCAAATAATACTAGTAGTAGTAGTAACATGGGAACAGTGAAAGCTGATCAACTTCACTCAATCACTTTTTATTATATATATATATAAGTGATAATGATAACTTCACTCAATCACTTTTTATTATATATATATATAATGATAATGATGAAGAAGAAATTGGCGGCTCAAATCCGGCCACCATCTACACCAACTAACCAGATCCGGCTAAGCACCACATCGGAATCTTCGGCCACCGCCCTCCTAGATCCAGCCACCACCCTCCTAGATCTACCATCACCACCGCCACCACCCACACCTCCGTCCACCGCTACCACCCACACCTCTGCCACCATTTGAAACAAACAACTTCATCCACCGCTACCACCAAATACCTCTGTCTACCCTTGACTGGATACGAGTTTGTCAGAGAGTAGATAGTGAAAAAGAGGCCGCCTCCAACCATCTCGCCACCGACCAGCACCTATCTTACCTCCGTTTATTAACAGATCTGAGTCGGGGTATTCCCATTTGTGTGGTGGTGAAATTTGAAGTAGATATTTGGAGTTGTTGATGATTGGATTGGCCGGAATATGGCACGTATTGGTGTCATGGATTGGCTGGAATCTGGGAAATTTTTTAGGTTTTTAAAGTTTGAATTGTGTTTAGTTTTATGAGTTTAGATTTGATGGTGGATCAAGAATCCGAGTGGTGTTGTAGGTGTAGTAAATATGATTATTAGAGAATGTTTTTAATTTAAAATCTTTGGTGGTGTGTAGTGTTGAAGATGACTGGTCTTGTAGGTGTAATATATGTATTAATTTTGTATTATTATTAATTAAAAAAGTTCAAAGTAAAAGCTCATGTGTTGGTAAGGACCAAAAGTGATACCAAAACTTCAGAGTAAGCCAAATTACAATATTACCCATCACGTGCTAGACATGTGATTGCCTTTTTAACGGACGTTACTACCCAGGACCAAAAGTGTTGACGGGACAAAGTTTTTTGGACTAAAACTGTAATTTATCAAACTTAGGGATGAAAGTTGCAAGTGGAGCTACACGACAAGGACGATTTCTGTAATTAACTCTAGTTAATATGATGTATATGTTATGATTTATAAACAAAATGTAATTTTGACATGGCTTACTCAAAATATATAATATAAAAGTGTTCATTATGATACAATAGTTAAACACGTTCATTATGTTGTATCTTAAAAAATCAAATTTTATTTAGCTGCCCGCATAATATGCGAGTTGATTAAGTTAGTTATAAAAAAATATAGGTATCAAAATTTATAATTAAGTTTGTACCTTTTGTAAAGGTAACTTTTATCTTTTTTTTTCTTTCTAAATATATAAATTTTGTCCGAGGATCGTAACAAACATATTAAACATGCCGGCACACATATCTTGAATTGAAGTCTATCATGTTGACACTCTAAAAAAAAGCAGACAAATCTGTATTTAAAAATACACACCAGCATCTACAATCCAAATTTTAATTCCTCATCTTAACTCCTTCAAAATCTACAAATCATTGTTCTTCCTCTCTATATAACTAAAAATAAAATAATGAGTTAATTGCATTTTTGGTCCCTGTGGTTTGTATGTTTTGGCAGGTTCAGGACCTTTTCAGGTTTCATTGCATTTTTGGTCCCTATTTCGGAAACTTTTTGCAAATTTGGTACAAACTAACGGTGGTTGTTAAATGAAGCCGTTAAGTGCTGTTAGAATTAAAAATGGTGTTTAATTGTAAATTTCTAAAAGTGTAAGGGGTATTTGTGTCAACAGTGTTAGTCAAAAAGTTTGTCCAGTTAACACAATTTATTCCTTTTATTGCTTTTATATCCATTTCTTTTATTTTTTTTAAAAAAAGAAAAATAAAATTTATTTCTGCAAACTTCCCTCTTTGATTCCGTTTTCGCGATTTGTCAAATTGATCTGAAAAACATCAGGTTTTGTTCGCGATCCGATTCCGGTCATATTCATATTTTAAGTTTCCGATTCATCGAGATTCGTTGACAGTTACTTTTCCGGCAAATTTTTTTAACAGAATAAAAGGCTGGGGTTTGTGCGAAATGCAACCTAAGCGTTTTGGTACCGGTTTCGTGTTTTAATTCGTAAAAACAAAAGAGAAATCACAAATTTAAGTTTCCCGGTGAATTGTCATATTTTCCGGCGACGGTTTCTGAAGTTCACTTTTGTCAGGATTTGTGCGCGGTGGAATTATGAGTCGATTGGTATTAGTTTCGAGTTTTTACTCGAAGAAAGGAGGGAGAAATCATGAATTTCGTTTTCCCGACGCGTTTTGAATTTTCCGGCGAACTGTTGAACATTCCGACCACCATTGTTTCTTACATTTAGCGAGCTAAATTACAAAACTTTCATTTGTAGAGCTCATAAATTTTTATAAAATTTTGCAAAACAATCACGTGTATATTTCAGTGACAACATGACAAACTTTTTGACCAACACTATTAACACAAATACCCCTTACACTTTTAGAAATTTACAATTAAACACCATTTTTAATTCTAACAGCACTTAACGGCTTCATTTAACAACCACCGTTAATTTGTACCAAATTTGCAAAAGGTTTCCGAAATAGGGACCAAAAATGCAATGAAACCTGAAAAGGTCCTGAACCTGCAAAAACATATAAACCACAGGGACCAAAAATGCAATTAACTCTAAAATAATTATACACAACACCTATATATATACACACATCACATACACGCATATAGTATTAAATATATACACACTGTCTTGAATCTGGAGAACCAAAAGATAAGCTCACATTTTCATCAATTTTAGAGATAATTCAATGGAGACTAAAGCAAGCCGCCGGCTTCATACAATTCAGAACCACATTTCCACTACCGCCGGCGATACTCCGTCGGCTGTGCAACCGAACCCCACCTCCGGCGAGTTTTTCGTTGGTATATATACATACTTTGCTATAATTATATTATTTAATTACACTATTTTATATGAGTTATTGTTATTTAGGTAAGTTATGCATGTGATAGGCTGTGATGATTTATAGATTAGGTGAAAAGTAGTAGTGGTGGTAGTTGTTTTGATGTTGACTTTGTTTTAGGTGCAGATATTATTGAAGTGTAATTAGTAAAAGAAGTTAGGAAATGATTAAAGTTGTGGAAAATCTTTAGTTTGTTTTTGTTTGGTGTTTTTATCGAAAATAGGAAATGATTATATCGTGAGAAAACTATTGGAAATGTGCTCTAATTCTGTTTTTGACTTCTATTTTTTAGTTTAGAAATTGCTGGTAGTTTTAAGTGGGAGGTGATATGTGCACATCAACTTTTTTGCCGATCACTAGTTCAAGTAGTATACTCCACGGTATACAACTGTGTGATGCGTTTTGTTTTCGTGTATGGAAAAAAGTTGTTGTGTACTTATCATCTCTCTTTTTCTATTCCTGGAAAGGAAAAGTGTGAAAGACTATCAAAGTGAGTTTTCAAAAATATATATGAATTACCATACCATTACCCTAAGGTAGGGAGGCTGCTTACAGAAAGACCTCCGGCCATTATATGGGGAGTACGGACGAGTCCTTCAGTCCTCGAACTCTGTCTCCAAAGGCAGGGGTTTTCCACTTGATCCAACCCTACTTGTTAATTTTTCAAAAATGTAGTTATAAATTCGAAAACTTTCCGTTTTCTGCTAGAAGTTTTCTAGAAAGTGGTTTTGTAATATGTATGAATATCTTTTTGATAAACAAACTCTGCTTCTTTTTTTTTTTCTTTTTACTACAACTAAAGGTGTTTGATTTCTTCTATTTTATAGTGGTGTGTATGGACAATGGAATAAAACTTTAGAATCCGGTATATTTCAGATTTGTTGGTCGTTTTTGATTCATGTTGGTTAATAAGTTGAATAAAGTGGAAATGATTACTTTTGGAATTAGTGGGATATATGGAACATTGGAACATAACTTTAGAATCTGGCATATTTAAGAATTATTGGTTATGTGTGTTAACCGATTGAATAGTGTAAGTCAAAGGAACTAAGAAATGATTGCTTGTGTGATGTGATGTGATTTATGTTTTTAGTGGTATGATTTGTGTTTTTACCCAAGAGAAAAAAAAATGAAAAAAGAGTTAGTGGAATAAAATGTAATACTACTACTTTAGAATCAGGCATATTTCAGGATTAGCTACGAGGGAGTAGGGTATAGCAAGTCTCGGTACCAAGTGAATATACATAATCGCATTGTAGTTCACCGCTAGAAAAAAATATTACTATAAGATAAAGGGAAACTGGTACATTTAACACAAAGGGTTAGTTTTGAGGATTGTATTTTTAAAGTAAACTTCAGAGATGGCATGGCAAAAAGGGATTATATAGTATGTTTGAGTATGTACTCAAGAGAAATTTGCATAAATCTTTGTACATGCTTCTCGTGTCATTGTTTCAAGGGAAAAATGTATGGTAATTCTCGTGTCGTTGTTTGAAGGGAAAAATGTACATGCTTCTCGTGTCATTGTTTCAACAGAAAAATGTATGGTAATTAGTAAACAACAATCCATGCGATTCACTTGTTAGTTTCATGATTCTTGTGATTAACTCTTGGTTATCAGAATTATGTATGCATTCATTATGCATCTCGTTTTCCTTTGCTCTACACTGAGATATTTTTATTTATGATTCTGATGCCATGGCAGAACAAGGGTACAGTGTTGTCCTTCCTGAGAAATTGCAAACAGGGAAGTGGAATGTTTACAGGTATTTCTAGTTTGTTCATCTTTGAAGATTACATTGATTGAAGAAACATTGACGTGTCTTTCTTTTGTTGACAGATCTGCTGCTTCTCCATTGAAGCTAGTCAGTAGTTTTCCTGATCATCCTGACATTGGCACCCTGCATGACAATTTCGTGTAAGTTTACTCAAGATATACATCGTTAATCGTGATTGTTTGTGTTATGTTGAATGTTGGAATACTCTTTAACTATTACGCTTTGTCTTTTAAAATTTTTAATATAGGTATGCATCTGAAACCTACCGAGATTACAAGTATATGGGCTCCAGGATTTCTGCAGATGGAACTATTGGAGAGTACGCTATATTGCTTAGAACTTTATGTAATTTTTTAAATTTGCATGCGATGCTTTCTAATCTATATGAGTCTGTTTACAGCTACAAGTGGACAACTTATGGGGAAGCAGCCACAGCTCGGTCAGCTATTGGCTCTGGATTAGTGGCCCACGGAATACCAAGGGCATGCCTCATCTAAACTAACTTTTCCATTCTTATGTAGTCAATTTCGGTGGTATACCAGTGGTATACCGGTGGTATTTCGGTTTTCGGTCCTCCACTGGTATACCGGTCTAGATTTCTGTCCAAAATTTCGGTACCGAGATTTTCGGTGAAATTTACCGAAATCTCACCGAAATCGGTCAAATTTCGGTGGTATACCAGTTTTTCATGTTTTTTTTTAATTTTTTTTTTGTCCAAACTTAAAACAACATAAGCAACACTAGTTTTTGCAAGTATCAACGCTAAGACCATTCGTAACCGTTCACCCTTTCACCTACACTTTTTCCTGCCACATCAGCATCACATTCTCATTTCTTTCACCTTCTACTTTTCCCTTTAACCATTCACCTATCATTTGGTCCTCACTTTTATTTAAATAAAAACACACTATACCCCACAATACCCTACAATCTTTCACTCTATATCCAATCAAAATAAAAGAAAACAAGAAAAAAGATATATAAATAAAAATGAACCCCACATTTTGTCTTTTACCTTCCTCCCTTCACCTTCACTCATCACCTACACCCCTTAACCATTCACCTTTTTTACTTTTACCCTTCACCTACCTCTTTCACTTACCTTTACAAATGGTCTAATCTATAAAATATTGACACTTTTAAGCTTGACTTTTGATATTTAGATTAAGTATTAACTTAATATAATTTCTATTTGTGTATAATTGCAATTTTTTTGGTATATATATAATTATATATCATATTTTGCATAATATTAAAATTACCGAAATACCATCGAAATACCACCGAAATAATCGATATTTCAGATACCGGTCCTTGACCGAAACACCGAAATTTTGGTCCTTAACTCTATTTCAATGTTTTCTCATATCTTACAAGTCCCTTTCGTTATTTTTGCAAAACAGGGATCATGTATCGGACTCTATTTTATCAACCGACCAGAGTGGCTAATTGTTGATCATGCTTGCTCCGCATATTCATACATATCTGTCCCTTTATATGATACACTTGGTTTGTGGCCCCTCATTTTGGCAAATGCTTAGTTTGGCTTTCTTTATGATACAGATATGTTAAATGGCTGTAACTACAAAATCTTGCAGGTCCAGATGCTGTAAAGTTCATTGTGAATCACTCTTCTGCACAAGCCATATTTTGTGTGCCAGAGACACTGCATATTGTAAGTTAAATGCTTTCACAAGATTAGGTGTTTCATGTCTCAGATGTGGAGCATATATTGTTGTTATTAATGTTAGCATACTTAGTTTGACTTCTGCTAAATTACCTTTTAATTGTGTCGACAATTTTCAGACTAGCTAGTATATAAATCCAATATAGTAGATCACTACCCTGCTCACTTGTTTTTGAAGTTTACTGATGTAGTTTAATTCACTAGATACTATTTTCATTATTATCATTTAATGTGTTATTATTATTAGTGTATTAGTATTTTTATTATTATTATTATTATGTTATTATTTGCTTATTAAAGCACGTGTGCCTAATATTTCCATATTTCAGATTCTGAGCTTTTTGTCTGAGATTCCTTCTGTACGTTTGATAGTGGTATGATTGTCAACTTTTCCTGTCTTATTAATCACTCTGAAATGCTTTGCTGCCAAAATGATACTAAAACCTTCAAGTATTCGTATACACTGGTTCTTAGGTTGTTGGAGGCGTCGATGAACTCATTCCATCTCTTCCATCAGCGACAGGGGTTAAGGTTGTATCATTCTCAAAACTATTCAATCAGGTAACCTCGACTTATTTCACCGCATATTGTTTACTTATTTATTTCTGCTATTTAATTACTAATTTATCTGTTATTTTGTTGCTTTCTTAGGGAAGTAAAAACCATCACCCTTTTCGTCCACCAAAACCAGATGATGTTGCTACAATATGCTATACAAGTGGTACAACTGGGACACCAAAGGTTTCTATATCTTATACACTTCGGAATTTTTTTAATGTCTATTAAAGTGAAATCTTTTTTTTTTTTATTGTAACTGGAACTCTTTTTTTATATGGTAAGGGAGCTGTACTTTCTCATGGAAACCTGATTGCAAATGTTGCCGGTGGAAGTTATGGACTTAAATTCTTTCCATCAGATGTGTGAGTGTTAGTACTGTCCTAGCATTATCTATTTCTAATGAATTTGTTTTTAAATCAATACTGTTCCTTCTGATTTCACAGATATATATCTTATCTTCCTTTGGCACACATATATGAAAGAGCCAACCAGGTCATATTGGTGTACTATGGTGCCTCTGTTGGATTTTTTCAGGGAGTAAGAAACTCAATTATACCTTCTTTCCATATTCAGTTCATGATACTAATATTGGTCCTAAATCACTTTGACAAATTAGAGGTGGCAAAATAGGCTGTTGGGATGGGTAATTAGTCAGAACTGGTTCAGATCAAAATTTGTATTTTGTATGGTTTTGATCAGGTTAAGTTGGACCCAAAAGATTGTCCAGTTTAAAAAGTTTGTAATTATAGTTGGTACGATAACTAATTTTGAATAGTTCTATTTACTCAGCAATACAATAGCTTTTGAATAAAATAGTTTTGAAGATTTTATGTATTATAAGACAGTTTGGCTTACTTTTGTCTCATTTGATACATTTTGTAATTAGCCATGTTTTTTTAATATTATTTAGCCATGAGTGGAAATCACCACTTTTATGACGAAGTAACACATATTAGTGCTCCAATCTATCCATCAATACATATTGGCCTCTTATTTCTTTTTCTAAGCAAAGTCACATGCTCACACGCCTTAAGTTTTGCAATTGGTCTCAACCAACTGACCAAGACATGAACCGTCAACCTCATAGAAAGAGGAACTTTGCAGATGTACACCTTAGTACCTCTATGCCAAAGGTTTTAAGTACCACCAGTTCTCAAATTATTGCATTTTGGTGTTACATCTTGCATGTACTTAGCAGTTAGCAGTATAGGTTTATGCAGTACTTTTATTTTTGTAGGACAGCTTGAAATTATTGGATGACATGGCTGTATTAAGACCTACTGTGTTTGCCAGTGTTCCTCGGTTATACAACAGAGTATATGATGGGTATGATTAACAGGGTGTTTTTTACTTTTTAAATCTGCAGTCAATGTAGCGTAGTGAGTGCTCAATCTGACGTGTGGTTTTGCAGTATTATAAATGCAGTGAAGTCATCTGGTGGTCTGAAAGAAAGGATCTTTAATGCTGCATATAATGCGAAGCGTCAAGCATTACTAAAAGGTAGCTTATATCTATATGTTTCTTTAGCACAGAGGTGTCGATTTTTGCTTCCGAACTCCAAATACTTAATTTGCAAGTGAAATACTTCCAATGGCTATTGAAGACAGCATTTTAAATATAAAGTTAAGTACAAAGATTTGCAGTTTAATTTAAACAATGAAAAGGGTTGGGAGTCTTTTCTGAGTTTGTAATCTTTTACATCAAGTCTTCTAGAGCTCTAGTAATCATGACGATGTACAACAACATACCAGCTAGACGTTGAAATTTATTTCATACAAGTCCTGTCATCCTGAGGCTTTTTTTTTAAAACATGAATGTACAACAGAAGGAAAATGTTTCTAATAGTTTGTTTTTGGAATCATCTTTTAGGCAAGAAGGCATCACCTATGTGGGACAGATTAGTATTTAACAAAATAAAAGACAAGCTTGGTGGACGTGTTCGTTTTATGGTTTCAGGTGCCTCACCCTTGTCTCCGGATGTCATGGACTTCCTTAAAGTGTAAGCTAACTTTATTATTAAAAAAGTTCTCGCTACAAATCAATATCTTTTTTTTTTAATTTTGTTTTCTCATGGTAATATAACAACTTTTCAGGTGTTTTGGATGCCCAGTAATGGAGGGGTATGGAATGACCGAGAGTTCTTGTGTTATAACTTTTATGCAACAGAATGATAACCTCTCGGGTCATGTAGGCCCTCCTAATCCTGCCTGTGGTCAGTTTCCACTTATTTATTAGAAATTGTACCTTGTTCTTCTTTGAATTATATGAAATTAGCACAAATTACTTCTTTTAATATATACAAAACTAAAGAGGTACATATTTCCTAAACTGGACGTATATATAACTGTAATAAGTTGATACAGATAAACTTACTCACTTTGGAATAATGGTTAATCCCTTGACTTTTTGCAAGTAGAAATTACACTTTATTACTTTAAAATATCGATCCTCATATACAAGAATCCTGTTTCAGAAGTGAAGCTTGTAGATGTTCCTGAAATGAACTATTTATCGGACGATCAACCATACCCTCGTGGTGAGATCTGTGTGAGGGGACCAATTGTCTTCCAAGGCTACTACAAAGATGAAGTACAAACGTATGTTGAGCCTTACTACCCTCTTCTGCATGTTGTTTGTACTTATAAATTGGTTGGATATTGTTCTGAGTGGATTGTTTATGTTTAGTTAACATCAACCTAATTTGGTCAGGAGAGAAGTAATCGATGAAGAAGGATGGCTTCATACCGGAGACATAGGATTGTGGTGGCCTGGAGGCCGCTTAAAGATTATTGATAGGTAAGATGCAGGAAAATAGTATTAGGTTATTAGTGCCTCTAGTTTCTTGTGAGATAATAGTGAAGGATATTGCTAGAGGTATCAAACGTGAGGTTCACGCAGGTTGAGTGATAGGTTAAAATCGGTTCTGGCTAAAATGAATAACTTTATTTTTTGGAACGTGTCGGGTTTTTTTTTTTAAACTGAGTTTTTTGAGCTGTAATAATCAGTCAGTGTCAATACTGATTACTATTTTAAAAATCACATAATGTTTTTTGAATAAAATGAGTTAGGAAGTTACACTTTTGGCTACATATGGCCTGTTTCTTCTGCAGCTAACTTTCTGATATATCTATTTGACCCATCAGAAATAAATATTTACCAATATCAATCCATTAATAAGTAAATGGGTCAAAATTTCCATGAATATGGACTACCATATTTAAGTGAGGCATTTATGAGCTTGTTATTATCTGTTAAGTCTGGGGGTATTAATTTGTTCATCTTCTTCCGTTTTAGGAAAAAAAACATATTCAAACTTGCGCAAGGAGAGTACATAGCCCCAGAGAAAATTGAGAATGTATATGCTAAGAGCAAATTTGTGGCACAATGCTTTATATATGGTAATTATCCAAGGGCCAGAACAGAATCCCTTCTTTGCACAATTCCATTAAATTTTTAAAAGGTACCATACTCTTTTTTATTTATTTAATTTTGCTGCAAATAGGTGACAGCTTCAACGCTGCCTTAGTCGCTATTGTCTGTGTGGACCCTGAGATGCTCAAAGAATGGGCTACTAAGGAAGGAATAAAGGTGACAGTTCAGTTATCATCTTTTACCAGTTGAAATGTCAAATATTACTAACTAGTAATCATAACAAGACTTTCTTTTCTCTCTGGGAAGTTCCATATTAGTTACAATCAAATGATAGAACCACTCCTAATTTAGTTAACAGTATAAATTGTTTTTAGGCTTTTTAAGCAATTACACAACAATTGTACATTCAATAGCAGAAAAAATATCCATATGAGCATAATTTTATAAGAATGTGATATCTTTCTGGAGAAGCTATATTAACAATTATTCTGTAACTTGTTATCTAGTTTGAAAGTCTAGAACAATTGTGCAATGACCCAAGGGCAAAGGCAGCGGTCCTGGCTGACATGGACGCAACTGGAAAACAAGCTCAGGTTAACTCATGTTTTTTATTATTGATTATAAAAAAGCAAGACCTGTTATAAGAAACAGATCATGAAGTTATCTATACTATATTATAAAGCAAATAACCCTTGTCTAAAATTTTAAGTTTCAACATTTACTTCCCCAAAATGTCCCTCCTATCTATTATATATTTACCTAAAATAACTATAATACTCTTTCTCTCTCCTCAAATCTAAACCACTCATTTTTTTTCTCTCTCCTCCAAATCTATATCTATACTATATTATAAAGCAAATAGCCCCTGTCTAAAATTTTAAGTTTCAACATTTACTTCCCCAAAATGCCCTCCTATCTATTATATATTTACCTAAAATAACTATAATACTCTTTCTCTCTCCTCAAATCTCAACCACTCATTTTTTTTCTCTCTCCTCAAATCTAAACCACTCATTTTTTTTCTCTCTCCTCTATAAATCATTTTATTCATCTAATTCATTCAAAATCTTTTATCTCAAAAACCGTACATCGATAAATTATAAAAATTATATGGGTGTTCTTAAAATTTCATGCTCTTTCATTAGAGAGGTCATTCGATATACTTTCGACGAATTTTTAAATCCGAGGGCGGAGCCCGTACGGCTAAGGGCGGAGCCCGTTAGGTAGATCACCCCATCACCGCCACCGCCACCGCCATTACATCACCACCTCGCCATCACCTCCATCACCGCCGCAACGCGCGGGTACCTTTCTCTCGTATATTCAATAATAAATATGCAAGTACTTCTTGTCTCTGTTTTTTTGTTTTTTTACTTTTTTCTTTCTTTTTTTCGGTACCTCATCATTTTATTACTAATACCAACTTACAAACTGCACATTCCAAAATGAAGGACATACCTATCATTTACATTTTGACTCAATACAAAAATCACTATACAGTTAAAGCTCAAACTATTTACTATACCTATCTCAAACTCTGTTAAACACGACTCATAACTTGCACCAATTAGCATAAGCATTCCAGGATATGTTCCCAATAAACAGCAACATACCTTGATTTTCATGCCAGCAGTTTCCAACCTTTACTCATTCTTCACTATGATGCCCCAATTTAACTCCTGAACAACAGTAATACACCCTAAAATTATACTTCATTGGTCCTCGTCATGTTCCATATATTTTTCATTTCTACATAGGCACAACAACTGAATTTCAAACTTCTTGTTTGTGTGTAACTAAATCATTGATCTATATTTTCTCTTTATAACATATTGACTGTCCATTAGTGTCATGTATGCTCAATTTCATCGATTTGGTATTGTAATGCAGTTGAGAGGATTTGAGTTTGCTAGATCCATCACTTTGGTAGCTGAGCCATTCACCATGGATAACGGTTTGCTTACTCCAACTTTTAAGGTACAGCTTGAATTATGTAGAATCGTTTTTGATAATTCTCTCAAGATTGAGGTTTCTTCACGTAGTTTCATAAAAGTGTGGGCGGGAATTTTGACGCTTATATTGACAAATAAGTTTATTTGGGTTATAATTTTTCCATTAATGGGTCAAATGGCTAAAATCATAAACGAGTTGAACAGGTTGGAAGCCACCCAAAACATATTCAAATTCGTAAGTCATCCTAGAGTGTTATTTCACAAAAAGAAAAGAAAAGAAAGAGGACTATTTCATTTAAATTTCGAAGTCAAAAGACCAAATTAGACGTCATAAGTAATTGCCTCTTTTGACCCATGACCCAACCCACCTGACCCACTCATTTTTTATCCTCCACATAGAAATAGTTGGCTACTATTTGAGGGTTTAATATACTGTCGAGGAAAATTAATAATTTGATTAATTTCTGTAACCAATATCGAATAACGATGATACTGAACAGTTGCGTAACTATAAGCTGAAAATATGTCATAGTGAAACAAGGCAAGTGATGTTGAACATTTGTCCTGTTGTGATGTAGGTAAAAAGGCCGCAAGCAAAGGCATACTTTGCAAAAGCAATAGCTGATATGTATGAAGAGGTTGCAGCATCCGAATCCTCAGGGCAAAAATTCTGTGAAGGGAGGACAACAAAAGTATTGTTGTAAGTGGTGCCATTTGATTACACAATTGCTCCTGTTTAAGAACAACCCAAAGGTTCTACCCGAAGAGCACATTCATTTATACAAGACTGCGGTATAGTGTGACCATATTGTGGTGTATATGAACTCTCAGTTATGTTGTGAACTTCTTTCTTACCCTTTAAATTAAAGTATTTTTTTTTTTCTACATTAAAACCAAAAAATATTTATTTAGATATTTAAGGGTGCTTATAGTTGTTGAAAACTAAAGTGTATTCTAGAAAAACTTTCAACGGAAATATGGAAAACAAAAAACGGCCTCCAGGTAACTATATTGCTGTTGATCAAATTAAACAAAATTGGAAATTACTGTGTTGTTTATATTATAGTAAGTTGCTACATAGATAGGCGACATGTTTATATATAAATCTTAGTGTTATGTTTCTCATCAATGTCAAATAAATAGAACAAGCAAGTAACTACTTGACAATATGATATGTAAGCGTGTAACATACTGTAGAGTATTTGTTTTCTAATAAAGTATAAGATTTCACAAATATATATATTTTTAACAGTTCCCTAATTTATTAATCCATATGCCTATGATTATCGAACATGCATTGATTATCTAAAGATTGACGAGTTTCAATGAAAAATTTAATCAGATTACGGAAGAGTTAGGTTCATCATTCCTCAAACTTTTCACCGTGGGTACTTGCATAAAAAAACGATATGGGTAATATGGGTCTCAAAGAACAAACAATATAAAGAGTTTTTGAAAATCTCAACGTAATTTAGGAAAATCATAATGAGATTAAGGAATATCCCAATGAGATTATGACATCTCGATTAAATTTAGAAAAATCGCGATAAAATTTTGAAAAATCGCAATAAAATTATGAAAATCGCAATAAGATTTAAGAAAATCCCAATGAGATTTAGTAGAATCACAATGAGATTATGAAAGTCACAATGAGATTTAAAAAATCGAAATAAGATATAGAAAAATGGGACTACAATTTTGAAAATCGCAATGAATTTTCGACTTCTTTACGATAAGATCACACAAAAAGTCAAATGAAGTAAGGAGTAAAGTTGTTAAAAATGTGCAGGATATTAAAACATTAGACTAGTGTAGGATATCCAACTGAATCCGATTTGTGTAGGATACTCCTTGCTTCTTCTCACTTTTTGTCGATCTAATCGTAAAAAAAGTCAAAATCTCATTGTTATTTTCAAAATCTCATTGCGATTTTTATAATTTTATCCAAAAAAATTGGCTGAATTGATATATATTTATACAAAATTGTGTATTCGTGTTATTTTTTAATTTTAAAAAGAAGGCAAGGATATATATTACAGATGATGATAAAAGCAGAAGTGTTAAAATTGTGTTCGCTGAATGTTGGAGAAGTAATATGTTTTTCTTTTCCCATCTTTTTCTCCCCAAATAACGGTGAGAATGAAATTGTTAACCGTGAGAATGAATTGTTTCTACTTTCAACCCTTTTGTTTCCATTATTAAATATTACCAAAGAGAAATAATTCTTATTACATCTCATCCTACCAAATACTCCTTTAGTTTAAATTCATTACGAGTTCGTATGAAAACGGAAAGTAACTTACAAAGGCTAGAGTTACACACGAATAATGTAAGTCTAAAACTGATAAATATAGATTATGGTGCCCTGCTTATCTCCTATATTCGTCCCTCAAATAGTCATTCGTTGAATAATTGCTACCATTGAACCGTTGTTGAATCCGTCGGTCTCCGTTGTTGAATCCCCTCTCGTATCAAAATTCTGTTCAAAAACTGTCTGAGAACTTGTATATATAGAGAAGGATTTCCCGTGACGCAATAGTTCTTCCATACCAACTTAGCTGCCCGGCGCTGCTACTAGCATACGGTACACCGTACACCATAGGTTGGCCGTCCCGATTGCCACTCCTAAACTTACAAAGCCGTTGTTCTCTGCTTTTGAACTCGTCGTTATTGAAGTCATGACCGAAGGAGAGTTCATGTCCACTTCTATACTTCTAGGTACATTTGTAACATAACTTATATTTTATATTGAAAGTCAATGATGACCGACGTCTTTGTTTCTAACTTTATTCAGTAATGAATTTAATTTCATTGTTTAAGTAACAATATGAATTTGATTTCGTCACTCTAGTGATAGTGATGACTTTTCATATTGCGGTGATCTTTAAATTATAAACTTTTCATATATTGTTACACCGTAGTGTTTTGATATGAATTACAAAAATGAATTAAAATATGTACATAGGAGATTTAGATCTCTATCAAATTTTAGGAATTCGTTCTTGATATGAATAGGAGGATTTACGGTAAAATCTCGATATTAACAACTTTGTTTCCTATCTTATTTATTTTAAACATTTTTTTAAAATCAGTTCCATATGTTTTCTTTGTGCTAAAGGAGTAAAATGTGCAAGTCAATAACCATGTGTTGTTTCATGATAAAGGAGTAAAACGTGCATATCGAGTGAGTTGGTAACGAGCCAAAGTAAGTTTGGCCTATATCAACTTTTAGTTTTATAAATTGTTATTGTATTATGTGTATATATTCATTAAAGGTCTCTTCACGCTCTTCATACTGGGAATTTGCACCGTATGATAGGGTTTAAATGATTTTTATCTTTAAATCATAAACTTTTTAAAAATTGTTACACCTTAGTTATAAATGATCGATTTCGAAAACCATCAAGTGGATAACATTCTGGTCTCAATAGAAGTTCTGTACTGCTTTTCGGTAATGAGACAAGATCAGAACTTGAAAAGTTGCTCATTCTGTTTTGATCTAGTTTTATCTATCTATACTATATTATAAAGCAAATCTACTTTTGATTTTCAACATTGAACTTAAAATTTCAATATTGATTTTAAGTTTCAACAATGTACACATTCTAATGCATGATGTACCATACATCATAGCCACATTACATCAATAACTTCCACTACTTGCCGCCGCCGCCACCAACCACCAATTGCCGCCACCGCCACCAATTGCCACCGTCACCACCGTCGCTACCGCCGCGTGCCACCACCATCCATCACCACCACTACTGCCGCCGCCATCGTCGTCGCCACCATGACCGTCTCTACGCCGCTCGCTCACCACCACCCCTCACCGCCATGGTGGTGGTGGTGGTGGTGGTGGTGGTGGTGGTGGTGGTGGTGGTGGTGGTGGTGGTGGTGGTGGTGGTGGTGGTGGTGGTGGTGGTGGTGGTGGTGGTGGTGGTGGTGGTGGTGGTGGTGGTGGTGGTGGTGGTGGTGGTGGTGGTGGTGGTGGTGGTGGTGGTGGTGGTGGTGGTGGTGGTGGTGGTGGTGGTGGTGGTGGTGGTGGTGGTGGTGGTGGTGGTGGTGGTGGTGGTGGTGGTGGTGGTGGTGGTGGTGGTGGTGGTGGTGGTGGTGGTGGTGGTGGTGGTGGTGGTGGTGGTGGTGGTGGTGGTGGTGGTGGTGGTGGTGGTGGTGGTGGTGGTGGTGGTGGTGGTGGTGGTGGTGGTGGTGGTGGTGGTGGTGGTGGTGGTGGTGGTGGTGGTGGTGGTGGTGGTGGTGGTGGTGGTGGTGGTGGTGGTGGTGGTGGTGGTGGTGGTGGTGGTGGTGGTGGTGGTGGTGGTGGTGGTGGTGGTGGTGGTGGTGGTGGTGGTGGTGGTGGTGGTGGTGGTGGTGGTGGTGGTGGTGGTGGTGGTGGTGGTGGTGGTGGTGGTGGTGGTGGTGGTGGTGGTGGTGGTGGTGGTGGTGGTGGTGGTGGTGGTGGTGGTGGTGGTGGTGGTGGTGGTGGTGGTGGTGGTGGTGGTGGTGGTGGTGGTGGTGGTGGTGGTGGTGGTGGTGGTGGTGGTGGTGGTGGTGGTGGTGGTGGTGGTGGTGGTGGTGGTGGTGGTGGTGGTGGTGGTGGTGGTGGTGGTGGTGGTGGTGGTGGTGGTGGTGGTGGTGGTGGTGGTGGTGGTGGTGGTGGTGGTGGTGGTGGTGGTGGTGGTGGTGGTGGTGGTGGTGGTGGTGGTGGTGGTGGTGGTGGTGGTGGTGGTGGTGGTGGTGGTGGTGGTGGTGGTGGTGGTGGTGGTGGTGGTGGTGGTGGTGGTGGTGGTGGTGGTGGTGGTGGTGGTGGTGGTGGTGGTGGTGGTGGTGGTGGTGGTGGTGGTGGTGGTGGTGGTGGTGGTGGTGGTGGTGGTGGTGGTGGTGGTGGTGGTGGTGGTGGTGGTGGTGGTGGTGGTGGTGGTGGTGGTGGTGGTGGTGGTGGTGGTGGTGGTGGTGGTGGTGGTGGTGGTGGTGGTGGTGGTGGTGGTGGTGGTGGTGGTGGTGGTGGTGGTGGTGGTGGTGGTGGTGGTGGTGGTGGTGGTGGTGGTGGTGGTGGTGGTGGTGGTGGTGGTGGTGGTGGTGGTGGTGGTGGTGGTGGTGGTGGTGGTGGTGGTGGTGGTGGTGGTGGTGGTGGTGGTGGTGGTGGTGGTGGTGGTGGTGGTGGTGGTGGTGGTGGTGGTGGTGGTGGTGGTGGTGGTGGTGGTGGTGGTGGTGGTGGTGGTGGTGGTGGTGGTGGTGGTGGTGGTGGTGGTGGTGGTGGTGGTGGTGGTGGTGGTGGTGGTGGTGGTGGTGGTGGTGGTGGTGGTGGTGGTGGTGGTGGTGGTGGTGGTGGTGGTGGTGGTGGTGGTGGTGGTGGTGGTGGTGGTGGTGGTGGTGGTGGTGGTGGTGGTGGTGGTGGTGGTGGTGGTGGTGGTGGTGGTGGTGGTGGTGGTGGTGGTGGTGGTGGTGGTGGTGGTGGTGGTGGTGGTGGTGGTGGTGGTGGTGGTGGTGGTGGTGGTGGTGGTGGTGGTGGTGGTGGTGGTGGTGGTGGTGGTGGTGGTGGTGGTGGTGGTGGTGGTGGTGGTGGTGGTGGTGAGAGAGAAAGGTACGACTGTGTGTTTGTGTCTGTTGGTGGTGGTGGTGTAGTGGCTGGCGCCGTGTTGGGGTGGTCGGAGATGATGGTGGCTGGTGGTGGTTGTCTCGCGAAGGAAAAAAACCTAGAAATTTTAAACCCTAAAATGCTAAAAAAGTTGTACTTACACATGTGTAAGTCTCGCCGGAGATGGTCGCCGTCGCCGGAGGATCATGGTGGTGGTCGGAGATGATCATGGTGGTGGTGGTGGTGGTGGTGGTGGTCGGAGATGGAAGGAAGAAGGAAGAAGAAGGAAGTAAGTTAACTTACACATGTACTTTTTGTACTTTTTTTAATGCTTGTACTATAATTATCTTTCCCATATATATATATATAGACTTTCCTTATTTTGAGAACCATTTTTTTTGCAAGAACCATGAGAACTCTCAAATTATGTATTGGATCCATGTGTACACACCACCACCGCCGCTACTCCCACCACCGCCGCCATCATCACCACCACCGCCGCCATTACACACCACCACCGCCGCCAACATCCACCACCGCCGCCATACATCACCACCACCGCCGCCAACATCACCACCACCGCCGCCATACATCACCACCACCGCCGCCAACTCACCACCACCGCCGCCATTACACACCACCACCGCCGCCAACTCACCACCACCGCCGCCATACACACCACCACCGCCGCCAACATCACACCACCGCCGCCATACATCACCACCACCGCCGCCAACTCACCACCACCGCCGCCATTACAACACCACCACCGCCGCCACTTCTATCACCGTCGCAACGCGCGGGTACCTTTCTCTCGTCTTTTTTAATTCAAATTTTTATTTTGTCTTCACACACTATAAATGGTTTTTAACTTTGTCCTTGGGGTATAATTACTTAATTTGTTATCATATTCTTTGATAACACTTTTATTTTGACTCCTCAAACCTTAAATTGTGTTATATTTAGGTCATTGTATCACTTTTGATTTTCAACATTGAACTTAAAATTTCAATATTGATTTTAAGTTTCAACAATGTACACATTCTAATGCATGATGTACCATACATCATAGCCACATTACATCAATAACTTCCACTACTCACCGCGCCACGCCGCCACCAACCGTCTCTACCGCCGCTCGCCACCACCACCCCTCACCGCCACCCGCCGCCGCCATTACATCACCACCACCGCCGCCATACATCACCACCACCGCCGCCATACATCACCACCACCGCCGCCATTACATCACCACCACCGCCGCCAACTCACACCACCGCCGCCATTACATCACCACCACCGCCGCCAACTCACACCACCGCCGCCAACATCACCACCACCGCCGCCAACTCACCACCACCGCCGCCAACATCACCACCACCGCCGCCATTACATCACCACCACCGCCGCCAACTCACCACCACCGCCGCCATACACACCACCACCGCCGCCAACATCCACCACCGCCGCCATTACATCACCACCACCGCCGCCAACTCACCACCACCGCCGCCATTACAACACCACCACCGCCGCCACTTCTATCACCGTCGCAACGCGCGGGTACCTTTCTCTCGTCTTTTTTAATTCAAATTTTTATTTTGTCTTCACACACTATAAATGGTTTTTAACTTTGTCCTTGGGGTATAATTACTTAATTTGTTATCATATTCTTTGATAACACTTTTATTTTCAACATTGAAACTTAAAATTTCAATATTGATTTTAAGTTTCAACAATGTACACATTCTAATGCATGATGTACCATACATCATAGCCACATTACATCAATAACTTCCACTACTCAGACGCCGCCACCACCACCCCACCGCCACACCGCCGCCGCCACCACCACCCCGTCACCGCCACCACCGCCGCCGCCATTACATCACCACCACCGCCGCCATTACATCACCACCACCGCCGCCAACTCACACCACCGCCGCCATTACATCACCACCACCGCCGCCAACCACCACCATGATCATCTCCGACCACCACCATGATACTCCGGCGAGACTTACACATGTGTAAGTTAACTTTCCGGCGAGAATCAGGTTCGTTTTTGGGTGGATACGGTACGGGCCAGAGGCCCTTATCCATTCTAAACTGACCGTCAAGGGACGCATATGGGAATCGTATGGATTTGATGGCGGCGATCCAAGAGATGGTGACGGTTTGCTACGGTACGGGCGAAGCCCTTGCTGCCGGCGCCGTGGTTGGGGTGGTCGGAGATGATGGTGGCTGGTGGTGGTTGTCTCGCGAAGGAAAAAAACCTAGAAATTTTAAACCCTAAAATGCTAAAAAAGTTGTACTTACACATGTGTAAGTCTCGCCGGAGATGGTCGCCGTCGCCGGAGGATCATGGTGGTGGTCGGAGATGATCATGGTGGTGGTGGTGGTGGTGGTCGGAGATGGAAGGAAGAAGGAAGAAGAAGGAAGTAAGTTAACTTACACATGTACTTTTTGTACTTTTTTTAATGCTTGTACTATAATTATCTTTCCCTATATATATATATAGACTTTCCTTATTTTGAGAACCATTTTTTTTGCAAGAACCATGAGAACTCTCAAATTATGTATTGGATCACATGTTTTTTTTTGTTCATTCACATGTGAAATGATATAAAAAAGTATGTTGTAGAAGAAACTTTTTTTAAAAAACCTTCAAAATAGCCTTTTGTGAACTTGTGAATGAATATGTTCACGTTTTCGTTTGCATGTGAACAAACGGCTATATATAAGGTTTTGAAATTTTTTTTCTTCTGCAACATATATTTTTATAACGTTTCACATGTGAATGAACAAAAAAAACATGTGATCCAATACATAATTTAAGAGTTCTCAAGGTTCTTACAAAAAAATGGGTTCTCAAAATAAGGGTCCTATATATATATATATATATATATATATATATATATAGGGGTGAGTTAAATAAGGAACAAACAATCAAAAAAGTACAAGGGAATCAATCTCCACCGTTGGATCGGGAGATCGGATGGAAAGAGAAGATGATCTCCGGTGACATCTCCGGCCATCTTCATCGGATCTAATCACCACTGATCATCTCTGGCGACATCTCCGATCATCTTCATCTCCGGCGGCGGCGGCGACATCTCTGACAATCATCAGTTTTGTTTTCCGATGGATACGGTACGAGCGTTGCCCTCATCCGTTCTAAAGTGGTTGTCACCGGACGCATATGAGAATCGTATGGATTTGATGGGCGGCGATCCAAGAGATGGTGGCGGTTTGATACGGTACGGGCGTAGCCCTTGCTGCCGGCGCCGTGGTTGGGGTGGTCGGAGATGATGGTGGTGGCGGTGGTTGTCTCGCCGGAGAAGAAGGAAGAAGGAGGAGGTGGTGACGGTCGCCGGAGAAGGAGGTGGTGGCGGCGGCTGTTGTCTCGCCGGAGAAGAAGGAAGAAGGAGGAGGAATATGCTTTATCTGAGCCATCAAAATGCTTGATCGAACGGCCCAGATCAGTCCCCTGGTACTTTTTTTTACCCCATCCTCAAACTATCTTTCCCCTATCAGCATATATAGATATATATATATATAGAAGAGAAGAAGAGAAAGGTTATTCTGAACCCTTAAAAACAGAAACCTTTAGGAACCTTTTTCCATCAATATTATAAGGGTAATATTGTATCACCAATATGGTTGTTCATGCACATGTGATCACCAACTATTTTTATGAAACATTTTTATAAAATACTAGCATACATGTGCTCATAGCACTGTTCATGCACATGTGATCACGGACTAATATCATAAAATATTCATTTATAAAATACTTGCATACATATGCACATAAACCAAAAACTAATTTTTTTTTATCAAGACACACATATGCACATTACCTATTTTACATACATATACATCAGCTAATCTCATCAAATGTTCATTTATAATATAATTGCATACATATATGTATTAGTGACCAAATATGGTCACACATATGAACATCTCTCTCTTTTTTTTCTTTTTTTTATCGTTCTTGTGTGCACACGTGATCAAAGTCATATTCATTGTCTTCCATCTTCATCAACTTCATCATACTTATTTTCATCCTCATATTTTTGATTACCTGAAATATACCCCAAATAAGACAAACTGAAAATTAAAATCACAACCTAATAAAATAAAATAAAAAACTAAATAACAGAACCCAATTTTTTAACAAAAGTAATCTCGCCGCCCATAGTATCACTTTGGAGTTATCATCTACATTCACAAAACCCATATGAATAATTAAAATATATTTTATTATTATGGGGAAAAAAATAAATAATAAAACCTGAAATCCATTATCAGTAGAAGCATGTCCCACATAATTAATCCAAAACAAGACCCACCATTTCTATTACAATTAGGGTGGAGGGAGTCATCACTCTCCATCCCTCCCATCTCCCTCTAATTATCCAATCAAATTACTCCACCTCATTTCAACCCTCCAACCTTTTTTTCAACCTTTTTTAGTGGCAACCATCACTCCCAACCTTTTCTTTAAAATTTTCATTATTTATCCTTAACATTAATAATTTTGCATTATAAACCCTTCAAGAATATAGTTAACCAAATTATATTAAAAACTAACATTAATATTAATTAAAAAGTTCGTTACACAAATATTAAAATACGATAATACTTCTAAAAGTCACAATGCCAACCATACTTGGCGGCAATATCACGCTTTCGCTTGAGGACCCATTCCAACATTGCCGGGTCCGTGATTCGATGGTGCGATTTGTTGAAAAACTTGAAATCTTCATTCATTTGCTTCGTTGCGATTAGTTGGGCTTTTTTCTCCTTTTCCTCAAGATATTTTTCAAAGGCTTGTTGTTGCAACATTGAGTTCTCGTCTAACAATTGCGCTTTCTTCGTCGTGTAATCTTGAACAATATCGTTGACACTTGACTTGGACGACGTTTCACCGCCGCTTTTTTTCCCCTTTCTTGCTCGGTTTTCAATGGGAGGCGATGGGTCTTCATTAAGATTCGGTAAAATTGGGACATCATTGCTAGCCGACTCATATTGGCCCGATTCGGTCGACTTCCTTCGCTTGTCATCATGGATTGCAATCTCATCTTGGACGTTCTTTTGTTCCAACCACTTAGCATGTTTTTTGACAACCGCCCAAGCACGTTGATGAGTAAAAGGTTTGCCTTGTTTTTTCTCAAACAACTCACACGCGTTGTTGTAGACATCAGGATCGTTACAACCACTTTGCCAAAGACGTGTCTACAAGTATAACAAAAAACCGTAATTAACTTAAATAATTAAATAACTTTAACATTTAACAACCGTAATTAACTTACAAAATCCAACAATATTACAAGATCCAACAAAATTACAAAATTAACAAAGTCATGTACGGCTTGGTGGTGCAAATCGTTAAACAAACTCAATGCTCCATTCAAATCCCTCCATTTTGTTGTTAGAGAATAATGGGTTCGGGTCTCATTACCCATGGTTTTATTGAAATGTTCCGAAACCCGTTTCCAAAAACAACTAGCTCCTTGCTCATTCCCGACAACTTTACATGTGGAGATTTGAATCCACGCTTGCGCCAAAGCTTCCTCCTCATCCGCCGACCAAGCTTGTTTTGCCGCTCTATTTTTGTATTTTCGTTTTGGAACACCAACGTCTTCTTCTTGAACCTCTTGAACTTCATCGGCTACAAAACAACATCACACCTTATTAATACCAATATATATATATATTATATCAATTCGTGTATGTATATATATGTATGTAAGAAAACAGTGGCATCGATCAATCTATATATCAATCTATATATCAATCTATCAATCTCAATCTATATATCAATTCGTGTATGTATATATATGTATGTAAGAAAACAGTGGCATCGATCAATCTATATATCAATCTATATATCGATCAATCTATATATCAATTCGTGTATGTATATATATGTATGTAAGAAAACAGTGGCATCGATCAATCTATATATCAATCTATATATCAATCTATCAATCCAATTTCTATAACAGTGGCTAAATCAATCGTATATATCAATCGTATATATACATTCCTTGAATATATATATAATATATTTAATTGAGGGGGAGTGTTAGAATGTGTGGGATCAGATTCAGTATCATCACTTCCCGAGTCCAAGAGATCAAGACCTGAAGCCCACCTAATTAAAGTCGGCCCATGATTAGGCCCAGAATTAGTGTTGCCCTAAGTTTCCTTAAACCGTGTTTTCATTCTTATATAAACAGATATTGTGTAATCGTTTTTGATATGAATAAAAAACCTAAAATTGATTCCATTCTTTGAACATGGTATCAGAGCCCTAAATCAACTGGGCATCATCATCTACCGTTTTTTAAACCCCTCGAATTGTATCACCTAAATCGATACCTAAGCCACCATGGCCGGAGAAGAGGCCGGCGGCTCCGGTAACGACTTGGCATTACAATTAGCCAATCTTTTGCAAAACAACAATCACCAATCTCCAAATCCCAAACTATCCGACAATCTCCAAATCAATTTAAAGCTAAACAGTACCAATTACTCCTTATGGACCCGTATGATTCGGGTAGCCATAGGTGGTCGATCAAAAAATCTTATATCACACTTAACCGAAAAACCACCAGAAAAAACAACAACTGAAAAGTATGAGTCATGGGAACAAGAAGATCTGATTGTGTTCTCATGGCTCATTCAAAATATTGAACCAATATTAGCCGGAAACCTTACCGAATTTTCCACCGCTAAAGAACTCTGGGATGCTTTAGTTATCACTTACAGCAGTGGGAAAGACAAGCTTACAAACTTTAATCTGCACGTCAAGGCCAACGAGCTCAAGCAAAGTGACAAATCACTCGAAGATTTCTGGATTACACTTCAAAGAGTCTGGGGTGAAATAGATCGGCACGATCCAAACCCAATGACATGCCCTGAAGATATCAAAACTTATAATAGAATCCGATCCGAACAAAAATTATTTCAATTTTTGAACGGATTAGATCGGAAGTATGAATCAACCAAAAGAGAGATTCTCAGAACCGATCCACTTCCGGCGGCTGAAGCCGCTTATGCCACCATACGAAAAGAGGCCGCTCACCAAAAGATTTTGGGAGCAACCACCTCTGACATCAAAGGAGCACAAGGCATAGCCACCGGTTTGATGGTAAAAGAAGGAGATGGATTTGGGTTAGCCACCAAAAGATTCAATCGGGTTAATGATAAAAAACCCATGGTTCAAGATGATAAATCCGATCTCTTTTGTGATGAATGTGGTATGAACAAACATACCAAAGATCAATGTTTCCAGTTAATCGGTTATCCGTCATGGTGGACGGAAAACAAAAAGGGCCGACGATACAACCCATTAGAGAGAGAAAAACCCTCTACCGCTCGGACTAACCCTACCAAAGAAAGCAGTAGCAGAGATGGCCGGAGATCAGAGAAGGGATTTGGTGGAGTAGCGGCGGCTGAGGGAGGAGATGGGATGAATTTTTCGGTGGTGGATGGTAAGGAGAGAGAGTTCACACTCTCAAAGCAACAACCACACACAAATAAATATTTTCCAAAAATAAAACAATGCTGGCCACTAATAAAACAATGTTTTCCAAAAATATCTTCATATAATCATACTGATTATGTGGAAAACCCTAATGGGCTAGGTGTTGGGGTCAAAAAGACTTATGGGCCAGGAGATATAAGTGGGCCAGGAGATATAAGTGGGTCGAAACCCATAGCAGAAGGATTTGTGGCCCAATCTGATCAATCTAAAACAAATGGGTCTTGGATTTTCGATTGTGGTGCTACCGACACTATGACTTATGATATATCAGATTTTTCTGTTTTTTCAAAACCTAGAAAGACCCATATTCGTGCTGCTAATAAAGGAAAAATGGATGTTATGAATGGAGGATCTGTTATGATTTCTCCGAACATCAATTTAACTAACAGTCTTTATGTTCCATCTTTGTCTCACAAACTTTTGTCAATAAGTCATGTGACAAAGGAACTTAATTGCTCAGTTCTCATGCATCCAACCTTTTGTTTGTTACAGGATATCAGGACGGGACGGATCATTGGGCGTGGCACTGAGAGAGAAGGACTGTATTATGTTGATGAAGTTACTGAAAGTGGGACTGTCATGCTTGCTCATGGAACTAGTGAAAGAAAAGCATGGTTATGGCATAGAAGATTGGGTCATCCGTCAGTTAGTTATTTGCATATTTTATTTCCGAAACTTTTTCCGTTGAATAAGAAGATTGAGTGTGAAACTTGCATTCTAGCAAAAAGTCATAGGCAATCTTTTAAACCTCGTAATACTAGAGTTGAATCTCCTTTTGCATTGGTTCATTCTGATGTGTGGGGTCCTGCACCGGTTATTGGAGGACATAATTTCAAGTATTTTGTGATTTTTGTTGATGATTGTACCCGAATGACATGGATTTATTTTTTGAAAAATAAGGATGAAGTTTATGATAGGTTCACTGTTTTCTATAACATGGTCCAAACACAATTTCAAAAATCTATCAAAATCATGAGAACAGATAATGGTGGAGAATATGTGAATTCACAAATGAACCTGTTTTTTCAATCCAAAGGAATAATTCATCAAACCACTTGTCCCCACACTCCCGAACAAAATGGTGTGGCTGAACGGAAAAATAGGATCCTTTTAGAAATGACTAGGGCACTTATTATTGAGTCCTTAGTTCCTAAAAGTTTTTGGCCCGAAGTTTTAGCTACTGCTACCTACCTGATCAATCGTCTCCCTACAAAGATTCTAGATATGAAAACCCCTTTGAAAGTCCTCTCTGAGTTTCATAAACTCCCATCAGTTCTTACTTTGCCCACTAGAGTATTTGGATGTACGGTTTTTGTTCATATTCCAAAATCATATCGTAATAAACTCGAACCGTGTGCTGAAAAATGTGTATTTGTGGGATATGGGGTTAATCAAAAAGGGTATAGATGTTATAATCCTAAAACTCATCGTATGTTTACTACGATGAATTGTGATTTTTTGGAGACCAAGTACTTTTACTCTCAAGAAATCAGTGGTCAGGGGGAGGAACAAAGTGACACACTGAGTTGGCTTCAATATTCATCAGAAGTTCAGTCCCCTACCTCTTCAGAAGTTCAGACTCCAGATAAAGAATTACAATCCTCCTCTCAAAGTGACAACCCAAATCCAGACCTGATATCCGAGGTAAGTAGTTCTGATCCAAGCCATACTTTGAATAATATGGGAATTCCAGCTAATGAAGTGCAGGAAAATGTTAATGGAGAGTCAGAAAATATAGAAGAAGTAATCCCTCCTGAAAATGCTCCAGAAAGATATGTTCTTCCACCAAGGTCTACCAGAGGAATTCCTGCAAAGCGATACTCTCCAGAAAAGAGTTCTCGGTCTACTAAGTATCCGGTAGACAAATTTGCTAATATTGCAGAAGGTTTGTTCTCCAAAGAAGCAAAAGCATTTGCAGCAAAACTATATTCAGAAGAGCTCCCGTCAGATGTAAAGCATGCCTTGAAGTTAAAAAATTGGAAGGATGCTATGGATAGTGAAATGGAGGCTCTTATAAAGAATGATACATGGGAGAAGTGTATTCTTCCAAAAGGAAAGGATCCAGTAGGGTGCAGGTGGATATATACCATCAAATATAAACCAAATGGGGATGTAGAAAGATATAAAGCAAGACTTGTTGCCAAAGGGTACACTCAGACTTATGGCATTGACTATTCAGAAACTTTTTCTCCAGTTGCAAAACTAGATACAGTAAGGGTTCTTTTCTCAATAGCAGCAAACCAGGGGTGGTCTCTTCGTCAGTACGATGTGAAGAATGCCTTTTTGCACGGAGAATTAAAGGAGGAAGTGTATATGGATCCTCCTCCAGGTTTTTCCCGTGATTTTAAACATGGGGAAGTTTGTAGGTTGAAGAAGTCCTTGTATGGACTTAAACAGTCACCTAGAGCTTGGTTTGGAAGATTTACTCTTGCGATGAAGAAATATGGATATCAACAAAGCAATTCTGATCACACATTGTTCCTTCGTCATAGAGGGGATCTTGTAACATGTCTAATAATTTATGTTGATGACATGATTATCACAGGAAATGATGAAAAGGAGATTGATCAACTAAAAACAGCTTTGTTTGCAGAATTTGAAATGAAAGATTTGGGAGATCTGAAGTATTTTCTTGGAATAGAAGTTTCAAGGTCTAAACGTGGAATTTTTATTTGTCAGAAGAAGTATATATTGGATCTTTTAGCTGAAACAGGAATGATTGATTGCAAGCCTGCAGACACACCTATGGTCATCAATCAGAAGTTGTTTATAAAGACAGATGCTAAAGCCACTGATAAAGATAGATATCAAAGGTTGGTAGGGAAACTTATTTATTTGGCGCATACTTGTCCAGACATAGCATATGCTGTTGGAGTGGTTAGTCAATTTATGCACCAACCTCAGGAAGATCATATGGATGCAGTTCTGCGAATTATCAGGTATCTTAAAGGGACTTCAGGTCATGGGGTGTTATTTAAAGCTAATGGTCATCTCAAGATTCAGATATATACAGATGTAGATTGGGCAGGAGACAAAGGTAATCGAAGGTCAACTTCTGGATATTTTTCAATGGTAGGTGATAATTTGGTTACATGGAAAAGCAAAAAACAAAAAGTTGTCTCTTTGTCAAGTGCTGAAGCTGAGTTTAGAGGTATAGCGAGAGGATTAACAGAAGCATTATGGTTGAGAAAGCTTGTGTCTGAAATTGGTTTTGCTCCCAAAGAAAGCATTCGAATCATGAGTGATAATGAAGCTGCTATCCAGATATCAGAGAATCCAGTTCAACATGATAGAACCAAGCATGTGGAAGTTGATCGTCATTTTATAAAAGAAAAATTGGAGAGTGGGATCATCAAGTTACCTTTTGTTAAGTCTGAAGAACAGCTTGCTGATATTCTAACCAAAGCCGTGGGAACATCTATGTTTCATAAGTGTCTAAGCAAGTTGAATTTCGGTAATCCCGATATTCAACTTGAGGGGGAGTGTTAGAATGTGTGGGATCAGATTCAGTATCATCACTTCCCGAGTCCAAGAGATCAAGACCTGAAGCCCACCTAATTAAAGTCGGCCCATGATTAGGCCCAGAATTAGTGTTGCCCTAAGTTTCCTTAAACCGTGTTTTCATTCTTATATAAACAGATATTGTGTAATCGTTTTTGATATGAATAAAAAACCTAAAATTGATTCCATTCTTTGAACAAATCGTGTATCAATGTATCAATATATCAATCTATCAATCGTATAAAACAGTGGCTTTACGCATATATGTACATTTTTACCTAGTGGATGCTCCATTTGCGTTTCGGGCACGGCGTCTACTTCGTGTTCAGGTGCCAATGGAACACCGTTGTCAACGTAGTCGGGAAACGGGTCGAACTCATTCGCACCGGGGAGGACGAAATCATCGAGAGAATAAGAATGAGACTGATTGGGTTGAGAAATAGAGTTTCGTGGTAGAGGGGTCACTGGTTCGGGTCGATAGTATTGTTGAGAGCTCGACCCACTCGTATGAAATGGGTCGCCGGCTACGTGAGTTTGGTGTGGTCGCATTATTGGTTGTGGCTGCCGAGCAATGGGTTGTTGTTGATTGTGTGGTCGACCGGGTTGTTGTTGATGTGATGATTGTGATTGACGACCAATGGGATGTTGTTGATGGTGTGTTTGAGCGGTTTCACTTCGAATTGCCCGTCCATGACCTTTCATCTTTGCGTATGTGTTTTTCTTTCTAGGATCCATGTTTTTTAGGTTAATTGTATGTGTATATATGTTTGAATTGTGTGTGAATATGAACCGTGTATATATATATATGGAGGTTTGATTTTTTTTTCATACAAAAAGCACCCCTTAAGTTTGAAAACGATGCAAAACACCCCCCTAAAACGGTCACTTGACCGTTTGAATATGTTTCAGTTTACCCCCTGTAACGGTCAAAATGTGCAGCCCTCACCCATCTCCCTACGAGCTTCGATCTCGCCCTCCCCCCATCTCGCTCCATCTCGCCGTAGTGGCGGCCGAACCACTCTCAACCCTCCCATCTCCCTCTCAACCCTCTCACACACTCCCTCCACCCTTATCCAATTTCATTGTGGGTCGAGCTCCGATGCACCGAGAATAAGACCAATGTCAGCCCCACCTTCACAGGCAATGCAAAACCATTTTCTCTCAAAATAAATCACAGCCGTATTAAGAGAGCCGATTTCACGTTTCCAAACATCGATATACATAGTGATTGGCCCTTTTTATCGCACATCAGTTTTTCTTTTTCAAATTATATGACCAAATTACCCTTTTCTCATTAATAATTATTATTTAAATCTTTAATTAATTACTACAATGCCATATTTAATTTAGGCCATTGATCAAAAGATTGAAAGGCTATGATTGAAATTAAAAGGTTCTTAAAGGTTCCTGCTAAATAAAAGGTTCTCAAAATAACTTTTCACTATATATATATATAGGGGTGGGTTATTTATAGTATACAAGCAATCCAAAAAGTACAAAAGTACAAAGTTCTTCCTCATTCTTCCTTCTTCTCCGGCGAGACTGTCGCCGCCAACCACCACCTTCTTCTCCGGCGACCGCCACACCTCCTCCTTCTTCCTTCTTCTCCGGCGAGACAACCACCGCCACCACCTCCGGCGACATCTCCGGCGACTTTTCCGGCGAGAATCAGGTTCGTTTTCGGGTGGATACGGTACGGGCGTTGCCCTCATCCGTTCTAAACTGGTTGTCAAAGGACGCATATGGGAATCGTATGGATTTGATGGGCGGCGATCCAAGAGATGGTGACGGTTTGATACGGTACGGGCGAAGCCCTTGCTGCCGGCGCCGGCGCCATGGTTGGGGTGGTCGGAGATGATGGTGGTGGCGGTGGTTGTCTCGCCGGAGAAGAAGGAGGTGGTGGCTGGCGGCGGCAGTCTCGCCGGAGAAGAAGCAGGCTGCTGGCCGGAGAAGGAGGAAGAACCTTGTACTTTTTGTACTTTTTTTTTCCATGTGTACTACATTTATCTTTCTCCTATATATATATATTATATATATATCTTTATATTATTATATTATTTGTAAAATTTTATAATTTAAACTTTCTTTTGGTCCCTCTAACCTTAATAATTTTTTTAAATGACTAGTTAGTTATTAGCTGTTCTCATTTTAAACAATGCACCTAAACAGACAGCCGCGGATTTGAACCCTTAATTCACGTACGGGGGGGAACTGAAAAGCGTTATCTTTAAATTTGAATTAGTTAATTTTGTTAAACCTTTTTTTTAGTCAAATAAAATGCTTGACTTTTAACGAGGGATGTGATATTTTATATAATTCTTTTTTATACATCTACCACAATGTATAACTTATTGTATAGATTGTACAAGTTATTAATATGACAGTGTGGTAAATGTATCAAAAAGAATTATACGAATATTACCTTCCTTTTTAACGGATTTGAGCCTCCATGCAAAGCACGGGGAAACATATATGGAAAAGTAAATAAGAGGTTGTTCACATCTAAGCTTAGATGTGAAACATCATAAATTTCAATATTTTAGTTAATTTAAAACTGAGGCCTAAATAATTTATATATCTTACAAAAAATATTAATTAAAATATTTATAAGTGAGCGGTTTTACATATAAATTTAGACTAGACAAACTCATATTCAATTTCCCAACATATATACCTATTTTTGTTGCGTTCTTGTTGATGTATTACACTGACATACATAAGAAATAAATTATACACTAATCGAATAAACTTAATCAGGAAGAAAGTTCAATTATCATTCAAGAAAGTTAGTGCAATTAACTCTACTTCTTGTTTTTAATGAAATAATCGTAGACGTTGAATAATGTATATGCGGATTTGAATCGTGAACAGGGACCAAATGTGGATTTATTCGTTGGCATGACACACCAATGTGCTCAAGGGGTGTTAAAATCAACCGGGTTTGTTACCATATCTATGAATAAGGTTGAAAAATCGGGTAGAGCAAAAGCAAGTGAAGCAAGAAGGTATAAGATTATCCTAGGCCTTGGTTGGGTGTTTTTTGTTGTGTACATGATGTTTTATTAAACAAGCATCTGAATTAAGAAGTGTAGTTTTTTGTTCCATGTATATTTTTAAGTGTAATTAAATTGTTTTTGTTCCATGTATATACTTTGTAAACCGTTTTTTTCAGACGGGATACATCCCACCTGGATGTAATTCCTCTTTTTTTACTCTCATCCCGAAAGTCCCAAATCCTACTGTGATTGATGATTATCGCCCGATTAGTCTCATTGGTCTCCAATATAAAATTATTGCTAAAATCCTTGCTAATAGATTGGCTGTCGTGCTTGATACTGTGGTAAGTTCCTCTCAGTCGGCTTTTATAAAGGGGCGGAATATTCTTGATGGTCCTTTAATTCTGAATGAAGTGATTGACTTTTATAAAAGAAAGAAGAAGAAAGCGCTTCTGTTGAAACTTGATATTGCTAAGGCTTACGATTCCCTAAATTGGGAATATCTTCTTACGGTTATGAGATTCATGGGGTTTGGAAGGCGTTGGATCCTTTGGATTTCTGCTTGCCTTTTTTCAGCTAGATCATCTATATTGATTAACGGGAGCCCGACTGAGGAATTTGCTCTTGAAACTGGCCTTAGGCAAGGCGACCCGATGGCTCCTTTTCTTTTCATACTGGCAATGGAAGGGTTACACGTGGCTGTTGAAGACCTTAAAAGTTCGGGTGCTATACGAGGGTTAAAGGTTGGTACTCTCTTCTTATCTCATCTTATTTACGCTGATGATGTGTTATTCTTGGCAGATTGGTCGGAAGAAAATGTAGTTAATATAAAAACTGCATTTGATTGTTTTTATCTTGCATCGGGCCTTCGTATCAATTTAAATAAATCAAGACTTTATGGAGTGGGGGTTAGTACCTTAGATGTCGAGAACTTTGCAAGAATTATGGGATGTGGTAGGGGCTCTTTTCCGTTTAACTATTTGGGAGTCCCCATTGGCGCTAATTTGAAAGGGAAAGAAGCTTGGCAACCTATAGTTGATAAATTCAAGTCCAAACTGTCCAAATGGAAGGCCAATTTGTTATCGATTGGTGGACGTTCTATTCTGGTTACTTCTGTCCTTGGGGCGGTTGGTAATTATTTTATGTCCCTATTTCGTCTGCTCGTTAATGTTCGAAAAAAACTTGAAAGTCTTAGAGCTAAATTTTTCTGGGGTGCGACTGAATATCATTCAAATGGGAAAGTATCTTGGCTAGTAGAAAGATGGGATGTCTCGGGTTTGGTTCTTTAGATGCATTAAATCGTGCGTTATTGTTGAGGTGGAAATGGCGGTATGTTTCAAACCCTTCTTCTCTTTGGGTGGCTGTTATTAATAACATCTATAATCCGACTTCTTTTAGCAATTGGTCACGACCTAGTGTGACATCTTATGGTATATGGCACAATGTTCTAAAGGTTGCTTCTTATTTGGACGAGGAGGGTATTATATCTCGTAGTGCATTTTCTATTAAAGTGGGTAATGGGTCGTCATCTCTTTTTTGGCATGATGTTTGGCTTGGTAGCGATCAATTAGCGGTAAAATTCCCTCGTCTCTTCATCTTGAATGTGATAAAAAGGTGTTTGTAAGTGATAGATGGCGAGATAATGTGTTGATGCAAAACTGGAGACGTAATATTAGGGGTGGAGCGGAGGAAACTGAACTCAACGATCTCATTTCTTTGCTGAACTGAGTGACCTTAACCAACGAGCTGGACAAATGGGTATTCTCGGTTTCAAATATTCAGGAGTTCTCGGTTAAAGAGGTGCGGCTGTTGATTGATCAAAAGACGTTACCTGTTAATTTGCTTGCGACGAGATGGAACAGTACGGTTCCTAGAAAAGCCAATATCCACGAATGGCGAGTTCTTTTGGACAGGATCCCGACTCGTAACAATTTAGCTAATAAAGGCTTGGACATTCCTTCCCTGCTTTGTCCGATTTGTGAGTCTTCGTTGGAAACTTGTGATCATGTTTTTGGAAATTGCAACGGCGCTTCTCGTGTTTGGAGGGCTATTTCTAGTTGGATTCAAATTAATATTCCTCATGTTGGCCCGATTGAAATGATGAATGAATTTGATAGTATGCAACTGTCGTTGGGGAAAAAACATGTTGTTCAAGTGATTGTGTTTTGTGTGTGGTGGTCTATTTGGAGATTTCGGAATGACAAAGTGTTTAGAAGCGGGGCGCAACGTAGTGAATATCTCGTAGACTCAATTATCACTCAATCTTTTTCATGGTTTTCAAGCAGATTCAAGAAAAGGAAGATATCTTGGGTGGAGTGGCTTTCTAACCCACTTCTTGTCATTTAATCGGTTTCGTTCCTTGAGGTTTATATGAGAATGCATCAAAAACAACACAGAGTGAAAACCGGTGGCTCGGCCTCTGTTGGTTGAGGATTTTTCTCGTGTCTTGGGCAACTGTAATCGACACGAGTTTTTTTATTATCCTTTTTGCATTCTTCGCAGTTCAAACCTCAAGATGTGCTCAGGATTTGTTGTTTTGTTTCAATCCTAAGTATTGGCTTTTTGCCTTGTAATTTTAATTGTAACCTTGTTGAGAACATCTAGTATTTTGCTAGATGTTCTGTTGTATTAATATATTATTTATTTGCCGTTCTAAAAAAAAAAGAAAAAAAAGAAAGAAAAGGGTTTTCGGTTTGAAATTAATTATTAAGTTGATAATGATATAAAAGAAGATGATTATTTCCATAAAACGTCTCAACGGTTTGCAAATGAGAAGGAAAAAGGCCCTCACGTGTAGGCACGTGAGACAATTCAACGGAAAAAAAGTAACTGCATTAGTGATAGAGATGTAACATACTAAAAAAACTTGAATTTTGGACGTAAACCATTAAAGAAATTTTTGAGTAATATAAACCGCGAATTTGACGATTTATGCAATTGACTCAACTTATTTAGTAACAATTTAAGTTACAATATATCAGAATCGGTTACAATATAATTCCTCTAGATTCTACATGCGTTACCATGCATTCAAATTCAAAACAAATAAACATTTTCAAGTTATGAATATTATTAATATTTAGTTAAGAAGATTATTTAATATTTTAATTAATGATCCACTTGTCAATAGTCGATAAAGACTTGCGAGACTCTAGAATAAATGATCAGTCAGCACCGAACATTTATCTAAGTCAAGCATAACTCACGTTTTATGAATTACTAGTCCCAATACCCGTACGATATACGGTAGCTATATAAATTATATCATAAAGAAATTCGAATATGCCACGTACACGATTTGTGAGTATGAAATAAATGTGGTTAAAGTAAACTGATGATCGAATCTAAGTTATAATAAACTGTTAGGACCATTTCACCTGGTAAACTGGCCAGTCTCCAGTTGCACCTGGAGACCCAGTTAAACTGTCCAGTTGAACTGTCCAGTTGCACCTGGAGACCTTAATGATTTGTCGAGAAATATATTGAAGTCCAGTTGCACCGTACAGTTAACGCAACTGAAGACTTCCTCCAGTTGAGAACTGACCAAGTTGAAGAAGCATTCCAGTTGAAGTCGAAGACAACAAATGGAAGATAATAGAGAATGGCAATGGCAGCGAAGCCCAGTTGACATTCTAGTCAGTTACAAACTGGAGACCATCAGTGGAAAGCCCTTACAAAGCTTTACACTGATTACGAGGAATTGACTTGTATGCTTTATGTACCTTTACCCGGATAATAAGCCTTATCTTATTATTTAAGTATTAAAAGGTACATAAAGGTGGTTATGTAAAGTCACTTTAACATGCGACTTTACACTGCCTTTTAAGGAATTAAATGCTATTCCTTAAATGCTCCCAACCACATTTGTACGGTTAAAGTTAACATCCCAATGTTAACTTTGCCTATAAATACAAGTCATTGCACCACCAAGAATACGAAGTTATTTCACAAAGACGAATAACTTCACACTTTGCAAACCTGCAATATTCTTGGTGAACTTGTGCAATATTCTCTCAATCGCTAAAAGGAACATTTCACAACTTTAAGTGTTTCGATTGTCTTGAGAAATTCCGAGTGTAGATCAATTGTATTTCATAGGTTGTTAGGATATTTACATTCGTGTATTATCTTGGTTCCGCATCAACCTTGTAATTTGTTTAACTTCAATAAATAAATTACACATTGAAAAATACATATTGTCTCATCAAGTTATCTTACAAGTTATTTGTATTATTGCATTGTTCTTTACTTATTGTCATTTATATAAGTAATCTATCTAGAACTTGGTATATACACACTGCAACTGGTCGTCTCCAGTTCAGTGCTTATATTGCAAAGTAACTCCACCATCGACATAGAGGTGTCTTCAGTAGTACCATCTAACGAGTTGGGACTTACAAGTGGTATCAGAGCAGAAGGCTAATAAACTTGCCTAGATCTGCTAAGATGAACACTACTGAAGGTGGAGATGGTTCTGGTTCAGGTAAAAACCCCTTGAATAATAACGCACAACCTTTTCAAAATGTTAACACCAATCCTCCTCCTCCTTCTACCCCAAACCACGTCCATGTACACTACTCTAACACTCCTGTTCCCAAATTCGATGGAAACAGTGAGACTTTCGGTACATGGAAGGCTAGAATGCTTTTGCATTTTGGTGGTATTGAGAGGTATATGTTGAAAATCCTTAAGGATGGACCATATATACCATGTCTCTTGGGGTTAGTCCTCTTCTTGATCCTACTGGAAGAAGAGGTTCTAGAGAAAAGCCTGAAGACCATTGGTCTGATGAGGATCGTAGACTTGTTGATCTGGACACCAGACTCAAGAACATGATTCTTGGGGCTGTTCCTGAAGATCTAATTCCAACACTTGTGCTGTTCCCCAGTGCAAAATCTATGTGGGACGAATTGGTTATTCAGTTTGAAGGAGGTGATGATACTATTGTCACCAGAAAGGTTGCCTTGAACAAGAAGTATGAATCCTTCTTTACCTTGCCCAATGAAAGTCTAACTGGTACATACACCAGATTTTCTAGCCTCATTAATCAGCTGAGAGGCTTGGGTGTAGAGAAGGATAAGGATATTATTCTTGAGAAGTTTTGTGATATTCTTCCTTCCAAATGGGAAAACATGGTTCTTGTCTTGAGACAAGGTAAAACCTTGCACACCCATACTCTTGCATCGCTCTTTGGAGCCTTCAGATTCACTGAAGATAATAATGCTGCAAGACTGGTGGCTGAGCAAGATGCCATGAACCATGCCCAGAGTCCCAAGGTTGCTAGTGTAACTGAGCGACCTTGTGCTGCTTTAATGTCTGCAGAAAGTGTCCAGGTACACTCGATGAAGGAGATGTTAAACAGTTTCTTGAACTCTGGACTGACCACTGAAAACAGTGATGGTTGTAATGAAACTGACGATGATGATCTGGTCGCCATGATTGCTAAAACCTTTAACAGGTTTAAGCATAAATCCAAAAGATTTAATGGCCCCAACAATGCTTCCAGCTCCAGCTCTCTGGATAAGACCAATCTTACATGCTATAAGTGTGGCAAGAAAGGTCATTTTATGAAGGAATGCAGATCTAGTCAGTTGAACAACCAAACTGGCCCCTCTGTCCCCAATTTCAATCGGCCTGCTGATAGCTACAAAGCTAAATACAAGAAGCTTAAGGCCCAGATTGCCCTCCTGTCCATGCAAAAGGAAAAGGATCAGTGCTTAATGGCAAAAACTGAGGGAAAATGGGAGTACTCTGATGACTCATCTGATGATGAAGAAGAGGAAAGGGACATGTGTTTCATGGCCTTGGAAGATCAACAGCAGCAACACGTGGTGAAAGAAGATATCATCTCTGGAAGATGGGTGGACATCATACTGAAGAAGGTATGTGACTATGATAACCAGGTTGACCCTGAACTAAAACTGGACCTGGCTGAATCATTAAGTGGTGACTTAGCATTTGTGGAAACTGTAAGAGCTGATAGTGAAAGATATCTTGACACTATCCTAATTGAACTGAACAATGTTAAACCACAACTAAATGATTTACAAAGTGTCCAGTTGGCTCTCAAGGAGTCAGTTTTAAAGATTGAGGCTTTAGAACTTGATAATCAAAAACTATTTTCTGATCTTGAAAAAGAACAAAAGATTATCAAGTCATGGGTAAAAGCATCTGGCAAAAACTATGATGCATTTTCAAGAACTATCGATTCCCAAAAGAATGCATGGAAATCTGGAGATCTGGAGATGGCAGCTCTCATACCAGATCTTCATGCATTGCCTCCAGCTCTCAAGGTTGAAACACCTTATGATCAACCTGAAGCTGTTGAAACTGAAACCTTTGAGACCACCCCCTTTGAGGTTAAAACTGGAGCCGAACAGGCTAAAGCTCCAGTCAAAAAGGCCACTGGTAACAAGCCTTTACCTCAAAAGTCTAAGGTGCCCAAGACCCGAAAGACTAAAGCTCCAGTTGAACCAAGGTCCAAGGTTCAACTGCCTGAAGAAAATAATATTTTGGTTAATCTGGAAAGTCAACTCCAACTTTTGTCTCGGCAGGTTCAGAGTTGTACTGCCCGGATTAACAATCTGGAAGGAGGTTTATTACCTCCAGTTTTCAAACAAAATATTAAACCACTCCCTTCAATACCTAAACTAAAGAATGTTCCATCTGGAACAAAATCTGGTAAAAATAAGGGGAGTAAGTATCAAATACCAATCGTTTTTACTCCTGCACCTGGAGCTGGTGATAAGGCTCCAGATGCAGCCTCCAGTTCAACACCACAACAATCTACTGTGACTTCTGTAGAGAAGTCCAGCGAACCCAACAAGAAAAGATGGGTTCACAAAAAGAACTAATGATTTTTGTGTGTGTGTAGGGCGATCGAAATAAGAATATCTGGTATCTGGACAGCGCTGCTGGCCGGACTATGACCGGATGTAGCCCCTACTGGAAGAGTTCACTGTCCAAGATGGACCGACAGTGACGTTTGGTAACGATCAATCTGGAAAGACTGAAGGATATGGTGTGCTCATAATGGACAAGTCGAATTCAAAAGAGTTGCATTTGTGAATGGTTTGAAATACAACCTGATCAGTGTCAGCCAACTTTGTGATGATGGCTTCAGAGTTTTGTTCGATATTGCTCAAGGCACCATATTTAACAAGGATTGGAAAGTGGTGATGATTGCACCAAGAAAAGGAAATGTGTACATCATGGATATGGAACCAGCTCCAAAAGAGCAATGTTTCTATACCAAAGCTGATGAGGACACCAACTGGCTATGGCATAAAAGATTATCTCATCTTAATTTTAAGAATATCAACAAGTTGTCTCGCAAACAACTGGTTGATGGGATACCTCAAATTTCTTTCAATAAAAAAAAACCATGTCCAGGGTGTGAGATGGGCAAGCAGAAAAGAGCCAGTTTCAAAACTAGGCAAAATTTTAGCATCACTGAACCTCTTCACATGCTACATATGGATCTCTTTGGTCCAGTGAATGTTCAAACTAGAGCTGGAAAGAAGTACACTCTAGTTGTGGTTGATGAATTTACCAGATACTGCTGGGTGGTATTCATCAAATCCAAAAGTGATGCATCTGCTGAAATCATCTCTCTCATTAAAAGAATTGAGCTCAAGTATACTCGAAAAGTTTGTCAGTTGCGAAGTGATAATGGTACTGAATTCCAAAATAAGGTACTTGAAACATTTTGCAATGACACTGGCATCTCTTAAAACTTCTCATCAGTTCACTCTCCAGAGCAAAATGGAGTTGTGGAAAGAAAGAATCGTACACTGATAGAAGCCGCCAGAAGTATGCTATCTGAATCTGGTCTTCCCACCAGTTTTTGGGCTGAGGCAGTTGCAACTGCTTGTCACACCAAAAACCGGTCAGTCTACATCAAGAGACATAAGAAGACTGCCTACGAAGTACTCAGGAATCGTAAACCAAATATTGGATACTTCCATGTATTTGGTTGTCCAGTTTATATACTAAATGATTCCAGTCAGCTTGAAAAGTTTGATGCAAAAGCTGATGAAGGGGTATTTTTAGGCTATTCAGATATTCGTAAGGCCTTTAGAGTTTATAATTATAGACTCCAAAAGGTTCATGAGACAACTCATGTCACATTCGATGAGTCAACTGAAGCAATCAACAAGAGACCAAGCCTTGATATTACTCCAGTCGTTCCAATCAACTTTGGTGAAACTGACCAAGTTCATCGGTCAGTTGTTTCACCAGATGATGTTTCCAATTACAACAAATTGAAACCAGTTAAGAAGAAGAACACCTCCAGTGACACATCATTTTATCCCTCCATCAATTTCAACTTACCACAAGAATTGGTGATTGGATCTGATGTACGTGCCACTCCAATATCAGCACCAGTTCAAACATCTACTTCTCCAGTTCTTCATGAAATACCTTCTAATGAGGAATTTCATGATGCTAACCGAGACCTCATTGACTCTGATGAGGATGTAGAAGTTGTTTGGACTGATCCTTCTCCAGATGCTGCTGCAACTGAAGAAGATCTCTGTAACATCCCAAAACTTAAACGCATATGTTGACTAACGTCGTTAGGTCAAATTCTAAGTCCGTGATATGTTTATGTGGAAAATATGTGTTTATGTGCCCTATATGTGAGATTTAATTATCTTTAATGAGTGACAATAAAGTAGACTTAATGATGTGTAAAAGGTCTATGTAGTGTGCGAAAGTGCTTCCATGTGTTATGTATATCCCCATTAGGTGTTTAAAGGTGTAATAAAGCTAATATGAAGTCCAGGGACTAAATTTGACAAAAGTGAAAGTTGAAAAACGGGATTAGGGCTAGGATTAGCCTAATCTCCTTCCTTTAGCAGCCATAATCACTTCAAAGAACAAACCTAAACAACCTTTCAATCCTTCTTGAAATTCTAAAGCATCTCTTCAAGTTTTACGTAGATTGTTGGTGTCTTTTGGGCTTGATTTTGATCGGCCATTGTTAATTACAGGTAATGATCGGTTTGTTGATCATATTTTCAGATTTAGGGTTGTTTTATTGTGAGTCAAAAACTGATTTCAAAAGGTTTTGTCAAAGGATTAAGGTTAAAGAAGCGTTTTGGTGAGTTAACGTACAAAATGGTGTCAAACGAGTTTGTAATCGATCCGGATGATCAAAATGTGTTTAATTGTGTCAAAATCATGTTTTGGAAAAGCCTAGATGAATCCAAGGTTGAAAAATCGAAGAACTTAGTCGTTTTTGAAAAACAGTCGAACCAGTGTTCGAACGAAGTTAATCTTCGTTTTATGACTATCTTCGTAAGTTATGTTAAGTTCGTTCTAATGCTATTTTCGTTGGCCAAGTTCGTAAGAAGGAGTTTTGTTAAATTCGTGAGTTAAAAACTATCTTCGTTTAAGCCATTTTTTCGTGAAGTAAACCCAACGAATATTAAGTTCGTAATCTATTTTCGTAAAATGAAGCCAAACGAAGTTATGGTCTAAATTCGTAAGTTGTAAAGTAACGAAGTTAATACTCAAGTTCGTAAGAACAGAGTAAACGAAGTTAAGGCCTAACTTCGTAAGGTGTAATCTGGACTTTACGTAGTCAGTCCTAAGGTCATACGAGAGTCGTTTTAAGGTCCCAAATGACTTATATTTCATATGTTAATGTACGATAGGTGTCGGGGATTACTATTAAGCACTATTAGCTCTCTGTTTGCTCGCGTACACTACTACGAGGTAAGATACACTACTTTTGTCACGCTGAGGGTGCAACGAAAATGGTTTGTAAACTATAACCTCCAAAACGGTAATGTATAACTCATATGTGGTTGGGTTGATATGGGAGGTACTCGGGGATTAATGATGACGATGTTTATGCCTAAAATGCTTCCCCGTACACATGGTTATGATATGATATGCAATGATGATGATATGCTTAACGATATGATATGATGTGATATGATATAATGAACGGTGGTTAATGACGTGTTGTAATGTTGATATGTGCATGTATATGTGGCTTGTTCATCTAGAACACTAGACCTTTTTAGGTTGCCATGACACGTGCACGTTTTAAGGGCCCTAACGTGAAAAGATGATAGATGTGGATTAGTTTAGGATTAATGTGGAAACCTAAACTAAACGTGGTAAATGCTCGAGCTAATTAGATGTTAAGTGTTATGCATAACCCGTGCCTGATGTGGTAATAGGTACGTATAAATCGTGCTCGCATGTGGGAGAGTACGTAGTGCCCGTATGTGGGAGGGTACGTTAAAATGGTTGCTCGGGTGGCTCCTTGCAACAAGTCATATGTGGCGAGTAGTTCGGGTGGCCTGATGACCCACCTAATGTCGTGAACATAACGTGCTACTCATGGATCGACATTGTCTTTCCTTAACGGTAACTTCGGTTACATCTTAACGGTGACCTAGTCACAACTTAATGAGATGAGATGAAATGACGAAATTGATTAGGCACACTTAGGGTCATGGACTCTATGCTTATATGTGATATGGATACGTTATGTGGTGATATAAATGCCTAAATCAAATGACGTAATGTTTTAAAGTGACGTGTTTAATGGATGAAATGTTTTGCTTAAACCTGGTGTCATCTTACTTAGCTTTATAGCTAACACTTGTTTCTTCTTATGTGTTGACACCCCTCAGGTTAAGTAGTGAGATGTCGTGTGAAGCTTTGGCGAGAGATGGGTAGATGATCAGGATGGCTTTAGCTTACCCAATAACTTCGCATAGACTTAATGTTAATGATTTCCTTTATGGAACTATAGTAATGACTATGTTATGGTTGCTTTATGTTGGGCAATCTTATGGATTTCTTTTATTACTGATTTGATGCTATTAGTAACACCACTTATGTTTCTCAACTGTTTTCATTGGTTGAGGTTTTTAATAAACTGTTTCCGCTTTATTGACGCCGTTAGGCGAAAATTTTTGGAAATCCATATTTTTTACGAAACGGGTGTTACAATCTCCAAGTGACTTGCACTGATATTGTAGTTCACCAGCCTAGTCAATACACTAGATGGACTCGAGCCCATCCAATTGAACAGATTGTGGGTGATCCAACTAGTGGGGTTCAGACTAGAAGAGCCACCAGTGAGCAATGCTTAAACGTCACCTTCTTATCTTTAATTGAACCAAAGAAGATTGACGAGGCTCTGGCAGACCCAAGCTGGGTGGAAGCTATGCAAGAAGAGCTCCTCCAGTTTGAAAGGAACAATGTTTGGGAGCTTGTTCCTTGTCCACCAGGGTTAAAGAAAGAACCTATTGGTACCAGATAGGTCTACCGAAACAAAATGGATGAAGATGCCATGTTGTAAGAAACAAGGCCAGACTAGTTGCCCAGGGTTATTGTCAAGCAGAGGGCGTTGACTTTGATTAAACTTTTGCTCCAGTTGCAAGACTTGAAGCCATAAGAATATTTTTGGCTTATGCAGCCCATCTGCAGTTCAAGGTCTTCCAGATGGATATCAAAAGTGCGTTCCTTAATGGAACATTGGAAGAAGAAGTTTATGTTAAGCAGACTCCAGGTTTCATCGATGAGAAGCATCCTCATTGGGTTTATAGACTGAACAAAGCATTGTATGGTCTAAGACAAGCCCCAAGAGTCTGGTATGATACTCTAACTAAACATCTTCTTAAAAATGGCTTTCAAAGAGGTGCAATAGATAATACCTTGTTTATCTTGAAAGAAAGAGGTAATATCTTATTGGTACAAATTTATGTTGATGACATTATTTTTGGTTCAACTGATGATGCAATGTGTAAAAAGTTTTCTAAATCATGTCATCTGAGTATGAGATGAGTTTAATGGGTGAATTAACATTTTTCTTAGGTCTTCAGATTAAGCAAACTGAAAATGAAATTTTCATAAACCAAGGAAAATATGTCAGAGATTTGTTATGAAAATACAAATATGATTCAATCCCATCGAAAAACACACCTATTGCAGCACCATTGAATTTGGACTCTGACCCAACTGGCAAACCAGTTAACATAACTGACTATAGAGGTATGGTTGGTTCACTGATGTACTTAACTGCCAGTCGACCAGATATAATGTTTGCAACATGTTTATGTGCCAGGTTTCAGGCTAATCCTAAAGAATCACATTTGCACGCTGTAAAGCGTATCTTTAGATACCTGAAAGGGTGTCCTAATCTTGGTCTTTGGTACCCCAAAGGCTCAGGATTAGATCTAATGGCTTATTCAGATTCTGATCATGCAGGTTGTAAGATAGATAGAAAATCAACAACTGGTGGTTGTCATTTCCTTGGAGGAAAACTGGTAAGTTGGACCAGAAAGAAGCAGACTTCAGTCTCTATGTCCACTGCTGAGGCAGAGTACATTTCTGCGGCCAGTTGTTGTGCCCAGATTCTCTGGATCAAGAACCAGTTACTAGATTATGGTCAAAAATATACAAGGACCCCAATCTTTTGTGACAACACCAGTGCAATTGCTATATCTCACAACCCAGTGATGCACTCCAAAACAAAGCATATTGACATCAGGTATCATTTCATTCGAGATCATGTTATGAAAGGAGACATTGAAATTCATTTCATCCCTACTGACAAACAGTTAGCTGATGTTTTTACAAAACCTCTCGATGAGAAAACTTTTAAACATCTCATCAGCGAACTGGGAATGTTAAATCCTTAAATGGAGCTTTCTTTGTTATTGAACGCGTCAGTGACACTGATGAAGTTCTCCAGTTGAGGAGGTCCAGATTATCCTTGCTCGCCAGGCTATCGAACGCCTTCGTGATACTATCTTGGCACTAATTGATATCTGGATCATCATTTTAGGGGGAAAGACTCAAAATAATTTTCTGACTAAAATTCGTTTTTGTTGAAAATGCAACTGGAGAACTCTTCAGTTGGAAACTGGTACTGGACTGATCCTCCAGTGACCAGGTTCAGTCTTTGTCTATTTTTTATAATGTTACAAATACTTGGTCAATATGTGTGACACGTGATGATACTCGAGTGTTTTACACCACTTGATATCGTGATCTAACGTGTTTGAAACCAATTTTAGTACTTGACAACTGTTTGTATTGGGAAAACAAAAGGTGAGTGGGCTCATGGGTAAGATAAGCCGTCGTAGCATTTAATGCTGACATGGAAGCATTTAATGTTTACATGGCAAATTATTATTTTATTTCAAAATTCAAACCAACCTTGTTGAAAATATCTACAAAAAGGATTTTGTTTATTAAAATATAATTTTGGTGTTTCATTGGGATCTTGAATCCCTTTATAAATACCCTTATTTACTCCGAACTCATTTACTTCTTTCTCTTACATTCCTTCATTTACTTCCAATCATCAAAATTGCTTCATTCTTCTCTCTGCTTCACAAATCAAGAACCCTAAATCCCAAATTTTCAATTTCAATTTCCTATGGCTCCTAGATCATCTCGTTCAAGAGATGTAAATCTCTTGACTGTTCCATATGCTCCTTCACCAGATGTCAAACCGGCATCTGGTGCTCCTAGTAATGCTTCAGTCATCAAATTAAATCCAAACAATCCGATGGCTAGCTTACGAGGATCTCAAGGGTCCGATACCCTTATTGGTAGGATCCAAAAGTTTTTACAGGATTCTCCAATAGGACCCTCATTCTCTCTTAACCCACACAAGTTGTTTCACAACTACTTGTGTGAGTTCTGGTACACTGCCAGTCTTTCTTCTGATTGTTCCTCCATCAGTTTCACTTTAAAGGATGGAACAATCCAGTGTATCTTGACCGCCGACGTATTGAGGGATGCCTTACGCCTCAATTACTGGAGAGAGGGTGAATCTCCAGTCGTCTTGCCCCCTAACATAAATTTTCGTCAAGTACTTCTTGAAATGGGACACAAGGAGTGCTTGGACAATGGGGTGCTGAAAACGAAAGGTGCGATGACCATGAAGGGCCTTACACCTTCATGGAGGTATTTTTTCATCCACCTGGTGGAGAGCATGGGTGGGAGTTCTGGTGGACTTGACCAGATTAACACAAGCAGAGATGGCTTACTGCTTGTGGAACGGATTGAGAGTGGACTTTGCAGATATTTTGTATAGAAGCCTAGTACAAAAACTGAAGGGCTCCAGGGGTGTTTGTATCCCCTTTTCAAGGTTCCTCTCACTTTGTTTTAAGCATATTCTGGGCAGAGAAGCATATAATAGTACAGATTCACCGTACACTGCTCCAGATATGCTAAGGAATTTAGACTCTCTAGTATCTGAAGCTGGAGAGGTCGAAATTCCTGAACGAATGCAACTGGCATTCGCTTCAACTGATGCACCTGTGGAAGGTGAGTCAGAAAGGCAACTGGGTGAGCCTCAAAATAATGAGGGACCCTCCAGTTCGCCTAATGTTATGGTTGAGGATAGAGCAACCATAACTGAAGCAACCCCAATCTCATCTATCCCTGGTGAAGATACTTCGGTATCTGATCCTCCAACAGATGTACCCATCCAGGAAACTGGGGAAGGTCATCTGGAGACTGACCAGGAAACTGGTCAGCCCTCAGTTACATTCATGGATCTGGACATGAATGTTAATGACGAGGAAATCCTTATAGAATCTTCGGATTCTGAAGGTACTGAATCAGACTTGGAGATTCTTGATGCTTCTGTACAAGCTCAAGACCCTTCATCTCCAGTCTCCCTTCCAGACGCATCAATTTCACTTTCACCCCCCCAAGAAAATGTGCCTACTGATATATCTTTACCAACATATTCCGCTCCTTCACCAACTGGGCAATTCTCACTTGCTCGAGAAATGCCCCCACCACCGTCGCCGTTGTTCACACCTGAGCATTCTCAGCATGAACAACACTTTGATTTTCCAGTCCTTTCTTCATCCACCACTCCAATTATATCTTCAACTGCTGGTTTGACAACTGGGGAGACTTCCTTAAGTTTGCCTCCTCCAGTTGCTCCAGTAGTAACTGCTCGTGATCCAGTGACACCTTCTCCTTTGTCACTGGACAGTCAAGTTATCTCCATTCAAGCCGATCTCCAAAACCTTCTAACCAGGGTGGAGGAGATTCAGAAGACACTTGACAAAAACACCAAGTCTTTCTCCAGATACCACAAGGACTCTTTGACAAACATCAAAGTGGTTGATCTGGGGATTAACAAGTTTTCATCTAATGAAGACTTGGTGTTCCACAAATTAAATGAGTTGGTCACTAGCTGTAACAATCTGGCTGGTACTCTAAAAGAAGCCTTTGACCTAACTCACTCCAAGGTCACCAGTTCAATCTCCAACTTGCTAGGAAATACTGTCAGAACTTCAGAAGTTGATTTGCAAGAGATTGAAAGGCAGGTAAAGGAACTTATTGAAAGACCTGGCCTAGATATAACTGGACTTGGAGAGCAGTTGATGACTTCGGTTGGTCAGAAAATAGAGGATACGCTGGGTGCTAGAGAAGGGCAATTGGTTGAAAGGGTGATGTCTGAGATCACCAAGCTGGCCACTCCTCAGGTTGATCTGGCCCCACTCACCAGTGAGATCAACCAGTTGAGAGGCAGCATTGAAAGTTTGAACACCCAGGTATCTCTACATGCTCAATCCTTAGAGAAACTGACAACTGAAGTGGAGAATCTGAAGAAGAAAGATGATGAAGTGAAGGATAAGGTTGTCTCTGGTTTGGACGAAGACTCCAAGATCTTGAATGCATTGAAAACTGGTCAAGAACAAGTAACTGCCAATGTCTTGACCCAGTCAAAGGAGACGAACCACTTGTGGAGATCCTTCCGGATGATGTGTGGAATCTTTAAGGAGTGCAAGAACTTGCAATCGTGGCAGCCTCTTGACCGGTTGCCATCTCACCCCTCTGAATGGGAAGGTATTCGGGCAGGTCTAGATGCTGCCAAGGGGGAAAGAAGTCAAGTCCTTGCACCAGTTGCATCTGGAAGAACCTCATCTGGAAGAGAATTGATTGTGGCTACCAGTACTGAAGCTGGTGAGCAAAGAGTTGGTGGATCCGGTGATGATGGAGATAGGGGGAATGTTGTTTTGGATAAGGGTAAAAGTTTGGCTGTTGAAGTATCTGCCCAGCCGGCCACTGATGAAATGTTAGAAACTGGTAATACTGACATACTTCCTCCAGTTTCAGATAGTGATAGCAGAAGACTGGCCAGACTTGGAAATGATATTAAAGAAAAGAAAAAGATGAAACAAAGAAACCAAGCTGAAGCCAGGGCACATCTTGCACAAATCAAGTTACTTGATATGAGTGATGCCAATCTTTTGGGTATCACTAAGGAGGAGTATGTTAGGATAAAGAATGATCCCAGGATAGTTGACCAGTTGAAAGAAATACTGGATGTAGAACTGGACAGACACTATGCTGAGGATGAGGCTGAATTTGATGCCAGAAGTTTAAACATTTCAGTGGAGAAGGCTAAGGAGATAAGGGCCAGTGGGATTCTTAAACGAATTAAAAATGTTAAGAAGGTTGTGAAGAAGGTTTTGAATCCACCAAGAAGGATTCCACAACCAAGAAGACCACTGTCTAGAGATGCTGACCTTAGCACATTTGTTGAACCAACTGGAGAGGTTTCAAATGAAGACATCAAGTCCGCTGTACTGGCTGCTGGTGCTGGGAGTATAAGAATTACAAATGAATCTAAAGCTAGAAGCTACTACTCCCAGATCATGTCAACCAGAAGACATAGTGGTACTATTAATGGTGTAAATGTAACAATCAAGCCAGGCACCAAAGTTTTTCAAGTTGAAGTTAGTTATACCAGGGGGCCACTGGTTAAAACTGACAATCCTGGTGCTATGCAATATGGGTTCAGCGAATGGGTTGAGATGGTGAATGTACTAGATGCGAAGGCACAAAAGAATAGGTTTGAGAAAGCATGGGTAAACTTTCTAAAGGGAAAATTCAACATAAAGAAAATCTTGAGCAAAAGTTGAATATTGATCCTGAAGATACTCAGCCTATCTCTTCAGTTGCCAAGAGAAGAAGAACTGGCGAAGGGCCATCTCATTAAGTTCTTTCTTCAGTTATCTACTTGTAATTTGTATTTACATTCTGTAACTTGTATAAATTCCATTTTCTTGTATAAATGAAGTTACCAATTTGTAACCACAAGGTAGATAATAGATTAAAATCTAACAAACCTAAAAGAAAAACCTAAGGCATTTATTGATCTATAAAAATGCCTTAGATAACTTAGATAGATTTAAATCGAACAAGTCTCTATAGTTCACACTTGTATAGATACAAGAACTAGAAAAAGACTTAGACTATATTTCTAGACAAATAGGGGGAATTTGTTAGGACCAGTTCACCTGGTAAACTGGCCAGTCTCCAGTTGCACCTGGAGACCCAGTTAAACTGTCCAGTGAACTGTCCAGTCTCCAGTTGCACCTGGAGACCTTAATGATTTGTCGAGAAATATATTGAAGTCCAGTTGCACCGTACAGTTAACGCAACTGAAGACTTCCTCCAGTTGCACCTGGAGACCTTAATGATTTGTCGAGAAATATATTGAACTCCAGTTGCACCTGGAGACCTTAATGATTTGTCGAGAAATATATTGAAGTCCAGTTGCACCGTACAGTTAACGCAACTGAAGACTTCCTCCAGTTGAGAACTGACCCAAGTTGAAGAAGCATTCCAGTTGAAGTCGAAGACAACAAATGGAAGATAGAGAATGGCAATGGCAGCGAAGCCCAGTTGGCATTCTAGTCAGTTACAAACTGGAGACCATCAGTGGAAAGCCCTTACAAAGCTTTACACTGATTACGAGGAATTGACTTGTATGCTTTATGTACCTTTACCCGGATAATAAGCTTTATCTTATTATTTAAGTATTAAAAGGTACATAAAGGTGGTTATGTAAAGTCACTTTAACATGCGACTTTACACTGCCTTTTAAGGAATTAAATGTTATTCCTTAAATGCTCCCAACCACATTTGTACGGTTAAAGTTAACATCCCAATGTTAACTTTGCCTATAAATACAAGTCATTGCACCACCAAGAATACGAAGTTATTTCACAAAGACGAATAACTTCACACTTTGCAAACCTGCAATATTCTTGGTGAACTTGTGCAATATTCTCTCAATCGCTAAAAGGAACATTTCACAACTTTAAGTGTTTTGATTGTCTTGAGAAATTCCGAGTGTAGATCAATTGTATTTCATAGGTTGTTAGGATATTTACATTCGTGTATTATCTTGGTTCCGCATCAACCTTGTAATTTGTTTAACTTCAATAAATAAATTACACATTGAAAAATACATATTGTCTCATCAAGTTATCTTACAAGTTATTTGTATTATTGCATTGTTCTTTACTTATTGTCATTTATATAAGTAATCTATCTAGAACTTGGTATATACACACTGCAACTGGTCGTCTCCAGTTCAGTGCTTATATTGCAAAGTAACTCCACCATCGACATAGAGGTGTCTTCAGTAGTACCATCTAACGAGTTGGGACTTACATAAACAGTAATGATAAATATAATATATGTTTAGTTAGACTTTGGATTTGGCTTAAATTTTTACAATCACATCAAAATCGGAACTCGTAAGCATAGTGGATGATGACAAATAGCCTTGTGATTTCGGATCGTAAACTCAAAATTTTGAAGTCTTCATGTTAATAACTTATTATAAGTAATATAAGTAATAGGAGTTAAAGAATTGAGAAAGAAAAGGAAGCAATTTTATTAATGAGAAAACGATCAATCAAATAAGGTTATAATGTGTTTTGTATCTTTAAGCCAAGAGTTAGAGTTTAATTCTAAGTCTAATAAGGAAACTGAATCTATATACAATTAAAAAAGCTAATTTAAATAAATTAAAAAGACACGTGTCGATCAACGATTACGCCACGTGTCGTTTCAAGAACATCTCAATCCTGTTTTAGTTTATTGGTAGATAAGGTGATGATCCGTATTGTTATATTTTTCAGTTGTATATTTATTATTTAAATGTTTTATAATATTTTCCTGTATAATAAGAAGCATACGGATCATTTTCCTTTCTATATATAAATGAGTCATTGCAAATGACACTAACTCACACCAAAAGCTAGAAGATCGAACATCCAAATCCACCATGGAAGAGATGTTTAAAACACTTCCTCAACACACTTGTTGTTGGCCACCTAAAGCAATGGTCTATAATTATCAAGGCTTTTGGAACTCTCAACAACACATTGAAAAAATAATCATGGCTCAAGAAAGCTTCAAGGCCCAACCAAGTAATGTGTTCATATGCAGTAGTCCCAAAACCGGGACAACTTGGCTAAAGGCCTTGGCTTTCGCTATCGTAACTCGAGAAAAGTTTACTGATCAATCAACTTCTCCTTTGCTCAAAATGAGCCCTCATGATTGTATCCCTATGATAGAGGGAAATCAACTTCAAAAAAGTGATGACAATATTCACCAACTTGTGGCTACACATCTTCCTTGTGTTTCTTTGCCAAATTCAGTCATATCTTCGGATTGTAAAATTGTTTATGTATATAGGAACATAAAAGATGTAATAGTTTCTCATTACAACTTCGTAAGAGAAGCAGTAAAAATGTCTCCCGAGGCCCTTTGAAAAAGCATTTAATGAGTTTCTTCAGGGCGTTTCATGGTATGGACCATATTGGGATCATATATTGTGCTATTGGAAAGCAAGTATGGAAAGGCCCAATAAATTTCTTTTGTTGAAATATGAAGATATGAAAAGTGATCCTAAAAGTAATGTGAAGAGGCTTGCGGAGTTCATTGGGTATCCTATTTCGATTGAAGAAGAGAATGCGGGTGTGGTTGATGACATTATAAAGTTGTGTAGTTTTGGCAATTTGAGCAACTTAGAAGTAAACAAAAATGGAAGTTTGAAACGAGGCCATGTTGGGGTCGAAAACCGAATTTATTTCAGAAAAGCTAAAGACGGAGATTGGGAGAACTACTTCACAGATGAGATGAAAGAAAAAATAGACAGATTGATTGATGAGAAAATGGGTGAGACTGGTTTAGTCTTAAAATGAAACTTGCAACCATTGAAGACGTGCATGTATGCTCTTCATAAATCTTCTATACTTTGTAATGAATAAATTGCTTTATTTCAGTCTAATGATTGAAATGGCATGGTTTTATTTTATGTATCTTTTTGTGTTTTTATTTTGTTTGTATGTATTTAATTGTCCAAAACGATTTTTATATTATTCAAAATCACTAGGTATGTTTGCGAACAGACTGTATAAACTAACTCGAAAGAATTAAAACCCGCGAATAACATACATACAGTTGTGCCTAAAAAAAAAAAAACCATACATATAGTTGTAAGTAATAAACACAAAAGCTCCTTGACTTGGGAAAACTGGTGTAAAGGAATGTTGTTGTGATACTCTTGTATATATGTTATGTATATAATGCCTCTGTTTTTGGAGGTTTTTGAATGAATGAAAGTCAATTTTCAAAAAAAAAATAAACACAAAAGTTTAACAAAATTTAAAAAGTACTACTTACTATGTGGTAAAAATCAACACATGTCCTTCACTTGGACACATGTAAGTGATGAAAATTTTTGTTCTTGAGATATGTGTTTGAATCTAGAGATGTGTTTGAAATTGGTGAATGAAATTGAATATATCTATGACTTAAAATTTCAATATTGATTTTAAGTTTTGACAGTGTACACATTCTAATGCATGATGTACCATACACCATAGCCACATTAAATCAATAACTTCCACTACTCGCCGCCGTCGCCACCAACCACCAATTGTCGCCGCCGCCACCAACCACCAATTGCCGCCACCGCCACCAATTGCCACCGTCACCACCGTCGCTACCGCCGCGTGCCACCACCATCCATCACCGCCACTACCGCCGCCATCGCCGTCGCCGCCATCACCGCCTCTACTGCCGCTCGCCACCACCACCCGTCACCGCCACCACCGCCGCCGCCATTACATCACCACCACCGCCGCCACCTCTATCACCGCCGTAACGCGCGAGTGTCTTTCTCTCGTAAAATATAAAATGTGATGTATTCTTAAAAAAGTATCAATTTTTTATTAAAGGCAAAACGGATAAAAAAAACACCCCAACTTTGATGCACCAATGTCGGATTCAAATCCTGACAACGTTTTAAAGGTTTTGCTCTCCTATATGTAGATGGGTATAACATTGTTAAGGTTTCTTCACCACATTTGCATGTGGCAAGATTCAAAATCTTGACCCCTAAAGAAACCACAAAGAAAAACTCCTTAACAGTGTCGAGTGGGCTATCTATTTATTACTCCCTCCGTCCCAATTTAAATGTCCTATTTTGACTTTTGAAGTCTTTCTTTCGCAACTTTGACCGTAAATTGTTTCGTGTGTGTTATACAATAATTGATGTAAAATATATGGATAGATTGAGCTTTAGATATATTTTTCATTGATATAACTTTCATTAGATATTATATTATACAAAGAAAAATACTCTCGGTCAACATTAGATAAGAAAGACTTAGCAAGTCAAATTTAGACATTTAAATTGGGACGGAGGGAGTATCTCTTTTTAGTTTTAACCTTTAATTGAATTTAATGTAATATTCAAGTTGTTACAAGAATTATTATAGGCTGATTTGTTAGAAAGATAAATCATCTATAAAAGGTATCAGTTCGGCCATAAAATCAGCTAAAAATACAACGGTAGATAGTAAATCAACTTCTTCAAATTGAACCCGTAAACTTATCAATTCGGACCCGACTCGTATAACCTGATTATTACATGGGTTTGCAAATTGACAGGGTCGACTTTGAAATATCATTAAAATTGACTAGCATGGTACCCGCGCGTTGCAGCGGATACAATTAACATCACAAAATCATCCCCGAATTGAGCATGTTTAAATCACAATGCTATACATATACTAACAAGGGTGGGTTGTGTGCGTTCAAGGGGTGGTTGTGTGTGTTCAAGGGGTAGTGAATAAGGAGGGTATAAGTGTAATTTCGTCATGTGTAATTTTCAACATGTAGGAGAGATGGTGTTATTCTTTTTATAAAGAAGTATAGATATATTAGAAAACTTACACCGCTACTATTTCATTCATTTATCTAGCACTAGCATTGTTTTCATCTTTAAAACTACTAGTCATTTAATCATTCATTGATAACAACTTTTTTTACACAATTATTAAAAATGAACACAAAAATTATTACTAGCATGTGTAATCATACTTTGTAACCATGTCATCAAACAAATGGTCAAACAAATATGATACAACAGATAAATGAGGACCATAAATCAAATAATTAGCGTATTAAAAAGAGTAATTTAAAAAGCTTGGGTTAACGTGTTGAACCGAGAACCCAAGAGACCAGCCCTGACCGCGCCTGGAAAAAAAAAATCAAGTTGATGTAAAGGCGGAACTAGGATTTCAAGTTTAAAAGAGCTTCCATATTTAACATAGTACTTATTGAAAAAAATCAAACAACATAATAAAGTTAATTGTTTACAAAAACTATTATTACTAGAAAGACAAAATTAGCAAAAACTATTATTTACAAACTTCATTGTCAAGTATAATAAAAATGTAACTGGAGCAATATGGTGAAAGTTATATATAATCGATTAAAGAGAACAAAAAGAAAAGGGAAAGAATCGAAGAAAAGTAACCTGTGAATTGAATGTGATTGTGCTTGTGGGAAGATGCAGATAGCAAATGCCTATGGACTACTGGTTCGGTTTTGTTAAGAAGAGTCAAAAGACTTGTTAAGGGTGGCTAGACCTAGACATTTAATTAGTGGTCATGGGCTGAAAAGTGTGCACTAGAATTGGGGCTTTTGGCAGGGGCTCAATTCTAACATTAACATATGTCCATAGTTTGTTGCTAAAAATCTTATATATTGAGCACCGACCATATAATATCTAGCATATCATATCATAAATAAAGAACATGATTGTATATGCTAAACTAACATTTATTGATAATGGTTTATATGAATTACAAATGAAAAGAATACAAAGATTATCTCCATGAACTACAATAACCAATTAACCATAACTGTGAAAAAATTATTGTGATTCTTACACAAAGTCGGTACGATGCCTATTTCTACAGAAAATCAAAACCAAATGCAACTAGTGCCTCTTCAATCACATTCATCAAGACAAATAGATCGAACCGTCATACCATACCAACAAAAATAGCTATAGCCAACCCCAGTTTAATGAACGATTTAGTCGACGAGGTTGTTAGGCCTACAGAATTAGGCGCATTCGTTGTGGGACTAAAAGATGGAGATGGCAAAGAAGCCAATGCTGGTGGATTCGACACTGATGGAGTTGGAGCCAATGTTGAAGAAACCTTTTGAACGTTAATGTCAACCTTTTGTCCGGCTTGGCAATGACCTGGGACGGCGCAGAGGTAAAAGTGGTGGCCGTATGTCTTTATACTGATAGAGTCATTGCCTGTAGAATGGGTCGCAATGGGCGCAGAGATATTGCAGGATCTGTAGTCCGCATGACTGACTTGCATCACATTGTGAAATTGCTTGCTGTATGCGAAAACTGAGATACCAATAAATATAATTAGCATATAGAAAGGGTTAAAGAAACAACATTGATGGATAAGTAGCTGGTCATCATTTACCTTTGTTTTATACCATATATTGTAAACCAGATATCTCTTGGACAATAAGGAATTTAAAACTATTTATATTATGGAATTTTCGTTGTTTAATATATTGTTGCATTTATTTTTAAACGGTCAACAAACTCTAAAGCTCAGAACTTCGTCGGGATGATACAATGACGAAAAGTCATTGCAAGCTGGCCCAACCCAGCAATATGGAGCCCAACCCCAATTGCACCGATTTTAAGAAAAAACCACATAGAAGCCAAGCCGAAAATCGAACTTTCGCCTGGTGGGTAAAACTCAGTGTACCTTACCACGCACACCATGAACCATTGGCTTCTATATTGATGCATTTAAATAAAAATCAATAAAATAAAAACTTTAATTAATTTTACAGTTTTGAACTTTCTAATCAACTCTTGTAGTCTTGTGTGTTTTTTTATCTCATAAAGTAGTCTTCTCAAAATAATTGTGAATTCTACATTGGGTTTCTCTCTCTTCTCTCTCTCTTTACCCTCTCTGCTCTTCAAACGGCTCTTTCTCCTGGATCTTAGATCGGAGATTGAGCATATGTTTTTGAGATCCAGAACCGAGTTTTTGAGATTGAGAGCTTGAGATCGAGATTATCCCCAGGTTTTGGTTTCCACTCCGGTGGATCTAACCATATTTTTTTCATGTATGGGCCGGAGGTCCATTCCACCTCGGTGGATCTGGAAGCAGTCTCTCTACCTTTGAGTAGGGGTAAGGTCTGTCTACATCTTACCTCTCCCGTACCCCGGCTATGCCGGGATTGAGTACCGTTGTCGTTGTCATTTTGTGGAAACTTTATAAACATGTTTGACATATGACATATAAAGTACATGTTTTTAAAAGAAGCACTAATATGAGAGAATGAGAGATGAAATTATCACAGTCTGATGATTAAGCTAGTGGCACTGCTTTAAAACCACAAATCAAAAGCTAACAAAAGCAAGAACAACCACCACAACAAGTCAACAACTATATATCCGTAGATCTACTTTAGCAGATATACGGGGTATGTGAAAAACTAACAAATGCAAATAAATTATAAAATGAATTTAAAGTAATTAATTGTATAGGCTTTTATCATTTTTTTTAAGTCTTACACTATAAGCAAAGTCATTATGCATTTATTAAATCTTTTTTGTTCCTTTTTGTGTAAGTAATAATTGTATCTTACAGCAAATGAGTTGGTGGTCCATTGTTAAGGTTTTAGACATTGGGGAAATTCATTAGGGTTCGAATCCTATTTACTACATTTGTAGGAGTGGATTATTAAGGGGTTTTCGAGCTCTTTTTTTTTATATAAAAAAAAATATTGTATCTTACAAAAAACTTTCTTTAAACACACAAAATTGAAGTCACTCAAATGGAATGTTTTAACTATAACTAACATGTATGTATCAAGTGTGTATTTTTCATGTTTGTGACCGACATGATTAACTAATTAACAATATATGTGTATAAATGCATGTTATCATAGTAATTTGCTTTAATAAAAAAAAGGCTAATATACCCTTGGGATAAGTTTAAAGCATCTTAATTAGGTTTTGTTAATTAAGGATATATAGCTAAAGTGATGTTTAGTAATATATGTAATAAAAAGTTGAAAAATGCTAAACGCAACATTTAGGCTGCATTTAATGTTCATAAAAAATTTGTACCTTTCACATCAAAAGCTCATCCTATGAATTTTATGATAAATGTACAACTATTTAATACACTTTAACTAAACATTTTCTTATGCATGCAAAACATATTAAATTAGCACAATCTTTATATATATGCATAATTTTATTATAATTAAGGTAATTATGCATTAACTAATCAGCCTAAATATAGATTGTGCATTAACTAATCAGCCCAAAAGAACAAAGAACCATAAAAGAAGGAACATGAGAAGAAAGAATATATGAAACATGTTACATACCTATGGTATCAGTGTATCACCAAGTTTGAATGTTTTAGTAGCAGCCCACTGTTTGTAATTAACATTTGAATCCTTTAGTAAAAACAACGCACGCATACATACATATACATATTTATATATACATGTACAACAGTAACAAATCAAACGAAATCAAATAGCAGATTAAAAAGACCACAAAAACAACCATAAAAGGAAAGAAAGAGGAGAAGAAAACATATATAAAACATGTTACATACCAATGGTGTCACCAAGTTTGAAGGTTTTAGTAGCAGCCCACTGTTTGTAATTAACATTGCCAATGGTGGTCCAACCAGCTGAGTCTCCAACTGTATAAACAGCTCCAATGGCTAGCTCCATCAGTGAACCACAAACCACCATGGTCATATATAGTGCAGTTAATCTCTTATTCTCCATCTCTCTCTCTCTCTCTCTCTTATATTATATGATAATTTATGTTGGCTTAAATATAGCTTAAGAGTTTAAACCTATTTATAAGTGTGTTTTTGTATGTTTGTGTGTGGGAATGTGGGAGTCTTTATCTTTTATAGGTGGTAGTTGGATCATTTAAGTTAGGACTTCTGTTGTCTTGGGTATAGCATATGTTAATGAAAGAGGTTTCATTCTTTTTTCACTTTTAAAAAAAACCTTTAGGGGTTGTTATATTGAAAAGAATCCAACTATATTGCTTACAATTGTAAGTTTTAAGATAAACATCATCTCTAAATAACTTTTATTAAACTTTAACCATTGTAATGGGTAATGATGCGTATTCTTTTAACTTTTCCTTTTAAAAATCTTACTAACTACAAAATCATGAAATATTTCAAAATCAAGAGATAAGTTTAAAAAAAAGAGTTAATACAATCTACGTGTTATGTTTTATTAGTTTGAGGAAGAATTTTAGGAAGATAGTTTAATTAAGTTTTTCAAATTTTCCAATATTAAATTGTGTCCTTTTGTGGTTGGAACGATTTGATGATGACAGCCGATGGCAACAATATAAATGCATTTGGTGGATAACAATAGCATGTAGGATGTAGGAAGACTTGAAAGCAAAGGATGTCCTGTTGTTGCTTTGAGCATGCACATTGTGTTCTGATGTCATGATTGCATTTTACTATTGACTAGAAAACAATCATCCATTATCTTTATCTTTATATACTCCATATCTTAATCTTAATATATACTATAAGACAGTTGAACTAATGACATATTAACTAATTAAATCGTTCAATTTCATCAAATTGACTTTCGCTTATGTCATCATTTAGTTTAACTATAAATAAAAAATCCTAATAATTATTATCCAAATATATTATTATATTAATATTTATATTAATTTGTAGAAAAAGTCTCATTAATTTACACTTTTTTGTTTTCCATCAATAATTTACACTTTTTAATCCTGAATACTTAATTTATATTTATTTTTAGCCATCAACTTGAGAATTTTTTAAAATTTTAATCATTTAATTAATTAAAAAAAATTCAACATATGAAATATTGTCTACAAAAAATTATTTCAAAACCTAATGACTTATTAACCAATCAAATCGTTCAATTTCATCAAATTGACTCCGCTTATGTCATCATTTAATTTAGTTATAAATTAAATATTAAAAATTCTAATAATCCTTATCCAAATATATATTATATTAGTATTTATATTAATATTAGAAAAATCATTAAGTTTACACTTTTTTGTTTTAAAAGCACGATTTACAAAGAGGGTTACTTGAATACTAAATCAAATCAATATGAACTCAATTTAAGATTCATTCTATCTCTCAATAAAAAAAGGTACAAAATTTTCTCCCTTTTTATATATTAATTTTGCGTATTAATGTTTAAAGTTACAATTGTCACTCAAATCAAGAGTCCTAATTGTTATCAAAAAATATGAAAACAATCCTAATTGTTATCTAATTATCATAGGACAGATGATTGAAAATAAACCTATTCGTGTTATGGGCCCGCATCATGATCAAATACATATACTTGAATGTCAAGTATAGGATCACAAGTATGTATATATTTTAATTCTTAATTATCTTTTAAAATAATATCACATTATGAGTACAAACTGGTTTCAAAAAATTCTATAATAGAGGAATTATTGTAGCATGTGCCTTGTGAAATGACTACGACAAACAATTTCATCAATATGTCTCAGCTAATAATGACAGTGACGAACCTGTGATTATTATACTACAACTTGCAAAGTATAACACTTGAACTGTATATTTTTAAAATTATAAGTTTTATGACTTAATGTATGAACTAATATTGATAATATCGTAAAGCTCGTGTCCAGTGTTGGACACGGGTCTAAAATCTAGTACTTATTTAAAGGAAAGCATTGACTAAATTTACAATGTACTAAATAGAATGCAATTTCGGTTAATTAGTTAATTAAATATGTGGATAAGAGGCATTCGTAGCAATCTTATCTTAATCTTAATATATTAAAAGACAACTGCATAACCTCAATTAACCAATCACAACTCTCAATTTCTCTAATTTAATTAAATTAGCACATGTCATAATATAATTTACATTTTTTTTGTTTTCCATCATCAATTTACACTTTTAAACCTTTTTCTTAAAATAATAGTTTTATTGGAATAAAATACATAAAATATAAAACTCATGTTTATCCCAAGTATCCAACTAATTAAATAATTATTAAATAACTTATCAAATTATCAATGATTATATATATAAAAAAAATAATTATCTAATTTAATTAAATTAGCACATGTCATAATATAATTTACACTTTTTTGTTTTCCATCATCAATTTACACTTTTAAACCTTTTTCTTAAAATAATAATTTTATTGGAATAAAATACATAAAATATAAAACTCATGTTTATCCCAAGTATCCAACTAATTAAATAATTTTTAATAACTTATCAAATTATCAATGATTATATATATATAAAAATAATATATCTAACCGATAACAACTATATAATCTAAAACTTTTATGAAAAGCAAATACCACAACAAAAACTACAAGAAGTTTTTTAATTCTATGGTTAAGAAAACAGTTACAACAACAAAAATCTTGACATGATATTAATAGACCTACAAGTTAAATGATTTCATCAATGTTCCAGTATTACATTCTGTTACTTTGATTTTCATTACATTATTTATATTTGAATTACCGGTTTGTTCTTTCATAAATTTAATTACATTATTCTTTATATTCAAATTCACTGGTTTGTTATTTCACAACTTTGATTACACATATTTAATTTCATCTTTAATATATTATAAAGAATCCGTGTATTTGACATGGGTGTAAATCTAGTATACTTTCACAACACAACTCTAATCAAAAATGAATTTTACGTTATTAAATCTGTCACTCCTGGTCGATTAAATCGGGGTATAGTAGGACCAGAATTTAGATATGGTCCGGTTCCAACATTTGATTTCAACGTAAATGAACCGGAAGAAACCGACTCAAACCAAATGAAGTGGAGGGCGTCAGACCAGGATTGAACCAGTCATCGTGGTTGATGTGCTGTCGCTTAACACATCAGATTTAAATGATCGAGTAGACCTCACAAATCATTGGTTGATGCGAGCACCAACGAATAGTAAAGTAATAAGCTGAACTTGATATTGTTCTTTTAAGGAGTGTGCAAAATGTACTTCCACTACTACCAAAAAAAATGGCTTTTTACACGGTCAAAAAGTGCCTTTTGACACGGTTTTGAGTCTGTGTAAAAGGGTAATGTAACTGATGCTTACCCTCTTTATACACGGTTTTATACCCGTGCCAAAAGGGGTGTCTTTTGTGACGGTTTTTTACCCGTGTCAGAAACTCTAATTTAACCGTGTACAAAAACTATTATTTTACACATTTTTTTTCTCAACCGTGTATGATTTTAACAACTTTTTTCCTGAAGATAGTCCTGTCCTGTATGCCAGTCCTGTATACAATTCATGTATACCACCTGCACTACTTACAAATTATACCATCCTGTACACATTTTACTAATCCATACCAATACTCACAATGCTAATATAACTTTACTCATTCAAACATCATATAAAAAGCAAAGATTAGAAACACACATATATATATATATATATCAAAATGCCCCATAAGTTTACAAAAACACCATCAAGATGAAACATATTCGAAGACATTAAAGATACCATACATATATGTAACATCTTTGTTTGAAGATAACTACTAAACATTTTACACGGTTTTTTTGTTAACCTTGAAAAATGAGGGTAAACTAATTCCCCTTTTTGTAGTAGTGTTCGCTGGTCCGTAAGGCAATACTCTAAGTAAATAGGCAATTTACTAGACGTGTCACCAAAATTGTTAATGTGAGTAATATACACAACTTATGGCTAGTAGCCTAATACACACTACACATCAACTAATAACATCTTCCAGTCGATCATCTTCAAATCATAATAAAGGTCACAACTTAATTAATGCAAATGACAACACTTTAATCGTGTCACATGATACCAAAAAACTAGAAGCGATACCACTAATTCAATATGGTATTCGGTACGGTATTTGTAACACCCTGCTTTATAAAAATATGGATTTCAAAAATTTTCAACTTTAAACATAACACCGTTAATAAATTGCGAAAGCAACGTTTAAAAATCTCATTTGATTCTTAACGAAATCAATGAACATAATAAATGTCTCAAAAGGTATTACCAACAAGTATCGTCACAATAACCCAAATGAAACCCACAATCAAAACCAACAAAGTAATAGCCGAACGGCTAATTAAATAAGTCTACTTAAATAAGAGCAACTATGGGTAACTAAAACATCATCCATAAGCTCCATTAAAAGCTACACATCTCATAAACATGTTACCAAGCCACTGATCAACGCCTAACCTGAGGGCACAACACATTTCCACAAAACAAGTTAGTTTAATAACAAGGATTGCCAATTAAATCAATTTATAAAACAACTCATGCATACATAAAGGTACAACCATAATATCAACACAATCTACAAAATAGGAATATCAAATCCTATAATGTGCCTAGCAATCCTCCAATATCAACACTAGCCACTTAACTGCACAAGCAACACAATCCACGCAAAGATTATGCCAAATAAAATCTGCACAAATAAGCTGTGTGAGGCGGCCACATAGCCAAACAGGAAACCTTACAACCGACTAGATGGGTAGACCTTACGGTGGTCCATCATTGTCGTTATGGATAGCCATAACCAAATCCATGAGTAACCCGTTGCTACACAGGTGGTCAATCACTTCACCCGGAATTACTCTACCAACGCTAATTGGGTCAAACGGGAAACATGTACATTGCCCCCGAGTGATCAACGCAGCACAACTAGCCTAAATTTGCTAATTGTGGGTTAAGCTTTACTCTTTCAACGCTATGCTCGAGACTTATCAACACTAGTGGTTTTCATCCACCTAACTCATCAACACAATTAGGTTGCAACCAATTCTACTCAACAACACTTATTCAACACTAAAAGATTTTACCCATTACTACTCGTCAACACTAGGGCCCTTATCGTGCACGTAACATGGCAACTTAAATCATGTCTAGTGTTCTATGTCAACAAGTCCACACAAAACATTCGCAACTCAAACAACAAGCTACATAAGTAAATCATGCAATAAACATCTCATTACTACATAAACATGCATGAACAATACCCCAGTCAACCTTCCTCATATATCCCACACCCAAAAATGGGGGTTTAATTATCAAAACTAAGTTTTGTTGTGTCATTCATGTGTCAAAAGTAAGTTATCTTACCTTTTGGAGCTTCACAATCAACAAATAATAATAGTTTACCAAGCTTGTTATGTATTCCTGACCACCTATATACACGAACAATGATTACAATAAATCAATAAAAAAGTAAACACTAAAGACTAGTAAATCCTAAATCACTAAATAAAACCCAGCTAGTCTCTTGCTCGCATGGAACAAAGAAACCAAGCAGCAATATAATTTTACATCTACTATGATGTAATTCACATGGACCAAAATAAATGCTCCTCTCGTGATTGACTAGTCATCAACTAAGTGTATTTTATTTTATGATCAAATTCTAATACAAAATGTGTATGCTTCCCTATTCTGACACCCGCTTAACAATATACTAGAAATCCATCCAAAAAGAAGACTTTGCCCCTTTTTTATATATATTTTTCGGCTAGACTTATTAGGTCTATCACAATAGGCACTTCATTCACACTCTTCCACACTACCACATCAGCTTTTCTCTCTCCTCATCCACCTCTTCCACACTCACTCACAATAACACCTCTTCCACAACTTTTATTTATTTTATTTTATATTTAACAAAATAAATAATTCAACATTTATTTAAAATTAAACATTACAATAAATAATTAAAAAAGACAGTACATGATTAAAACACGAAATACATAATAATGCTACGATTACTCATCATCTTTTATTGACATACTTCCTGAGCCACGGTAAGCGCTTTCGTCGAGCCACCACTTGTCGTGTTGCGGGCATTTGACTTCCCAAGTGGTTTTGTCTTCCCCGCAATTGTCGTGATACGATTCGGCCCATGTGCATTGGTCACCCAACGTGTGACCGACTTTAAAAACATCATCGACTACCCTCTTGACCTTGCTGATCTCCCCCTGTAGAAACGAAGAATAGTGTTCTTCGTGCTTCGAGACCTTGCGGCCTGGTGCTTGTATTGCCTCAACCTCTTGCTCCCATCGTCTTCTTTTCTCCCGTAGGTAACCCATGACCCCAAAGAGTTCAGTTTGATGGAGGGTGTCCTCTTTGATATCAGCCATGATTCGTGTTTTCATCTCATCTTCGGTCAGACGAGGTCGGTGAACATTCTTTTTTGATGATGAGGATGCCATTTGGTTAGAAAGAGTGAGTGACTTTGTAGAAGAATGAAAATTGGAATGGTGATGAAACTGAATTGTGCTCTGGGTTGGTATTTATAGAGTGACATCCAGGCTAGCCGTTCAGGGACTGGGAGTGTAAATGTTTTTGTATTTTTGGCCGTTTGAGGGACTGAAAGTGTAAATACTTTGAATTCGAACGTTTGAGGGACTAATTGTGTAAATATTTTAAATTTTGAACGTTGGAGGAGCGTCTTTTAGTTTACCTATAAATACTGGCTACTTATCAAATATTTCTTATCAAAACTCAAACTTTTATACATCTGAAATGGCTTCTTCATCAAATGTCCCTAACTGAAAACCACCAATGACTGTCGATCAAGTGCAGGAAAGTATCATGGCTGATATCCTCGACCACCAATTGTTTAAAGAGGAACTTGTTGCAGTTATGCAAAAACTAAATGCGAAGAAGCAATGGTGTCGAGAACAAATCGATTATATACAAACCGGGTATTGTACTGATCTTGAGTGTCAATACTTTACTTATTTGCAGGGGAAGATCGAAAAGACTCAAGTTGCTCTGGAACAACTTGATTGTGCGGTTAACACCTTGAACCATTTGATCATATGGGCCAAAGCAGTTTATGAGATTAATGAATAGCTTTGTAATGTGTTCTAGGAACTATTTATGTTGTATGTTTGTCTTTTAATAAGCTTGTAATGTTTTCTAAATTATGAATAAAAGTCTGTTGTTATTAAATTACAAAGTAGGCATTACAATACATAGAACACACTTAATTAAAATACTAAAACACACTTAATTAAAATACGAAAACAAACTTAATTAAAATACGAAAACAGACTTAATTAAAATACGAAAACAGACTTAATTAAAAGTAGGCAACCGTGATAAGCTCCCTGAAACATTGCTCGTATCTGAAGCCCCTCCCATAAATCTCCCGGTACTCCTGATGTGCCGTTGCATAAAGAAACTCATCAGATAAGGTCCTCCCCTGTGCATTCAACCTCGTATAGATTGCCTCAAACTGCTTACATTCATTGCGAATTTTGTTGAAGCGACCTACTAGTTGAGATTTGGTCCGTGGACCTTCAGTCGTGTTCATAATGAACCTTTCAGATATGTCGGTCCAAGTGTTTTCGCTTGTGTTAGCCATTTCACATCTTTCTATCCAACACCTCGACAACAAAACATCTTCGGATTCAGTCCACCTTCGTGTCGACATTTTGAAATGGAATGGTTATGGAATGGTTTATGGAATGGTTTGAGGAATGGTTTGTGGAATGGTTTATGGAATGGTTTGAGTAATGGTTTATGGAATGGTTTATGGAATGGTTTATGGAATGGTTTATGGAATGGTTTATGGAATGGTTTATGGAATGGTTTATGGAATGGTTTATGGAATGGTTATGGAATGGTTTATGGAATGGTTTATGGAATGGTTTGAGGAATGGTTTATGGAATGGTTTGAGTTTGTAAAAGAGTGTTTTATGTTTATATAAAGATGGAAAATAAAAAAATAAAAAAAATTACAAAACTAGCCGTTTGTTTTAAATCTTTAAAAAACAATTTTTTTTTGACCTTTTCCCTTCTCTCTCTCACGCTCCTCCTCTCTCTCTCTTTGTCAACCCTCATCGATGGAACGAAACGGCCGGACGAAGCCGCTTGTCGACGAGGCGCTCACAATAGGCTCATGGTCGACGAGCCTGTAAACTATGCTAAATCGTGAATCAAAGGTTATAAGGCTTAAGTGTGTGAGAGAGAAAGTAGAGAGAATATGGAAATGTAAGGAAAATATATTTCAAGGTGTTACTTTACAATGGATGGTGGGAGGGGTTTATATAGGCTTGACATTTGCATTAAACCCCTTCCCTAATTACAAACAAGTCCTTTTCTAATTACAACTAAATCCTCCCATACTTAACTAACATAATTAAAGGACAAATCTATTACAAGAGTACAAAACACGCACTAACAATTAATTAAAGTTAACAATCTCCCCCTTTAGTGCGGTTTTGTGAAGGTTCATCGTCTAGTCCTTTTCTTATTTCTTTGTCTTCTGTTTCTTTTCTTGGTTGACGATTCGGGTTTGTCTTGATGAGTCCTTTGATTATTGAGGGCCCTTTTCTTGTATTCACTGAACTTCTCTTTCCAGAGGCGCTTGGGAATGAAATGAAATTTCAGATCAGATGGTCGGTTGGGGGTTCTATGATATGGATCTTTAAATAAACGTGATGAGCCCATTTGTTGAAAATTTTCAATGTTGAGTAGACTTTGTAGCTTTCTCTTTATCTTCATCGTCTTCGAGCAACTTTGACTTTTTGAATTCTCAAGCATTATGTGAAAGCGAAGGCGAAGACTTGGGTTTCTTGTGAAAAGCGGAAGCTTGGCTTAGTGTTGAGTGTAGAACTTGACTTGGTTCTTACATTACAGTCGTTGATTGTCTGTCTCTTGCTCCCCCTCAAACACACAAGTTTCTCAATAACAGATAATTAATCCAGAAAATGGTTTGTCGCTTTAGCTCCCCCTCAACTTGTCGTATGAGCGAAATCTTCTCTAAATCTTGCCCCCTCACTCAATCACTCCTTTCAAAATATACAATAAAAACATACTAAAAGATCCAAGACTAATTTTCCTTTTAGCTCCCCCTCAACTTGTCGTATGAGCGAAATCTTCTCTAAATCTTGCCCCCTCACTCAATCACTCCTTTCAAAATATACAATAAAAACATACTAAAAGATCCAAGACTAATTTTCCTTTTAGCTCCCCCTCAAAAGGATAATCAATCTCTGACGCTTTTCTCCCCCTCATGATGAACACATGTAACGTGTTCATCATGCACAATGATTGATGACAATAACGGTAAATGAAAGGTATAACTATGAAGTAACGTCTCAATTACACATGTTTTGAACGGGTTGTACACTGATATGTGTACAAGCCAAATCACAACCACCTACTTGGATCCAGACGTTGAACCCATGTAAGGGTGGGTCCAACTGGATATTTGAAGAGAGAAGTAGAAGGTTGTGCATAGTAAAACACTTTTTGCACACGAGGGTGAATGACTCGTGGTGCCAACTTAAACAACTCAGAGAGAGAGTATTTAATGGGAGTGCTTTTAGGTTTTGGTTTGGGTTTAGTATGAGAGAACCAGCCATATTGATCTCTATAACGAATGATTCCGGTGGTGGAATCCTTGAATATCTGGCAATGGCTGTTTATAGGCTTGAAGGGAGACCCGCTCTTGCGAGGTGTGTAATATGGGTTCATTTGTTTGAGGGTTTGATGAGGTTTAGGTAGAAGGATTTGGTTTTGGTGGAATGAGGGTCTTTGGAGAATTTGGGAGTGGTATGAGCTGGTTTGAAAGATGGTTGTGGGTGTTTATTGTTTTGGTGAGATGGTTTGGTGTTGTGAGGATTTGTTTTGGTTTTGAAGGAAGGGTGTTGCTTGGTATTGGCTGATAATGTTGGGTGATTGTGGTTTGGTTGGGCATTTGAAGGAATGGTTTTTGTTTTAGTTGGAGATGGAGTGGTTTGGTTGAGAAGAGGTGATTTTGGAGCACGAGTTAAAGGAGAATTCACTTGATTTGACTTGGTTGCAAGTTGAGTCTCCAATGACAAGGAATGAACTTGAGGTTGTTGGATTAACTTCAAACATGTTTGCTCATTATTCTTCGAAGAAGTGGACTTGCTTTTCAAATCACGATTGAGCTTAGAAAGTTGTTGTTGCAAAACAAGTTCTTTAACTTAGGTTTCGAGGATGGTTTCAATGAGCTCTTTGTAAGAAATATCCAACTCATTGGTTAAATTGATAATCTTTGACTGCAAATGATCATTGTCTTTTTGAAGACTTTCCATGTTTGGCAAAATGAGATCATTAGCAGATTTGAGCTCTTTGTTCTCAGATTTGATTCGATCAACTTCAGATTGAAGACTTTCCATGGCGGACAAACTGAAATTATTAGCAGATTTGAGCTCTTTGTTCTCAGATTTGAGTTGCTTAATTTCAAGTTGAAAACTGTTGTGTTGTGTCATGATTGTCTTAAATATTTCCACATTGACTTGTTTTTCCTCAAAAATAACCACTCCACATGGAAACGAACTGGTACAACACATACAAATGTGATTATCATGACGACGTATTTCTTCCCAACTTGGCTGTTCACCCATTAAAAATCTAACACCGTCTCAACAAACTCATTCGGTATAATAGTTGACATTTTTTTTTATTTTATTTTTTTTTTAGTACTAAAACAGGGTTTCAGAAATTTAGTACTAAAACAGGGTTTCAGAAATTTAGTACTAAAACAGGGTTTCAGAAATTTAGTACTAAAACAGGGTTTCAGAAATTTAGTACTAAAACAGGGTTTCGGAAATTTAGTACTAAAACAGGGTTTCAGAAATTTAGTACTAAAACAGGGTTTCAGAAATTTAGTACTAAAACAGGGTTTCAGAAATTTAGTACTAAAACAGGGTTTCAGAAATTTAGTACTAAAACAGGGTTTCAGAAATTTAGTACTAAAACAGGGTTTCAGAAATTTAGTACTAAAACAGGGTTTCAGAAATTTAGTACTAAAACAGGGTTTCAGAAATTTAGTACTAAAACCGGTTTTCAGAAATTTAGTACTAAAACAGGGTTTCAGAAATTTAGTACTAAAACAGGGTTTCAGAAATTTAGTACTAAAACAGGGTTTCAGAAATTTAGTACTAAAACAGGGTTTCAGAAATTTAGTACTAAAACAGGGTTTCAGAAATTTAGTACCAAAACAGGGTTTCAGAAATTTAGTACTAAAACAGGGTTTCAGAAATTTAGTACTAAAACAGGGTTTCAGAAATTTAGTACTAAAACAGGGTTTCAGAAATTTAGTACTAAAACCGGTTTTCAGAAATTGAGTACTAAAACCAGGGTTTCAGAAATTAGTACTAAATCAGGGTTTCAAAATGTATAGTAAATCCGGTTTTCGAGGGAAACAACGGGCAGAATTTCGACTTGAGAAATGAAGAAATTAAGAACAAATACCGGTTTTGGGATAAACCAGGTATTTTCACACACAATATTACTTAAAGTCACAAAACTTCACTAAATCCGGTTTTCAGAAAAATCTTCACTAAAACCGGGATTCATGAAATACTATACTAAATCCGGTTTTCGTGGAGAAAGTTGGGTATTATGACGAGATGGAAAATGAAGAAATTTAGTACAAATATCGGTTTTGGTGTAAACCAGATATGTTAGAATATAACAACGAAATTTAAATTTTTTTTATTAGAATGAAAACCGAAAGGAATACCGGAAGGAATACCGGTTTTACAATAGAAATTCAAAGGAAAATGAAAACCGGAATGAAAACCGGATTTCAGATCAGAAAGCTAAAATTTCAATTTCAAGCCATTTGGTTTTGAATTGGGATTTGAAACTTCTTGAGGATGATTATAGGAAGGTAATGAGTGAAATGAAACTAAAAAGAAAGAAACTTTAACATGTTTAGAGGGTAAAGATTGGAACTTTCGGTAAAATGGGAAAAACACAATTTAGCACAAAATGGAACAAAATCAAGCCATGGATCTAACACAAGTTGTGATTTGCTCTAATACCAAATGTAAACTATGCTAAATCGTGAATCAAAGGTTATAAGGCTTAAGTGTGTGAGAGAGAAAGTAGAGAGAATATGGAAATGTAAGGAAAATATATTTCAAGGTGTTACTTTACAATGGATGGTGGGAGGGGTTTATATAGGCTTGACATTTGCATTAAACCCCTTCCCTAATTACAAACAAATCATTTTCTAATTACAACTAAATCCTCTCATTAACTAACATAATTAAAGGACAAATCTATTACAAAAGTACAAAACACGCACTAACAATTAATTAAAGCTAACAGAGCCCATCGAAGCTCGGTCGACACGCCTATTGTGATAGGCCTAACAATAGGAGCCTCTTCTACACTGCCACATCAGTTTTCTCTCTCATCATCCACCTCTTCCACACTCACTAACAATAACACCTCTTCCGCAACTTTTATTTATTTTATTTTATATTTACCTAAAAAATAAATAATTCAACATTTATTAAAAAAAACAAAACATTACATTTATTTAAATTAACAAAACATTACATTTATTTAAAAAAAACAACACATTACATTTATTAAGAAAAACAACACATTACATTTATTAATAAAAAAACGACAATTCTAAAAATAAACAACAATTCAACGTTCACGTTGGTTTTCCGGCAAGTTCCAAATGTGTTCGACTAGGGCGCCTCTTAGACGGTTGTGTCGCCCTATCACGTAACTCCGCTGTCATACGTAAGTGAAGGTCAACCCGTTCGTCCCAAGTACGGTCTGGCCTCGTATCGGGAATTAGCTCCAAATCGAAAGGACTGATTGCACGCCCGTTATATTCAACGATCATGTTGTGCAAAAGCACACAACAGTACATGATGCGTTTAATTTTGTTAACACTTAATGGACGGGCACCTTGTTGAAGGATTTTCCAGCGGCCTTGAAGTACCCCAAATGCACGCTCTACGTCTTTTCTTGCAGATTCTTGGAAGCGTTTGAATTTACTGGTCTTGGGGTCCATGGGACACTTGAAAGACTTCACAAGTGTAGCCCATTATGGATAGATACCGTCAGCTAGATAGTACCCCTTTGTAAACTCTTGGCCATTAGCGGTGAAATTTACCGCGAGAGCATTATCTTGCAGAAACTGGTCGAACAAGTCAGATTCATTGAGGACATTGATGTCGTTGTTCGAACCGGCGGGTCCAAAATAAGCATGCCAAATCCACAAATCATATGAAGCAACCGCTTCAAGCATAATCGTCGGATGTGCTTTGTCACCACGAGTGTATTGGCCTTGCCATGCGATTGGGCAGTTTCTCCAAGCCCAATGCATACAATCAATGCTTCCAAGCATACCCGGAAAACCATGCACCGCCTCGTGTTTAGCGGTCAATCGGTCAACATCTTCTTGTGTCGGTCTTCTCAAAAACTCTGAGTGATATAACTGAATAACACATTTGCAGAAGTAGTTCAACGACTCGTATGACGTTTGGGCACCCATTTCGAGGTATTCATCTAACTGGTCGGCAGTAGAAGCATAAGCCAGCTGGCGTACAGCGGAAGTACATTTTTGAAAAATATTTAAAGTCGGGCGACCCGTAATGTCGGTTGGAGCGTTGTGGAAGTAAGCAAAGTGTTTTGGTAATGGTTGTATGGCGTTAAAGGAATGTATATCTTTCACTATACGAATAAACATTTCTTTGGGCATTCGAAAACGCCTTCGAAAATAATCAGAGGGGTAAACGGGTTCCGGGGCAAAGTAATGATTAAATAAACGTGTCGCGGCTTCCACATGGTTTCTGGTTACGGTTCTTCTTGGTACTCTTGGTATGTTTGCCATTGTCGAGCTCTCAGCTTCTTCATCTTCTAGAAAAGCAACAAAAGTGTCTAACGTATCGGGATCTATTGTATATTTACGAATGTATGAAACTGAATCTTCGTCGGAACTCGACATATTTAGTGAAATGTATAGAGTGTGTGTTGTTTTGTATCAATTTTTTTGAGTGAGATGAAGTGAATGAGATGAGAATGATTGAATAGAAGTTGGTTTTTATAGTGGAGGTTTTTTTTTATTTTTATAAACTAGCCGTTAAACACAAAAAAGAAGAAGAAGTTTTTGACCGTTTGAAAGGCACGATCCCCTCCTCTTCGTCTATGCCCATCGACCCATCGACACCACCGGACGACAAGGCCCATCGACGACCTCCTCACAATAGAGGCTTCATCGACGACCCCATCGACGGGGTGTCGATGAGACTATTGTGATAGGCCTAAAGGATGTAACAAAAGATAGGACCAATTCTTACTTCTTCTTTTTTCCTATTTTGCTGTGTACATGACTCACAAAACAAAGATGATATATGTATATATATATATTTCTATTGCTTCTCTTCTTCTTGTTTGTTTGCTGCGCCGACCTCAACCCCCAAAACAGCACAAATAGTTCCCTTTATCTTTTCTTTGTATTCGACGGCAACATAAGGAGTTTTATATATTTTTAGATTATGAACTTAAATGACATCTTATTAGGTTTTAGCTATATTAACATTTAACATCCTTCTAATTTAGTGAATTAATTAAATGGCAACCTTAAGTAATTTCATAAAATGACAATTAATATCAAGGCAATACTAAAAGCTAAAAGGAATACATATCACTTTAACAAGTCTTAATAGTAAACATTTATCGACACTTTTAATCTCACAAAATGAGAACGCATACACCCGAATTTATACACATAGATGACACACCTCAATCCACTTAATCACCACATAAAACTCACATACAACACGTAATAATTAACACCATTTATCCACATACATATATGACCCCACTTAACGACAGGTCAACATTGACTAGCAGTCAAAGTTAACAGAAATATAATATAAAAAGTTCGGGATGTTACGGTATTTAAACCGATACCATTTTAATACGGTATTTATATTATATTGATACTATTCTTAGAATTTATAAATTATTTCTATTGGAAAAATGAATGAAACTGCATTTAATCATTTTATGCAAGCCTACTTAAAAAACACTTTTTATAATCCTACATGGACATCTTCAAAAATAAAGGTTATTTATATAGTTATTACAGTACAAAATATAACTAGTAATTCGTGCTTCGCGTCAGAAATGAAAAGGCTAAAATGAAAACAATATATTGAACACCAATATATCTTGAAATAAACCAATTAAAACCAAGAATGGAAAGTTAGAAATCATATTAAAATGCCAATATATCTTCATTTTTCCATTTAGTTAATTATTAAATTATTAATTAATATCATATGCATGAAGATTCACGAAGTACATGTATATAGGTTGCACAATGATTTTCATGATGCACGGTGATTTTCAGTGAAGAGAAACATATTATTTTATTTGTTTTATTTTAATATTGTTTTATTTTACCAAAAACGTATATATAAAATAAAGTTATGCTTTAGGAAGAAAGATAAAAAAACTATGCTGAATTCTTTTATTGAGAAAGTCCAATAATAACTTATGGGCCAAAGGTTGAAGCCCAGATAAATTTTGCGGGGGCTGGACCCTGGAAGAAAGCAGAGAAAAAAAAAAGAACGCAACAGGTTTCAAAAAAAACCTTTTGTTTTTAATTGCTAAACTTATTACATACTAGTTTTCAAACCCGTCCGAGAGATAAATAGTCTAAAAATATATATATCAAAGGTAAATATTAAAATAATAAATAACAAAACAGGTGAAAAATAATAAAACATGAACAAAACAAATTTAAAAGAATAAACCCTTTTGTAGTAGAATAAGAATCCATAAGCAAATTACAATTTATAACAAACTAAATTAAAAGAGATAAAAACAATAGCATAACAATTCAATATCAAATAATAAGCAAACACGAACAAAATACAAAAAAATAAATATAATTAAAGTGATATAAAAAAAACCGTATGTTTTTTTTTGTTGAGATATTTACTGAACTTGATTTGTTTATTAAAGATAGGAAGAAAATGAATAATATGAATGAGAATGATTAATAAAAATTTAGGTTGTATATATAATAATTTACTGGGAGAGTTTTAAAGATATTATATATTTTTAAAATTTAAAAAGATAATAGACAAACACGAACAAAATACAAAAAAATAAAATTAAAGTGATATAAAAAAATCCGTATGTTTTTTTTTGTTGAGAAGTTTACTGAACTTGATTTGTTTATTAAAGATAGAAAGAAAATGAATAATATGAATGAGAATGATTAATAAAAATTTAGGTTGTATATATAATAATTTACTGGGAGAGTTTTAAAGATATTATATATTTTTAAAATTTAAAAAGATTTGTTTTGATAGAAAAAATTTATGATAGAGTTTTAAATATAATTATCTATTTAATAAGCAAATAAAAAATAAAAAAATCTAGAAAAAAAAAGAGACTCTAGAGTAATTAGAAGAGAGTTTTAGGCCTAAAAAGAGCTTTAAGGGTGTCAAGTGTACCCCAATCTCATCTTTTAGTTATAGTATATATAGATATGGCTCTTTATAAGTGTTTTGTGAATAATTCAAAATTGCTACTTTTCTTAAGGGGACTTCGAATGTAATATAATATGTTGCTTATGTTGCTCCCGCTAGCATCGTAGTGGTACCGTGAAGACATGGACTTAAGACCCGGTTAAATTATAATCGTAGTAAGGATTTTTACAATTTGTTTGTTAATTAAAGTCGAACTTCCTTGCTTTTGTAATAAATGAATCTTTAAAAGATGTGGTCGGATCCTTATCTTCTATTTGGAAAGGTTGATCAAAATACCTTTGTTGAAAAAAAGAAAAGAACAAATAAAAAGAAGAAAAGCTATTTAATCTCTCCAACCTAACCAAAAAAGCATCCACTTGGAAATCGATACATGGATGCCCTTAAACTGTAAGGTTAATTGTATGGTTTTTAATAGCACACTTTATTGGTGGGAAATATGTTTTGCATAAACACATTAACCTTTACTAACACGTTACCCGCGCAATGCGGCGGTGGTCGTGGCGGCGACGATATGGTGGTGGGAGCGACTGTTGGTGGTAGTTGAGGCGTCGAGTGATATAGATAATTAATGTAAAAATAATTCATGTAAAAGGTTAATGGAGATATTTTAAAAGATAAATGATTGATATTGTAATTTAATCATTAATGTTAAGGAAATAATGTAGGTAAAAATATTTTAAAGGGTGTTAAGTGAAAATATTACATATTTTTCAAACTTCCGAAAATAACATGCTATTTTCTTTATAATATAGTATAGATTAACACAAATGGAAGTGAACAGTAAATTGTTTGTCTTTTTGTGTCAATAAAAACAGATACTATATATATTTAACGAGAATTTTACCCGCGCGTTGCCGCGGAAAACGATAATTATCATATTTAACACTATATATGGTTGCTTCGTTACGGACCAGGGTAAAAAGTCTAATTGTTTTAGACTTTCAGTTGCTTCTCTAATTACCAGGGCAAAAGATAGTGTAATTTTTCTCTTTTAAAAGGGTTTTGTAGTTACTTGTCTAATTACCGGGGAAAAAATTATAATTATTTTTCTCTTTTAAAAGAGTTTTTGTAGAAAGGGGGAAAAAAAATAGACCAAAAAAAAGCAAAAAAAAAATAGTTTAATTGTTTTAGACTTTTAGTTACTTGTCTAATTACCGGGGCAAAAAATAGTATAATTTTTCTCTTTTAAAAGAGTTTTTGTATACAAAAAGTTAGACTAAAGTGATAAAATCTAAAAGTTAAGTGGTCAAAATAAGAAACTCTAAAAGTATACAATCGTAAAAAAAAAAAAACCACAAAAAGACAAAATAGGAATAAAACAAAATTGCTGACGTCATGATGACGTCAGCGGGGATACTGTTCCTAAGCGGAATCTAAATGTAATATATATAATAACCCAATTACTATAACAAAGCAGCATTTAGATGAGATGGTTGGAGGGATACTTTTGCTTTGAAAGGTCCTTGGTTCAATTCCTAGCCACACCTTTTTTCTTTGGTTTGTTAGATAATAATTTTTACATTTAACCCCCTTTTGCTTTGTTTCTTTTGTAAAATTATCCTTCCAATTCTCCAAAGGTTATATATAACCTCTTTCAAACATTTTGTTATAAGGTTTTGGTTTTGATTTTACTTTTGGGTTTTTTTTTTATCTTTTATTTTATTATATATGGTTTTTTTTTGTAATTATTGGTTTTTTGAAATTTTTTTCTTAATATTTTTGTATTTTTCTTCACTTTTGATTGAATTTTAATTTTTAAATTTTAACCATTTCTTTTAAAAATTTATAACTTTTGTTTCTTTTTACTTTTTGTTGATTGCATTTTTCTTTTTTTGACTTTGAGATTTTTCCTAAATTTTATTTCCTACATTATTTTCTAGGGTAAACATAAATATGATGGTACGGTTGTGGTATTGCCTTAAAAAAAACGGATAACCACAACGAACACAGACGTTTCAAAAACCGATGCCGCCCATCGGGCGGCTCGGACCACCTAGTATATATTAAAGGGCATGGCTATGAATAGTGCCATGCCCTTTAATATTTCGCCACGTGTCACCAATCAATGTTCACCACGTGTCACTTGATCAATGGTTGATTTTACACCCCGTATCACTATTCAGATTTAATATCGGATTCCATTTGAGTTTTTTATCTTTCGGTTATTCTTGATTTTTTCCACAGATTTTTTCGCATAGTAACCCGCCTACGTGGCGAGTTGCTATTTGTTGATGTCACACCCCGTACCACTATTCATACTTTGTTAAATCGCATCCCTTACGGATTTTCTACTTTAGGTTACTTTTTGGGTTTTTTTCGACATGATTTTTCCTTTTGAGTCATCCAACCCTTTTGTGTCACACGTCGTACCACTATTTACATTTTATTACATCTCAACTAATATCTTGATGTTTTTGCTATATCATATCCCGTTCGGTTTCTACTACGAATTACTTTTTGATTTCTTGCACATTTTTAAACAAACATATTCATGACATAATGATTTTTAATTAATAAGTTGGTTGAAGGTTCAACGCAAATACACCAAAATAATATAAGCGTTTCAACAAGACAACTGAGGCCCCGCAACGCGGGGTCCGAAATTTACTAGTTATCAGTTTAAAATAATTCCGGCCTAGTCATAAAGGGAAAGATATGGTGATTATATTGGTGTATATGTGTAATAGTAAAAGACTAAGAGGCATAGCCCTTTTTGGAGGAGATCTAAGTTCGAAACTTAGGATATGTTGCTTATATTGATGTAGTAGTTTAGAATAGTTATAGGATTTTGTTATGAAAATTTAAAAATGCATTGATGCTATAATATGGTACGGAGGTTACCAAACTTGTTGGATGGTGGGAAATATATGTACACTATCAAACTCTCATACACTATTAAGAGCACCCCCAATGGGGGAGTATTCGAGCGTATTGGAGACCGAATACGGAGCACACCGTTGGGTGGCTTCCGTATTCGAATGTATTCCGGGCGTATTCGGGAGTTTTGTGGTGGCTACCACAGGCGTATTCGGGAGTTTTGAGCATTTTTTGTTTTTTTTTTTAATTTCCTTCTGTAATATATATATATATATATAATAGTATATATGTGTGTGTGTGAATGTGTGTTTTACCGAATCGAAGATTCCGCCCGGTTGTTTCCGATCTGCAATTTTCTGGATCGAATATTAAAGAAGATGGATCTTTTGTTTTCTAGTGATATATTAACCTATATTGTTTTATTTTTGTCATCTAGTGATCTGCAATTCCAACATATTATTATTATTATTATTAACTAGTATGTTACTCCGCGCTTCGCCGCGAGACTAAATATATGTGTTAGATACAAATTAATCTTGATTTACCTTATAACAAAAACTAATTGGAACATTTAGCAAAAAGGTTATACAACATTTCAGGTAGAAAGTTTGTGGGAAGACAAAAAAGAAATGAAACTTGTGTGGCCAAATTGAAAAAAAATAAATAATTTAGATTAGACTTAAGCAATTTCAACATTTCGTGGCGAAAATAGAAATACTAAAAGTTTAGTGGCAAAAGTAAAACAACATTAAAGATTAGGTTAAAACACTTTTGTGGCAAAAATAGAAAAACTTAAGAGTTTAGTGGTTAAAATAGAATAACATTAAAGTCCCCTGATACAAATTAATTAATAAAGCATGCATTAGATTTTAAAATCTTAATTTACCTTATAACAAAAACTAATTGGAACATTTAGCAAAAAGGTTATACAACATTTCAGGTAGAAAGTTTGTGGGAAGACAAAAAAGAAATGAAACTTGTGTGGCCAAATTGAAAAAAAGAATAAATTTCAACATTTCGTGACGAAAATAGAAATACTAAAAGTTTAGTGGCGAAAATAAAACAACAATAAAATAAAACAACATTAAAGCAAAAATAGAAATACTAAAAGTTTAGTGGTGAAAATATAAAAACATTAAAGATTAGGTTAAAACATTTTTGTGGCAAAAATAGAAAAATTAAAAGTTTAGTGTTTTGTGGCAAAAATAGAAAAACTAAAAGTTTAGTGGTTTTGTAGAAAAACTAAAAGTTTAGTGGCAAAAATAAAACAACATTAAAGATTAGGTTAAAACACTTTTGTGGCAAAAATAGAAAAACTTAAGTGTTTAGTGGTTAAAATAAAATAACATTAAAGTCCCCTGATACAAATTAATTAATAAAGCATGCATTAGATTTTAAAATCTTAATTTACCTTATAACAAATATAATTAGAACATTTAGCAAAAAGGTTATACAACATTTTAGGTAGAAAGTTTGTGGCAAGACAAAAAAGAAATGGAACTTGTGTGGCCAAAATGGAAAAAAAAATAAATTTCAACATTTCGTGACGAAAATAGAAATACTAAAAGTTTAGTGGCGAAAATAAAACAACAATAAAATAAAACAACATTAAAGCAAAAATAGAAATACTAAAAGTTTAGTGGTGAAAATATAAAAACATTAAAGATTAGGTTAAAACATTTTTGTGGCAAAAATAGAAAAATTAAAAGTTTAGTGTTTTGTGGCAAAAATAGAAAAACTAAAAGTTTAGTGGTTTTGTAGAAAAACTAAAAGTTTAGTGGTTTTGTGGCCAAAATAGAAAAACTAAAAGTAGTAGTTTTGTGGCAAAAGTAAAAAAACTAAAAGTTTAGTGCTCAAAATAAAAAACATTAAAGTCTCCTGTAGAAAAATTTAGAAAAACTAAAAGTAGTAGCTTTGTGGCAAAAGTAGAAAAACTAAAAGTTTAGTGCTCAAAATAAAAAACATTAAAGTCTCCTGTAGAAAAATTTGGTGGTGAAAATGAAAAACAATTGAAGTCCCCTTACAGGGAACTTTAATAAGGGAACTTCAATTGTTATATATATAATATTATTATATATAACAATTTAAGTCTACTTAACTACAGTAATTTTTTTATTTTTTTTACTTTTACCACATAATTTTTCAATTTTTTACTTCTAAAAATTAATTTTAAAAGTAAAATTATATATTGGATTGTATTGGATGTATTGGGTATTGAGTGTGAATTGAGAAAAATGTATTGGAAAGAGGTTTTTCTGATGTGACGTTGATGTAACAGTGTATTGAAATATACTGGAAATAGGCATTGGGGGTGCTCTAAATTAGATGATGTATACTTATTTAAAACACGTTGTGCAAGTATATATAAACCAGACTTTTATGTAGTGTATGACTAAGTTTGACATTTATAAACATCTTTTCACTAGTTTGATTGTGAAAGAGGGTATAATAAATACATTATTTCAATTGATGTTATATGTTTAGCCATTGTATACATTATAATAAAAACAGAAAAATGTAATTTAAATGAGGCCTTTATTAACGCAGCCCGTATCCCGACCATTTATTTTTGGTATCTCGACCAACACTATTTGCAGCGATAGTCGCTGCAGTCGCTGCAAATAGTCTTGCCACGTCAGCAATTCACTAACCACCGCCATAATGGCGCTGACCTTTTGACCAGACAATTAACAGCGATTATCGCTGCAAAAAGTTTAGTGAGGCCCAAAATTTGAATAAAAACTACCATCCGTCTCCTCCTTTCATTATCATAAAAACAAAAGATATATCCTCTCTTTTTTCTTCCTATTTTCAATCCGGCCATAGCTAATATTTTCCCCCATATATTAAATCCGGGCAACCAATATTCCGATCCTTTTCCCGACGAAGTATTAGTAGCGACCTATCTGGATTTTCTGGATATTTTTCCAGCCATCACCGCCGCGGGTCCGAATTTACCGGCAAGTTTTCCGGCCACTTTTCCGTCGTATTATTAGCAGCGACATCTGGACTTTCAACAGCCCATTATTTCGGCCATCACATACACATATCCGGCGCGGTTCGTTTTTTCCGGCTCTCCTCCCCCGACTTTTCCGGCCATCTCATATTTTGGTATGTATTTTCCGGCCATATTATCCCTTTTTGATTGTTATTATTTGTGTTTTTGATAGTTAATTGATGTTATGTTAGTGTTGTTATTGGTGTTATTAGTTTTGTTAGGATTGATAGTAAATTTTTTGATTTTAATAAGTTTGTTTGTATTGTTAGTATTAGTTTTGTTGATAAGTTAGTGATTTGTGTTATAGGTTTGTTAGTATTGTTAGTTTTAGTTTTGTTGATAAGTTAGTGATTTGTATTATAGGTTTGTTTGTATTGTTAGTTTTAGTTTTGTTGATAAGTTAGTGATTTGTATTATAATGTTTATATTTGTATGTAATTTGTTTTGTTAGTGAAAGATTAGTGTTAGGTGTTTTAGTGATTTGTTAGAATATTTATATTGTTAGATGAAAATTACGTAGATAATCAAGTCTCTAGTACAAAATTAAGTGTAAGAAAATATATATAAAAATAAGTGTAAAAAGTAAGTTAAAAAGAATATTAAAGATTACGTAGAAAAAACATATAAGTAAACTATATTAGTATAAAAAACAAGTTTCTATAAAACTTTAAAAATAAGTATTAAAAAAAGTATAAAAGTAAATATAAATATATAATTATAAAAAACAAAATTTAAAAAATATTATAGAAATAAGTAAAAAATTTAGATAAAAATAAGTATAAAACTAAATAAACAAGTTTGTATAAAAAGTACACAAAAACGACATTTAAAAGGTTTAAAAACTTCATATAAGCATAATACAAGTTTTAAAAAGTATATAAAATTATAACCATAAAAATATATGTATAGAAGTAATTATCAAAGATTATGTAAAAAAATTGATTAAAATAAACTACTTAAAATGTATAAAAAATAAGTGTAACAAAAATATAGATAAAACTAAATATAAAAAGTAAGTTAAAAAAGTATTAAATATGACGTAAAAAAAATTTAGTAAAAAAGTTAATATAAAAACATAGAAATTAAGTACAAATTAAGTAAAATTATATAAAAGTTAAGTAAAAAAGTGAATATAAAATTAAGTAAAAAATATACAAAAGTATATAAATATTAAAAAAAAGTATAAAAGTAAGCATACTGGCCCTCTGCAAATAATGACGGCTGCGAAAAACGATCCGAAGGTGCTGTATTTGACGCCGGTATGTTAATGTCGGGCACCTGCAACAAATAATAAATTAATTAATTATACTTTGAAATATACTAAGAAATAATAAATCAATTAATTATACTTCGATTTCCCTTTTCACGTACTTGAGGCATTTTTTTCTTTGACCCGATTGGTCTTCCACGTTTATTTTTTATAACGGAAGGGTCCTTGATTTTAGTTCTCCCCGGATAGACGATGTCTTTTATTTTTGATATCCAGTTTTTCCTCTGGGCCTTCGGTTGTTGCTTAATCTCTACCTTAACACTATCTACTAATTCGTCGATATATTCGTCATCGTCGGAGTCTTTTCGATGATCATTGTCTGGTAGGCACGTCGACGGTGTTAAGTCTAGCTTTCCAAAAGTCATTTATCTTAAACACCTCAACACGTTTGCCTACATTTTTAAAAAATAAGTATAATTTTTGTGCATTTCCAAAAAAAACATCAATAATTATATTCAGATATACTTACTGTGATGCATGTACGAAGCTAGACGACAAGCACATGGAAGCCCACAACTAATCCAAACCTTACACCCGCACTTTCTCCTTTACCCTGATTTTTAATCGTTCAATTTCGTCGACCATTATATCCAGAGCTGTCACAGATACAACACAAAGCAGGTCTTTCAAACATGGGTAGTTGTGTTTACCAGCTCTATAAATCCTGCTCTCCTCCAGTTGTCCCTTGATTTCTGTTTCTTGTCCGAGGAGGATAGAATTAACACATTCAATTATTCTGTGAAATGTACATCTCCCCCGCAACTCGGACTTCAGGAGTGAATGCTCAGCCTCAACTCTGTTTGTAGTGTAGTTACGGTAGTTGAGATGTTGATCGACCCAAAAAGACACAAACTTTTCCTTGTACGGGGAAAGCCACTCCTTCTGCAAGTACTTGTAAACCTCTGTAAATTTAACATTGGGTTAGGATGTGTGGATATATGTGATTTACCAAAAAAAAAAAAATTCATGTGCACTTCACATACTGTCTAAATCTTTTCCCATCTTCTCTTTTAAATCTTTTTCGTTTTAAGTGTGCGCGATTCATAAAGTTTTTTCCACCATGCGTAAAAAGGTCCCCATTTCCCTACCGCTTTGAATGATGGCATGCTAAATTTTTCGATGTTCCTCCATATGTGGACTCTACAAAGTAAATGGTATGCTTCCGGCATAACGGTTTTGCATGCTTTCATGAGGGCCAGATCCCTGTCCGTGAGTACGACGCGTACAAAAAACCCTTCACCTAGGGTCGACTTCAAACACTCCAACACCCATCTATAATTGCTCCTGTTCACTTGTGATAAATGCGTATGATATGCTGAAGGTCCTGTTTGTTGAAGTGACACCGACAATCTCGACCAACGGCATGTTGTACAAGTTGGTTTTGTACGTGGCGTCTATTTGGATAACATAAGGAAATGCACGCCACAACTCAAATGATGTGGGATGTATAAAAAACAGATTTTCCAACCGACCATATACCCTATTTGTGGTATAATAATACAAGTATTTATGCTCCTTTAGCAAACTGAACATAACCTGCGCCGGTTGAACAATATGACGTACGTATGTCGTTTCAGATACTCTATCATAGTAAATAAATAAAAGAATATGTAAATTTTATATATGTAACCTGCATTGGAGTGTCCCCATATTTTTCGGCCGCCTTCTTCCGTAACGCTTTTTGAAAATTATAAATGTCTTCATTGCGGGTCAAGTTTCCTGGAAATTCTTCTTTCAACCGCTTTAGAATCTTACGGGGATCTGTACCGCGATGATATGATTCCACAAATGATCTCTCAGCTTCACTCAACCTTCTTGCGTACGCGTAACCCGGCAGATTATTAGCTGGATAGTGATTATGTCTCTCGCCTATAACGGTGACCCTCCAACCACCATCTCTTGTCAAACGGCCGTCCAATCTAAAGGGTGATATATATTCTTTAAGCTAGTAAACACATAAGAAAGGCCGGGTATAGGAGCCCGTGAAAGAAAGAAAGAAGGCCCATGGCCCGAAGGAAGGATCTAAAAAGGGGCACTCACATTTAAGTGTCTTTTTAATGAGCCCAATTGTCCTTTTATCTTTTTGCCCAGCAAGATTACAGACTATGGTCACTTTATTTTTGACACCAGCTGAGTTGGAATTTGTTCGTCGTTTGATTAAGACATAACCAAGCTTCTTTGCTATTCCTTGGGCCCAGTTGAACACTTCTTCGTGTGAATCGAACACCTGAAATAGTAAAGTGTGCCCGAAACAAAGAAAACTCATTCTTATATAGTGATATAAACGTAATAATAATGAATAAAGTTTTTGAAGAAATGACACTATCTATTTAACTTTATTTTTCTTTTTAAGCCCACTTTAGTATACGGTAGTGATTTTCGTCTTTTGAGTTTTATAGGTTAAAAACCACTCTTTTTAATTTCCTAAAGCAAATTACAAATTTTAATACACTAAATTAATAATTACTAACAATTTTTAGGACTACCATTAGCAACAAATAAATAATAGATTCAAATCAAACATATTTAAGAAATTAAAAAGTATAACCCATAAAAATACCATGTTAATTTCATCATTATTAAACTTTATTTTCCATTTAAACGTTAATTTCATCATTTAATTATACCTCCTCGGTGTAAAAATCGCTAGCGTCGTAGTCAAAATGAGGGGCCACCTCCGGGGTCTCAAAATCTTCATCAGGTTCTTCTAAGTGAAACTCAAAATCTTCTGCACTCATTTCTCCCCATATATTCTCAAAAGAATCCATCTGAAACATATATACATATATAAATATCAATAATATTAATAAACACATATATATACCTACTATATGTAACAATATATAAAATGAATGAAAGCTATGTAACAATATATGTAACCATATATGAATGAAAGCTATGTAACAATAACCTGATGAATTGAGATAACGAATGAAAGTTATAGGAATTGAGAACGATTGAAAATGAAAGAAGAAAGGGAGATATAATTAAAATGAAAGCAAACCGCTGTAGATATATAATGTACAAGCAAACAGTGCATTTTTGTCCATATTAGACTATTTGCAGCGACTGTCGCTCCAAATAGTCTAATATGGACAAAACCACTGTTGACTGTCATAGTCAACAGTGTACGGCTAAGGTACACGACTATTTGCAGCGACTGTCGCTGTAAATAGTCTGGTCGAGTTACCAGAACACTGGTCGGGTCACCACACGCCTTTATTAATTCTCAACTGAGGTCTTGTTTGAGGCATAAAGGACAAAGGTGTAGTATTATTTTAGGATTTTTGGTATTTTTAGCATATTTTTAAGCCAATAAAGTGTTCACAAGTGACACTATAATCTCTTTACCAAAAAGTGACAAAAAGTACCAATTTGTGAGGGGGTAAAGAAACAAATTGCCAAAACTTACTAAAAGTTGCTAAACACACACACACAAATGTGTGGTCAAATGCATAGAAAAGGTGCCAAAAAGAGTGTCATAATGTGCCACAATCGGCTTCACCAGGCCAATTGGCATCTTGCCAAAAAGGGACACAATATAAGGGGTGGAGATCCTCTCAAATTAGTTTCAACTTAAGGGATCAAGTTAAAATAAATCTTGACCATTGGATTATATCAAAGATTAAGATTCAAAGATGACCACTGAATGTTGACCTTTGATTAAAATTCAATAATTAAGATCTCCCCAACTTGACTAAGTTGGGGAACTTGAGGGAATCTCATCCCCAATACAAGGGGCAGAGGATAATGTGCCAAAAATAATAATAGAATGTGTCGATCAGCACATTTCTAAAGATGTTTACCCATATACCCAGGTTCAAAACCTGGCTAGATATTGTGAATGGAAAATAGTAATATTTAAATTTATGATGTTAAAAAAATCTTATGGTTTGCTTCCTAGGACTTTTCCATTAGATCCCCTACAAGTGTATGACATTGAAACTGGGAAGGAGTTGAAAAATGCATTAACTTTATATAAGAATGCAAGAGCCTATACTTTAAAAATGGCTTTTAAAAACATCGAGCATGCCTTTCCAAGCAATTGCTAAAAGTGTACTATACGTTATTGAATTTTTGAAGAAATTTTAACTCACATCGTATGGAATTATACTCCGTATAAATTTAAAGTGGCACGAATATTATCTCCGTATAAAAGACTTGATATGTTAAAGTTTAGTTGATAATAATATTCACACACAAATAACAGTACTATTGAGAAGATATGGTCTATTCATTTCAATGCAAATCTCAAATACTCGAATCTTAACCATCTAAAAATGTAAACAATGCTAAATCGTGATATATGATTATAAGGCTTAAGTGTGAGAGAGAGAAAGTAGAGAGAAAATGGGAAAGTAAGAAAATATGATTAAAAGTGGTAACCTTACAATGGTTGTGGAGAGGGGTTTATATAGGCATATTATTTGCACTAAACCCCCTCCTTAATAACAAATAAGTCCTTGTCTAATTACAACATAAACCTTCCATACTTAATACATTAGATCAAGGACTATTCTATTACATAATTACAAAACTTGCACTAACAAAATAATTAAAGCTAACAATCTCCCCATTTAGTGCGGTTTTGTAGATGGTCATCGTCTTGATCTCTTTCTCTTTTTCTGCCTACGATTCCTTTTTCTCGTTGATGATTCAGGCTTATCTTGTCGAACTGATTGTGATTTGAAGGCTCGCTTTCTATACTTATGGTAATTCTCCTTCCAGAACTTCTTTGGCACAAAATGGTACTTTGGATCTTCTGGGCGATTTGGTGGTTCAATGATGTTGTCAGCAAAATCAACTGGGGGCATGTTATGAGGACCTTGTTCATTATTAGGAGAATATCTGACCCAAGTACCTTCTGGAACATGAATTACTCCTTTTCTTTCCTTTGGAAACCTAGCCTCAATGATCTGTCTCGTTCTTTTTCTATGATCCAATCTTGATTTGATCTTCTTAATCACTCTCATCAGCCTCTTCTTTTCCTTTACTGCCTCTTCGAACTCAGCTAGACTTTCAAATACAGCCAGACATTGCATCAGTGTGCCATCTGAATACTTGAAGAGTTCGTCGAGTCTTATAAAAATCTTATGCCCTTGATCACTAGCAAACACAAACCCTCGGGATTATCAAACACGGCTCCAGTGTTAAAGTTTTCGAGGTTGATTCCTTGAATCCTTTGGTTAGGCATGGTGAGGTTCACTTTCTTTCTTTTCTTTTCAACTGCCAATTGGAAGTCTTTTTGAGTTTGACTCAAAATAAGACTATCCAAATATCTCTTCACAGCATAGTAGGCTTCTTGATTCTCTGGATCAGGCTGAATAAGTTTGCTTGCAAAGTGATGGAGGAGAAAAATGAGATCATCAGCAGATAGCAGATTGAACCTGGCTTCTCCAAACATATACCGACGGTTATCTTCACGTCTCACTATTAACCATATTAAGCCAGGGGGTCTTGCAAACCCGGGATCACGCCATTCCTTGAAAATGAATGCTGACAACTTCTACAATCTTCAATTTGAACTGGTTCTTCCATACTTTGTTGGCTTTATGACACTTGGCTTCTATGAGATCCTTTAAGTATTTTCCCTTTTGATGATCAAGATCATAAGCCCTTTTAGCCCGTATTTCATCAACGTCTATCTTTACCAACTCTTGTTCCTTTGAGAAGATCTCATATGCTTTTTCTTCAAGGAATTTTGTGGATTTGAAGAGTCTGGTTGGAATTCTGAGATAATCAATCCTTCTTTCTACATTCTTTCTGAAACCACCATCGTTTATTCGAACAATTGGAGCTCTGGTGATGTTTTGGAGATGTGGATTATTAAGGTGGTGAATTAGGTTATGAAGGTTCATTTGGTTGAGAGCGGGGTTTGGTTGAGGAATAGATTGATAGGTATCAAAGCCCGGGGGAATATCATCATCATCAGAGGAATCATTAACACCATTAGGATCATTCTCAGGAAAATCTATTTCACCAAAATCTTCACCAATAATCAAGGGATCACGAAGTAATCCTTGAAAATGAGCATCATCACAAAAATCTGAGCCAACAACAACATCGGTAACAGCACTGGCTCGAACCACTGATTCATCAATACGAACTTCTTCTGTGTGCTCAACATTATCAATAACAACATTATCAACAACGTGCTCTACAATATCAACATCTTGATGAGGATCTCATGATTGTGCATCATCACGAACATCTGTGTCATCTATAACCTCAGTAGCAGCACTGGCTCTTACATTAGCCACATCCTCATCCATATTCTCCCCCTCGTGTTGATCCTGATCATCAGAATCATCACGTCTTTGTGTATAACAACGGCTTGCCTGCATGTGGCTTCAAGTTCAACAATTCTTTTCTGAGCCGCTTCAAGTGCTGCATCGGCAACAAACTTGTCCTGTTCTGCTTGCTGTTTTAAAAGATTTATCTTGTTTTGTTGATCATATCGAGCTTGGAGGGTTGCAAGAATAGCTTTGTCAAATGAATCAGTTTGATCATCGAGGAGATTAGATGGGCATATAAATCACTATAAATTTCCTCTAGACGAGTATGTCTGGGAGTAGAAGCATGTGCGGATCCTGATTTAGAATTATTATCGGATGATGATGATGAAGAAGATGAGTGAGACGGCGACGGTGAGTTATGAGAGATGATTGGTGGAGGTTGAGTTTGGGTTCTTTTTGTGTGGAGAAGACCTGCAGCGTCAAGAGCCATGATGTCTGCACGCTCTTCCGGATCATATGGAATGTTCAGGCGTTCAGTGGCTGCAGGAGGACTATCAGATTTATCGCTTTCAGAGGGTTCAGAGCAGCAATTGCTTTGCCTTTATCTTGATGGAGCGCTTCGGTTAGTGACGGTTCAATGGAATAAGGAGGTACGACCGACGTAGATGTCGTTGTCGCAACTATAGGCTCCAGAGGGTTTATAGTGCGGCCTGAAGGTTGAGGACCAACAGGACTTCCTGATGGTTGACGAAGCAAGGCTTCAACATCAGTTGTTGCGTGACGAATTGGTTTGGCTTGAATGAACCAAACAATCTCACGGTTGGTGGGACTTCCGGGATCCTCTGGATTGCCCGTTGAACTGGGAGTTGGGCTAGGAGGAAGCCATGCGAGCCTAACTTCCTCGAAGCTTCTCTCCTCAGGCCTGTATTCAGTGCTTGCTCGATGATGGCACTGACATGTCTTCCATACGGTCCTGGAAAAGGTTCACGGACCAATTCTCTGTATGTTCTGGCAACGTCCAAAGGACGTGCGTGCACATTATCAAGTGGCCTAAGTGGCGATCTAGACTCAATAGTGTGATCAAGAAAGGTTGGGAGAGAGGCAAGAGTCTCCGCTGCTTCAATATCGGCTTCCTCCGAATGAGGAATCGATAGTGGATGCGGCTGGTGCCTGTGCAAAAATGCATCTGGATCCTGTAAAGAGGATCCAGAGCGGCGAGGAGGTGAAATATGCGAGGGTGGGGAGTCCTCGGCTTCTATCCTAGGGTTGTCATCCCAGCGAATAAGTGGTTCAACTATCGAAGGGCCAACGTTTTCTTTATGCCCTGTTCCTAGCCCGGACCGCTCATTCTCTCCATTATGTTTTTCAACCACTCCCTCCAAACCACCTTGTCTCTCCGGAGATTCTATGTTAACCTCTTCCTCAATCGGTGGAAGAGTTTTGGAATGTTTGATTTTGAACTTTCGGATTTTCTTTGATTGATGTGGAATCGAAGAAGATGGTTGAGATTCGGAAGAAGTGGAAGATGAAGTGAAAGGAGAAGGAATGGTGAAGGATTGTTCAGGTGGAGGTGATGGTTCATCACGAAGAAGTGTTTTTGATTTCGATTTGGATTTAGACTTTGACTTGTGATGGGACTTGTGTTTCTTTCTTGGTGGAGCGGAAGTCGAAGAAGATTGTGCAGATGAGCTTGGTGCCTCTTCTCCTGCTAACCCCTCATTTCTTTTCCTAGACCTACGACCCTCACCAGGCGACCTATGCGGGGGAGCGGTAGGCGGCTGTCGGCGTTGAGCTGCCATACCCCCGTCTAAAAACACTCTATAATTCATGAGGTCACTATCCCCATGGGGCACCAAGCGAAGAAGCGAAGCAGGAATTGGCATAAAAGGAATGTTTTCTACACCAGAGTTGCCATATACAGTTGAATAGCAAGGAAATCGAATTCTGTGGGAGCCAGGGAATCGTTGTATGTTGTCATGTGTGTTAAGTGTTCCCTGAAGGATGATTGTCAGGAAACGGATGAAAGGAATATATTTCTTCGTTGCATTATACTTCCCTTTGACATTTAGTCTAAGATGATCCCAAGCAACTGCTGCAAAGTCGATATGTACATCGAAGGCGATAGCAAACAAGTATGTCAGAGTTTGAGAGGTTATCGCTTCTTGACCTTTTCTTGAAGGCGAGAGACAATAGTTGATGATTCGAGCATAAAGTGTACCACAGTCTGTGGAGATTCTTCTTCTTGAACTCACCTATAGTATTGAGAGGACAGTTATAGCCAAGTTCTCTAACCCGTTGAAGCATTTCACGAATAGGTGGTGGATCTACAAATTCGGTGGCTCCCTCGCGAGAAGTAGCCGTAGGAAAACCAATTGCTCTACGGAAATCTTCAAGCGTGAACGTGAAAGCTTGAGTTGATCCATCAGTAGTGAGGTGCTCAAATTGGAAATATGGTATGCTCGTTCTTCCTTTTGGGGTGACATATTCGATGGTACGCCATAGTTGAAATAACAGCTCTTCTTCGATACCCGGTGCAGTTACAGTAAAGACATGAAATAGTGGATGGTATGTAAGCATGACCGGTATGATTCCATGATGACAGGAAAATGGTATTATCAACTGATAGTTGTTTGGCATGTTTTCTGTCGCACCATCTTCGAGGAAATTCATTCTGCGGTTAAGAAGAAGACGAATGGGAAACATTGTTTCCAAGGTTAATTTACTCAAAATTTAATCGTACACCGTTTTTCACAGAAGATGCGAAGGCAGTACAGCAAGGCGTTCGATACCTTGCTTCTTAGGGAAAACCAATGTAAGATTGAAAAAGATTTTTAAGAAATTAAAGACACATCAAAAAGTGTTCTAACACTCAGTTTCCAAAGGACAACAAAGGTAGTACATCAAGGCGTTCGATACCTTGCATCCTAAGTAAACTGAGAGATAGAGTTTGAACAGAGTTTAGCATAAAAAAATGAATTTTGTATAAGAGAATGTTCAAAAAGTCGTGCAAAGTTTTTCCAAGTGAGACGACACAAGCAGTACATCAAGGCGTTCAATGCTGTGCATCTCACTGAAATTATTTGCAAGAAATTAAGAACGAAAGAAAAAATAAGCACAGATTTAAAGAAATACAGGGACAAATGTTTGTGAAGCCAGACAAATCGATGAACATGGAATTTGTTCAAGAAAGAGAATTTGGCTCACAAAGTTGGTATAAGAAAAATTTCATTAAATATCAAACCTGAATGAAAATGAGATTTTGAGGTTTGAAGAAATATGAAAAATTTCTTAAAATGGTTGAAAACCGGTTTTATAAAAGAATTTGAGAAAAACTGTGGAGTAAAACTGTAACAACCCTCAATTTCCGACTAGGACAATTACTTGGACTTATCTAGACATATATCCTAGAGGTTTATTAAGAGAATTGATCTTCTAGCCATTTAAGGCATAGTGATAATTGCCCTCTAGTTCAATGAAATACCATAGATGACTAGCTATCTTAGATTTGCCATGAACAATAACTATAATCATTCAAGACAATCTCAAGCTATAAATTAGTTCTAATTGAACTTGATGAAATGTCAATGAACCAAAAACTTCATTTCAAAAAGTCAAGTTATATAAATAATAATGTAAGACTCACAACTTGTGACAAAGTCAATAAATCTTACAAAATGTCCAACAAATTAATTAATCATGCCAATTAAAGTATATATGGTCATGAAAATGAAATGACTATCTCAAAAATATATTGATAAACCAATATGCACATAAAAGTGCTTGAATAATAATAATGAGTATATATATGTCCAATATAAATACAAGTTTATATACGGGTTAAGTAACAAATTTATAAACATAAATTGTATGCATACACGTGCATATATACGGGTATATATATATAAATGGAACACATATTTGTAATTTTAAAAGCAATACACAACTAGTAAGATAAATACTCATACATCCATCCATACACACAATATGTATACATAAATATGCAAAACAACTAACAAAAATTAAAATACAAATATACAAACACACATACACTTAAAACACAAAATTTAAACCAAAAACCTCTTCCTTTTCCCTCACCAAAACCGGCCCCAACCCTTTTCCCATACCATTCCTCCAATCAAATTTCAACTAGTCTTTTATTCTTGTAACTTCCCAAGGCATGATCTCACATAACCCTCAAACATCACTCTCACATACACACACTTTTCTCTCACACAAAAACTCTTTCTCTTCTGTTTTTTCTCCTTCTTGTCTACGGCTCAAAAGGGGTAGAAAAACAAGAGCAAATCAAATCTAAACAATAATAATAATAAGGATTTTGCAAGATTATTCAAGGGTTAATTCAAGCTATGGTTTAAGGGTGTTTTGCAAGCAATAAAAAGGGTTATTTGGAGCTTAATTGGTCACGTTTTTCTGCCCAAAATCCCACCCCCAATCGGTTCTCATTAAGGTAGTAACAAACACCCATTTACTAGATTATTGTTTCTAATGTCCTTCTATCAAAAGATCTTTTATAAAACTCATGTTTTTCTTCACTTTTCTTCTTGAAATACACTTGATGAAGGCATGTTGATAGAGTCTTTCTCTACATGCATTGCATGTCGAAAATATGGGGGAAAGATTCGAGGATTCAACCGTGGTAAGACCCGAAAGTGTCGGTTTAGTGTAAAGGCTTGTAAAGTTGTGATATGGATCATCATAGATCCGATTTTTATAAGTTAAAAGGCTATGTTTTCTGTGATTTTTCATCAAGAATGATATTCTCAAAAGTTGAATTAAAGTTCATAGCTTGATCTTGTTTAAAAGTGTTAGATCTTGACATGCATGCTTAGATTTATACTAGTTTATGTTGATTTTGAATTTGGATGTGAGAAGGATCTTTGGATGATGATTGATGATTTTGAAATTGATAATAATCTGTAAATTTGATGTTAAGAGCTACAAAATAAAGTATTAATCTTGTAAATGATAAACTCAAGTGTTAATTAAGCAAGAATGGTCATTGGTGAGTTGATATAATCAAGACATTCTGACAGAAATAATCTTCTGTCTTGGAACGGATAAACTGAGCATGTGAGGGCCGTTTCAAGAAAAACTTTCAAAATAAAAATTGTAGATAAACGAGTTAAATTTAACCACCAACTGGAATCACTCAAAAATACTGAACCAAACAAAAGATATGATTTTTCTACTAAAACTGGTCAAAACTGCATTTTTGTCTGAATATTTTATCAACTTTAACAATTTTTATCTCCTAATCCATAAGGTTCCAGGAGGCCATACTTGGTGGAAAGTAAGTTCAATGTGTCCTAAACTTAAAATAAAATCATTGAATTTTTATTAAGAGCAAAACCCAAAGAACTTTTATAAAACTTTCGAGTATGCAAAACAGTGACTGTTTTGACCACTTTCACTTATAAAAATATTTAGAGGTAGTAAACATTCTTTATAAATTAAGCCAAAATTAAAAATAAGTGGACACATATAGGTTATTGTATAAAAATCAGGAGGGTCCAAATAATTAGCTTTAACCCCGAATTAGTGGCCAACATTTCATAAATCTGTTGTATAAAAACAGAAAATTTGTAAGTAATCTTATAACTTGTGTGATGGGCTATGTAATGAACTAAGGAGTTAATGGGCTAGCCCGGCCCAATTAGTGAACCCACAAGGAACATAAATTAGTAGGCCCACTTGGCCCAATAAACCATATAGCCCAATAACCAATATAACTCATTAAGCACATAACCAAATAAGGTCAAGCCCAATAACTAAATTAAGCCCAAGTCACTTAAAAGCCCATAACACTTAGGCCCAATTGGTGATGACCTATAACACTTTAATGAATTTTATAAACCGAAGTAATCATATGGCATATCGAGAAAAATGTGAGTTTAAAGATAAGTGCAATCAAAGTAACACGAAAGATAATTAAGTGAGATGGACATAAGTAATTACGTTAACCAAACTATAAATTGATATCACAAATGCTATTTAGTATTAAAATTTGGTTACACATCCAATGATGTTTAAAAGAACATAACTTAATATGGCATTCCCATATGATAACCTAAGATGCCAAACGAAACCACAAATGAAGGCAAGTTACCGAAATTCTAACAACTTATAACTACATGTATAATGAAAGTAACCTTTTACACCATCACTCTCTACAACCAAAAAGATGCGAATATTAGCAATACACTTAGATCCCAAATTGATACAACATAATGAAAGTGGCATTCTAAGTGATGGCTTAAGATAGGAACTTACGTATATTAGTCCTATCGTAGGAATAGTCTTGGCATTGAAAGGTGATTGAGGACCATAAGGAATACATGATCAAGGAAGAGATAGATGGGAAGTACCCATTTTGGATAAGTGAATATAATATGCGGCATATCAAGGTGAGTCATAGCCCCCTTTCAAACTCTTTATGTGTTTTACTTTCGGGGTGAAAAGCATGATAAGTAAAATTGCTTTATACATATGAATGATTCTTGAAAGAATGATTATGAAATGGGATATATTGTATGTTCAATGTGTTATAAGTTATATTATGAGCTTGAGTTCTGTCAAACTGTATCACTTCGGTACAATACTATTAACTCCGAAAGGGGAGGCCTGTAGTTAGAGGGTTGCGCAACTAGGAGTCGTCCACTCACCCACTAAAATAGGTAACGGTGGAATGTTGGTTGCCTTTGTGGCCACTTTCATTTCCAGTCCGACCCGAGCGGTGCTCTAATCTACTTTATATTAGGCGGTCGTCTCCATGGCACGATCCCCTTCTTTATTAATTGCACTTGATTGACAGCTTGTGCTATGAAATGAAATATTTTGTTGGTTGGGACAGGAAATGGTCTTAGTAGTGGCTCAAGCATTTACTCATCAAATTATGACTTGGTAAATATTATTGAATTATTTATGGTTGGATATTATGGATTGAACATACGGTTTGGGTATTGGACCTCATATGGAATCTTGAAAGTTGTTGAAGTTGGCGATATTGAAATGTTGATGACCGAATGGTTTTGATGTATGATTAATCGATCTATATACTTTTTCTCTCACGATAAATTTGACAAATGAGAACTTTATAATTTACCATGGATTCTCAACTCTTTGAAATGACGTTATGGTATTTTGAAAACTTGATGGTTTGATGTGGGAATTTTTGCCGATCATACGGTTTGGGTATGTTGATATCTAATAACATGTTTTCTAAGTGTTTAAAATGGTTAGGTAACGAGATTTACTTCAAAACCTATGCACTCACCAACTACGTTTTCGTAATTGACACTTTTTCTTCATGCTTTTCAGGAATTAGCATAAGCTTTGAGGAATTATATGCATCATGATTATTTGCATTGCACTTTGGAGTCAAAGATCAAACCTTGTGATGGGCAATGGAATCCGCCTTGATCATTGTAGTATATCATCATGTATTTGTTATTTGTTTCGTGGACTCAATATCCAAGTATGGTAGACGTATTGTACTTGGGAATTGGTTCACATGCTTGTGCATTGTAAAATTATTTTTATCAACTAAAGCTATGGTGAATGTTATCTATTATCCTTTGTTTTGAATACTCGACTTTCTGTACATCTCATCGTTCCGCCTTAGTTGGGGTGTTACAGAAAATGGTATCAGAGACTAAGGTTATAGAGAACATTGGGGTTCCCCCGGGAATCCCAAAACTATAGCCACTTTTCAAAACGAATTTTTATAGTCGAGTCGAGCATAAGGTTAAGCGGATTAGTTTGAGCTTTACATGGTAGGACCCTAATTAAACGTAGGTCATGAACTACGTTTAATTATGAGAGGACCATGTAAAACTCAAACGGCCACTTGGACTTATGTTCAAAAGGATTCCTTTTCAAAAAAACGAAGAGAAGATCTTTAATAAATCCATTTTTATATGAATACTTGTTGCATTTAGACATTCACCTAAGCATATATATAACTATCCGAGACTTGCGTTACTTGAGGATTATGCTAGTTTAATAGGATTTCCCTCTTGCACATTAAAATTGAAATGAATCTAAGATTGAAAGATATTCGTTGATACGTGCTACTCTATGCTATGACGTGTGAATTTGGGCATGATTTGATTGCAATGTGAAAGTTATAATGTGCAATGTGAAAGTTGTAATGTCAATGTGAAAGTTTGGAATGTGCAATGTGGAAATTATGAGATAAATGCATGCGTAAAAAGCTTTATGATTCATGATGTTGAACTTTAAGTTGCATATGCACTTTAAAATAATGAGATTACTATGAGGCACGAAATCATTTTGGGATATGACTTGTTCAAATTATTGAGTAATGATGTTGATTATTTATGATGGATTTGGAAAGAAAATATAGGCATGACGAGTTGATATGAAATTTCATGGACGATATGGATATAAGAGCCTTTACTCTCTAAGTTTGAGCTATTTGAAACTAGCGCGTGAATATTGCGACGATTATGTAGTCATGCCTTACTATTAAGATAGTTATTGTGTCCTGAGGTTGAGCTATTTGAGGACTAGTGCGTGAATGATATAATGAGTATATAATCTCGCCTTAGTATCGTTATAGTTATTGTGCTCTAAGATTTGACGATTGAGAATTAGTATCTGCATGATATGATGATAATGTGGTTAGCCTTACTATAAAGATAGATATTGTGCGTTGAGATATGACCGCTTGAGAACTAGTGATTGTCCCTGAGAAATTCATTATGAAATTAGATATTTTCTAAGTATGAAAGCTGTTATTAAGTACCCCTCCGATCCAATATTCGTTCCCT
>CM067170.1:135780128-135790060 GCA_034093135.1 Erigeron breviscapus | reverse complement strand
CGGGTAGATCTTGTGGGTGGTACTCGACTCACGCACGAACCGCAAACACACACCCGGTTTGGACGGCTCGTAGACTTAGATTACCACGTTGGTTGGTAAAGTTTGTCCGGAGAGCCGTTTCACTATAGTAACCAAACACGAGTGTTTATATTCACGCAAAAGATATATATATATATATATATATATATATAAAAGGTAGATATAGAAACCGTGGGTTTATATTCACGCAAAAGATATATATAGTGATATATATATATATCATAAAAGGTAGATATAGAAATAGATATTTATATATAGTGATATATATATATATATCATAAAAGGTAGATATAGAAACCGTGGGTTATCTCGAGAAATTCCGCACCTCGACATATCCTTAAGTCAATCTCGGTTCGGTAAGACCCGGGGGACTTACAGTCTTCATACAAAACATGTAAAATACTGCTTCTTGTGCTTACACCTGCACATACAAGCTCAAAAAAACACACAAACAAAATAAAAATAATAATGTTATTCTTCATTACTTCATCACTATGATAGCAATGACTTAATCTAGAACTACATTTTTCATTTTCTTCTCCAAACTTTGTTATTCTTAACTATCATAAGTCATAAAAATATATATGACATTATCTTAGTCTAGAACTACAAAATGATTAACAAACCTTTCAAGGTTCTCAAGGTTTAATATGCGACCGTAAGTTTAGGTCGACTTCATTATCTAGAACCTTAAAATCCCTGTTTTATTGTTCTATGAGTAACCTACTCAAAGGTCTTCCAAATATATCTGCTTTATCATGCAAACTTATATAGATTCCGTTTCTAAAGTCACTTGTCTTTAATTCTGTAAAAACATCTAACTGAAACCTAATCACTTATACTTTTGCATAATCAGACTTCACATGCAATACTCCCTCATACCATATGGAATACTCCTATGATTGCCGCATCAAACTAGTATCCAACTTGGTCGAACTAGATAACAATTATAAATACTTCTATGATTGCCTCATCAAACTAGTATTTATCTTTGTTCAGTATAGATTTGCATGATTCATATCCTTCTTCCGTTGTGAAATCTTGCTTGACAACCTAAAAAATCAAACATCTGTTCGTTGTCCTGCACAATCTCAACACAAACATCAAATCTTCTCAAAGTAATAACATACAATCTGAAGAATTGAATAAATTTGCAAAATAAAATGAATATACTTAGCAGTCTATTATTGGCCTAAGTCACTTTAGGGTCAAATAATTCACTGTAAGCACGGTCAAACTACGGCAAAATCATTTGGAAACTCTGTTCCAAATCTTTTTGATTCAAACAAAAGTCTTTTAAAGATCAAATTCAAACTATGAATCATCTCTGTGTTCATTCTTAATGAAAATCTTCTTTCTAAAGATTAATCAAAATGAGGTATTAACTCAATATATGTTTATTGAAATCAACAACTCTGTGTTCTTTTCCTTAAACTCATATTCTGTTAATATGACACACTTTCTTTTAGCTTTTGATCATTACACTATCGCTTAACTACCCTACTCGTTTATTCAGTGTTCCATAGAACATAGTTAAGTCCTCTTGGAAACTAGATTCTATTCTGACTTTATCTCTCGTGCAATAGGAACATTTATTTAAACAATACAATACAAATAAAAATTTAAAGTACAATTAAGTAGGCTTAAAAGCTAAAGTATCGTCACGTCTAATCGTCTTGACGCAATGACCTTACTCTATTTATTATTTTCTTTTTCTTTTCTGATTTTTATTTTGTTTTTCTAACACTATATGACACACTTTCTTTTAGCTTTTGATCATTACACTATCGCTTAACTACCCTACTCGTTTATTCAGTGTTCCATAGAACATAGTTAAGTCCTCTTGGAAACTAGATTCTATTCTGACTTTATCTCTCGTGCAATAGGAACATTTATTTAAACAATACAATACAAATAAAAATTAAACACTTCACGAAAAACATAACACACATACACATACACTGAACGTAAATGAATAACATAGTTACAAGAGCTAAAGTTACTGCTTGATTAGATCAGCTTAGCATGTTACATAAGCCTACAAGAGAGAAATAATTCTCTTATTATTAGTTATGAACAGTGATACATCAACGATTACCAATATGTTTGTCCTCTTAAACACTCGGTACTTCCAGTTTCCTTTTAGATTGTAACACTTTCGACATACCCTGGCCAAGGACAGTCACCATGTAACCCGAGTAGCCTAATATGCCACTTAATCAAGTTTGCGAACTTACGTGACCCACATTCAGATATACTCTCACAATCGACACAAGTACTAAGATTAAGACATTTGGTAGCTATATGGAGACGATCTTTAAGAATCAAGTCAGCGGTGACAGGTCGGTGATTCCTCACACGCAAAGCGACTTAACTTGACTCACGTACGGAAATATACCCAACATTCCATAATGCTAAGTACTTGCATATTTGTGACATCATTTTAAAGCGCTTATGAAAACCCGTGACTTTCGATGAGACCCGTGTAGCGAACTTTCTGAAAACCTATCCCAAGTTGGAAGCTTTAGGTAGGCTAGGTATACAAAGACACCCCAAGGACTTACTTGTCCGAATCTCAAAGGCCACATTAGCTCCATAATTTTCAAAAGATTAAATAGATATTTGCATACCTTGTCACAAATATACATCCGAAAAAGCAATACACACACATGTATGTACCCGAGACCTTCTATATAAAAACCAAATATACAAAATTACAATGCTAGATCTTTCGTAAGATTTAAGGACCAGACTCTACATAAAGAGCAGGCAGTCTCAGCCATATATCTGAATATGTTTCCCATAAGAACATTGTATACATTAAGTTCAGATTATAAGGAAACCTTGGTACTTTGTGCCTACCGATACATCATATAATGGTATCACTGAACTGAGCAATTTAAAGTACAATTAAGTAGGCTTAAAAGCTAAAGTATCGTCACGTCTAATCGTCTTGATGCAATGACCTTACTCTATTTATTATTTTCTTTTTCTTTTCTGATTTTTCTGATTTTTATTTTGTTTTTCTGACACTATATGACACACATACATAACGGCACAAAACACAGACACATTTTACAAAGTTCCTTTTGAGAGACACTGTCACTATAGATTTCTCATTCCAATCAATTGGACTAGCAACTCGAAACGAGTTCGGTCGAAAGCCTTAGTGAACAAATCAGCTATTAGTCACTCGGCACCTTTTCTAGGACTATTAGTTTCTTTTCAGCACAATCACGTATAAAATGAAATCTTATGTCTATGTGCTTAGTCCTACCGTGCTTAACAGGATTATTGGTAATGGATATAGTGGATTCATTGTCTATCTTTATGGGAGTATAAAGAAAATTCTAACCGTAATCTCCAGAGCCTGTGAACAAGCATTCACTCGCTGTCATGTATTCCGATCTCTCACCTAAGACTGACATCCACTGACGTCTATTTCCTCAAGAACATTAGTTTCTTCACCCCTGTGAATAAACTAGCAGACTTCTGGAACTGACATATATCATAACCAATAGCATAAAACAAAAACATATAGGATAAGAAACTGTACTTATAGATCATCATTTAAACATGATCTTCTATAGTACATAGTCTATTACATAAATAATAAGAAAAAGAAATTAATTTGAACAAGTCTTCTTGGAACAGTGATCATGAGTTTCATGGATCTTTATCTTTCGTCCATCTAACACATCTTCAAGTTCCTTGACAGCTTGCTTATGAGACCTACATATCTCTTCTTTTTCAGAAGTTAACACAAGAGGTACAACTTTCGGACAATCATAGCTACGGTCCTCTTTGTTAACTTCAACACTCCATACTTTATCAATCAAAACCCGAGGAAAACAAAATCTTGAAAATTCCATCTCGGTAAAAACTCGATCACTACCTTTTAATGTATAATGAGTAAGATAGACTTTTTCCTTATCTAAGTCCTTCTTAGACATTAATACGCCTGGCAAAAGGTTCTGATCCTGTTTTTCAACAAAGTTAACATTATCAATTAAAACACTTCCTTTTACAACTCTTCCAACCCCGGAAATATTTCCGCCTTTGGAGTTCACAAAACAGACATAAGACCCTTTAACAGGAGTAAACTCCGTTAATAGTCCCTTGTCTTCCATAATGTGCCTGGAGCTTCCACTATTGACAAACCATAAACCTGCGGTCTTCCTTAGTAGCTCTTGTTGCTCTGATGCTTCAAGATTAGCCACAAAGTTCACGAGCCCTTCCGTACTCAAATCATCAGGTATTTCGATCTTCACATCTTTACCTTTTTTCTGTGCTTCCATCGTTATATTAGCTTCAGTTGAAGCTTCTCTGACTTTAGCTCTTACTGGTCTTGATGGCTCAGGTTCCTCTTCTACCTTCTGATGAAAACTATCATGATCGTCTGTACTGGCATACAATGTATAGTCAAATGAATTATCAACAAGATCATTCATTCCTCCATCAGTGTCTTGAATTTCTGCCATGAATGCATGATTTTGATCATCGGTACTAGTCGAACCCCAATTGTATGTACCATCATTTTGAACAACCAAAGCTCTCGAGTTATCCTGTTTCTCCTGAGTTTCGGTTCCCAGTATTAGCATATTGACGTCCTGAATTCTGACTTGCAATAGAACCACCTTGATTGAAGTTCTAATGACCTGTAGCTGAATTGTTGTCCCGTCTTGGCCTCTGACATTCATGTGCAAAATGTCCAAAACCATCACAGTTGAAACACTTCACTTTGGTCTTATCAAATCCTACTTTGCCGTCTATGACCTTCCTTCCGGTTCTATCAGTGAATCGCTGAACTCTCAATGTTAACATAGCCAATTGCCAGTTCAGATCCATTTCTTTCAGATCATCTGGATCAACTTGCTTGTAATCCTCCCTAACCAGATCAGGATCAGTCAGTTTTCCTCCAATTAACTTCTCATGAGCAGACACAAAAGAAGCTAGCACGCCCAAATGTCCCTCAGCAGATCTTATGCTCAACGGCATCCTTGTTAAACCCAAGCTTGGAGAACTACTTTTCTGATTCCCATTATGAACAACCATAGCTGATTTTGGAGAAGTTACATACATCAAGTTGTTGTCAGAATCCATTGACATCTTCAGCTTTTCATCATCTCCACTGTAGAAGGCAATAATCCCTCCACTTGAAGACTTTGCAGAAGGAATGTTTGACTTGTTATGATAAAGTTCAGGACGCTGAACAAAATCACTGCTACCTGCTTTCTTCGACTTTCTCTTCATATCTTGACCTCTAAGTTTTCTGATAATCTGATCCAGAGTCCATGTGCTGAATTCGGGATTTTGCTTGATAGAAGTAACGAATCCTTCCCACTTAACTGGAAGAGCTTCCAGCAACTTCTCAATGACATCCTCTGAATCAGGCTTATACCCAAAATATGCAAGCTCAACTAGCAGATGACTGTAACGAATCAACATCTCATCAAGGGATTCATCTTTAAAACTTGTGAATACATAGTACTGTTTCTTCAACAAGTCCCTTTTCCTCTTCTTGAGATCTTCATCACCTTCACAATGATCTTTGAGTGCATCCCATAAGCCCTTTGCACTTTCATACTTTTCAAACAAGTGCAAGAATTCCCCTTGGAGAGCCATTCGGAGTGATCCTAAAGCTTTACTTTCAGCTTCGTAGTCCTTCTTTTGATCGACATTCATCTGCTCATAAATAGAAGCTTTCCCACCACTCGAACCAGAAACATCTTTGTCATTTGCTACTATTGGATGAACATAACCATTGATTATACAAATCCAAATCCTGACATCCATAAGTCTGCAATATGACTCGAAACTGCCCTTCCAATTGAAATATCTATCAAGGCTTATCAACTTGGGCGGTGAATTGGCCTTTCCGGTTTCATGATCCATCAGAATCAATTGATTCAGCAAAGCTTGATAGTTTGCGGGTAACTGAGACGTCATTTTCTCCGAGCTAGCAAAATTCACGAACTGTTTCAAAAAAATAAACGAGGTCGCAAAGAAAAACGAGGTCGCAATTAATTACTCGAGGTCGTAATTGAACTGGCGAGGTCTTAAAGAGCTCACGAGGTCGCAATTAATACTCGAGGTCGCAATTGAACTGGCGAGGTCGTAATTAGCTATCCAGGTCGCAAAACGAGCTGAATGAGGTAATACGAGCCCACGAGGTCGCAAACGATGCTGAAACCTTTAATTCTCTTGAAATCGAAACCCTAACACCCAATATAACACCTTCGACTGCTGCAAATACCAAAAGAGGTCACAATACAAGTTTCCGGTCGTAAACTCGTGAAAGAATCACGTCTAAACGACCCTAAACCAATGTTGTCTATCACCAACAGACTATAACCTTCCGGTATGAAACCAAGAGTCTCTGATACCACTTGTAAGTCCCCTTGAACTGGATCGTTAATAGTTTGCTACAGTTATCTTGAGGTGCGGAATCCCTCACTATAACTTGGTGATTCACAACAAGCCTTCAGATTATCTGTTGCCTCGCAGATCTTCTCTAGGCCTAGCGGAACAACCTTTGACGACTATAACCTGCAAATATGCTTGATATTTCGACAAATGTTCAACCCTAATCTCTGTTAGGGTTCGGTATTTATATGGATCAGCACGACTGGGCTTCAGCATACTGGCCTCGCATTTCAAGCCCAGCTCGACACTATTACGAGGTCGTAATCTGTGTCTTGCCTCGTAATTGACCCTGCAATTACGAGGTCGCATTACCCTTATGAATTGCGAGGTCGCAATTCATACTTAAGCAGATTATTACACATTCAATACTTAAACTTAATCTAGTATTCTATGCATAATACTAAGTTCATTAATAACAATCACATTACAAAGACATATTACAATATAAGCCCAAACAATCTAGACTGCTATTGACATAGACGTGCACTTACAAAACCCATTCAAAACCCCAACTTTGACCAAAGAACACGCATTTAACAAAGATTTCGACCCATTAACGTTTAGATCTAGACATGAACAACCTACTACAATGTAAAAGGGACATTTTGATCTAAGAAACACTTACCAATTCCACTTGTAACCCCAAATCCGGTTTTGGAGCTCTTGAGAAGGATGAACACTTGAAATACCCACAAATTCTTGAAGTTTTGCAAGAGATTATTATTAAACAAAGATTAGCAAACAATTTTGGTTATTACACTAGCCTTTAAATCCGAAAATTAGAAAGTGATGTAAGAAAAATGAGATGGTGGTTTGGTGTTCTTGAACTAGAGAGAAAAGTGTGTGTGTGTGTGTGTGTGTGTGTGTGTGTGTGTAAAGGGATAAGGAAAAAGGAAGAATGGGAAGTGGGAAGGGAACTTGGCCACACTACCCCCACCCATAATATTCTTACATAACTTTACCAATAGCTAGTTACCCAACGGTACCCGTCCAAACACGTAAATGCTACAAATATCACCAATTACTCTAAGCATCATAAAATCAAATCGACTTTAATTAATCACATAAGTTCCAAAGCATCGATATTCCAATTATATTCCCAATTATTCACATAGTCAATCAAAGTCAATCAAAGTCAACATAGTCAAATATCACGGGTGTTACACTAAAAGAACAAATCAAAAAACAGAGAGATGAGTTTCATGCTAAGGAAAGGGAAGAGGCTGCTCTATGTCAAAAAGAACTTGAAGATATTAACAACGAAAAGGAAGAAAGGGAGCTAATTAATGGAAGTAGAGGAATGGACCATGATAGAATGTGTATAAAAACTCAATGATATCAAAAGTTTGTTGGCAAAAGATATTATGCAAACGTCGTGTAAGTGGATCGTGGAAGGCGGATTAAGATCCCCTCAAGTTCCCCCAACTTAATAGTATCAACCATTGAATTAAAATAATGAGCAAGAATAAATGATCATCTTTGAATCATGACCCTTGATTTTTGTCCACAGGATAAGGTCCCGGTAACTTGATCCAACTTGAGGGGATCCTAATCCGTGGAAGACGATGAAAACACAAAGTGTAATATCATAAACTTTTCGTTTAAAGATTGACCCGAGTCAATAAGTGAACACTTTACTTCCGTTAAGTCTTTAGATGAGTTAATGCATATGTGTCACTTATATTTTAAGCGTGTAGGGCATTTAATTCCATAATAATGTGTATATTAATATGTTAAAGTGGTTACTTATGTACTTGAAGTGTCGATACATATTCTTGGTGGCTTAATTGAGCCTTAATAGTGAAAGGGACTAGTTATTACACTTTGAATCTTCCTAATCAGGTCTAGGGTCATTAGGCATCTCACACACACACAAAATCGAGAAAATCACGTTTTTGTTTTGTGCATCCATTTTGGATGCATATTCATCAAAATAGATGCATAAATTTAAAAATAATAATAATAATAATAATAATAATAATAATAATAATAATAATAATAATAATAATAATGGTAATAATAATAATAATAATAATAATAATAATAATAATAATAATAATATATAATCCTTTACTAAAATCAATCATAACTACATTGCACATAATAATAATAATAATAATAATAATAATAATAATAATAATAATAATAATAATAATAATAATAATAATAATAATAATAATAATAATAATAATAATAATAATAATAATAATAATAATAATAATAATAATAATAATAATAATAATAATAATAATAATAATAATAATAATAATAATAATAATAATAATAATAATAATAATAATAATAATAATAATAATAATAATAATAATAATAATAATAATAATAATAATAATAATAATAATAATAATAATAATAATAATAATAATAATAATAATAATAATAATAATAATAATAATAATAATAATAATAATAATAATAATAATAATAATAATAATAATAATAATAATAATAATAATAATAATAATAATAATAATAATAATAATAATAATAATAATAATAATAATAATAATAATAATAATAATAATAATAATAATAATAATAATAATAATAATAATAATAATAATAATAATAATAATAATAATAATAATAATAATAATAATAATAATAATAATAATAATAATAATAATAATAATAATAATAATAATAATAATAATAATAATAATAATAATAATAATAATAATAATAATAATAATAATAATAATAATAATAATAATAATAATAATAATAATAATAATAATAATAATAATAATAATAATAATAATAATAATAATAATAATAATAATAATAATAATAATAATAATAATAATAATAATAATAATAATAATAATAATAATAATAATAATAATAATAATAATAATAATAATAATAATAATAATAATAATAATAATAATAATAATAATAATAATAATAATAATAATAATAATAATAATAATAATAATAATAATAATAATAATAATAATAATAATAATAATAATAATAATAATAATAATAATAATAATAATAATAATAATAATAATAATAATAATAATAATAATAATAATAATAATAATAATAATAATAATAATAATAATAATAATAATAATAATAATAATAATAATAATAATAATAATAATAATAATAATAATAATAATAATAATAATAATAATAATAATAATAATAATAATAATAATAATAATAATAATAATAATAATAATAATAATAATAATAATAATAATAATAATAATAATAATAATAATAATAATAATAATAATAATAATAATAATAATAATAATAATAATAATAATAATAATAATAATAATAATAATAATAATAATAATAATAATAATAATAATAATAATAATAATAATAATAATAATAATAATAATAATAATAATAATAATAATAATAATAATAATAATAATAATAATAATAATAATAATAATAATAATAATAATAATAATAATAATAAT
>CM067170.1:135760128-135775128 GCA_034093135.1 Erigeron breviscapus | reverse complement strand
TAAAGGTTCTAAACTCGTGTAAAGGTTCTAAACTCGTGTAAAGGTTCTAAACTCGTGTAAAGGTTCTAAACTCGTGTAAAGGTTCTAAACTCGTGTAAAGGTTCTAAACTCGTGTAAAGGTTCTAAACTCGTGTAAAGGTTCTAAACTCGTGTAAAGGTTCTAAACTCGTGTAAAGGTTCTAAACTCGTGTAAAGGTTCTAAACTCGTGTAAAGGTTCTAAACTCGTGTAAAGGTTCTAAACTCGTGTAAAGGTTCTAAACTCGTGTAAAGGTTCTAAACTCGTGTAAAGGTTCTAAACTCGTGTAAAGGTTCTAAACTCGTGTAAAGGTTCTAAACTCGTGTAAAGGTTCTAAACTCGTGTAAAGGTTCTAAACTCGTGTAAAGGTTCTAAACTCGTGTAAAGGTTCTAAACTCGTGTAAAGGTTCTAAACTCGTGTAAAGGTTCTAAACTCGTGTAAAGGTTCTAAACTCGTGTAAAGGTTCTAAACTCGTGTAAAGGTTCTAAACTCGTGTAAAGGTTCTAAACTCGTGTAAAGGTTCTAAACTCGTGTAAAGGTTCTAAACTCGTGTAAAGGTTCTAAACTCGTGTAAAGGTTCTAAACTCGTGTAAAGGTTCTAAACTCGTGTAAAGGTTCTAAACTCGTGTAAAGGTTCTAAACTCGTGTAAAGGTTCTAAACTCGTGTAAAGGTTCTAAACTCGTGTAAAGGTTCTAAACTCGTGTAAAGGTTCTAAACTCGTGTAAAGGTTCTAAACTCGTGTAAAGGTTCTAAACTCGTGTAAAGGTTCTAAACTCGTGTAAAGGTTCTAAACTCGTGTAAAGGTTCTAAACTCGTGTAAAGGTTCTAAACTCGTGTAAAGGTTCTAAACTCGTGTAAAGGTTCTAAACTCGTGTAAAGGTTCTAAACTCGTGTAAAGGTTCTAAACTCGTGTAAAGGTTCTAAACTCGTGTAAAGGTTCTAAACTCGTGTAAAGGTTCTAAACTCGTGTAAAGGTTCTAAACTCGTGTAAAGGTTCTAAACTCGTGTAAAGGTTCTAAACTCGTGTAAAGGTTCTAAACTCGTGTAAAGGTTCTAAACTCGTGTAAAGGTTCTAAACTCGTGTAAAGGTTCTAAACTCGTGTAGGTTCTAAACGCGTGTTAGGGTTTGTGACTTGACCTGATTGTGCTAAAACAGCTTGTTTATGATTGTAGAGTTGACATTATGATATATTGATGTATAATTATAGGTTGTGGACGTGTGGACCGTAATACTCGCCTGTAATCTTGTACTCGCCTCTTTATCGAACAAGGTGAGTTTCGTATCTCCCTACCCGCTTGGGATTCGGGCTGAAAAGTGTAAACCTGGCGTGTTTACTTGTATTTATTGATGCATTGTTGATTGACTTGGATTGTGTTTTCGTTAAGTATTATTTATACATTAGGATAGACGTATATACATGGAAGTCGGTTATGCTTCCTTTGGGTTTTAGATGTGGTGGGAAGGCTGCGGGTGACCCTATACATAAGCATCTGAGACTTGAAGAAAGTAGAATCCTCTGAAGTATATGTACGTATAGTTGGTTTATATTGTGATTAGTGGCTCATGTTTTGACGATTGTTGATGGATGACTCAGGTTTGACGAATATTGTTTATTGCACCATATTCATCGCATGTCGATTGTTGGCTTATGATTATGCATTTACATTTGATTGTAAGCATTGCATACTTTGTCGTTGGACCCTCGGCAGGGGATTTGCCGGCATCCTGGTGCATAGATGTATGCACCCATTTTGGATGTAGTCATGACCCCGAGTATATAGACATATATAACTCGATGATTTTTTTTTTTTTTTTTTTTTTTTTTTTTTTTTTTTTTTTTTTTTTTTTTTTTTTTTTTTTTTTTTTTTTTTTTTTTTTTTTTTTTTTTTTTTTTTTTTTTTTTTTTTTTTTTTTTTTTTTTTTTTTTTTTTTTTTTTTTTTTTTTTTTTTTTTTTTTTTTTTTTTTTTTTTTTTTTTTTTTTTTTTTTTTTTTTTTTTTTTTTTTTTTTTTTTTTTTTTTTTTTTTTTTTTTTTTTTTTTTTTTTTTTTTTTTTTTTTTTTTTTTTTTTTTTTTTTTTTTTTTTTTTTTTTTTTTTTTTTTTTTTTTTTTTTTTTTTTTTTTTTTTTTTTTTTTTTTTTTTTTTTTTTTTTTTTTTTTTTTTTTTTTTTTTTTTTTTTTTTTTTTTTTTTTTTTTTTTTTTTTTTTTTTTTTTTTTTTTTTTTTTTTTTTTTTTTTTTTTTTTTTTTTTTTTTTTTTTTTTTTTTTTTTTTTTTTTTTTTTTTTTTTTTTTTTTTTTTTTTTTTTTTTTTTTTTTTTTTTTTTTTTTTTTTTTTTTTTTTTTTTTTTTTTTTTTTTTTTTTTTTTTTTTTTTTTTTTTTTTTTTTTTTTTTTTTTTTTTTTTTTTTTTTTTTTTTTTTTTTTTTTTTTTTTTTTTTTTTTTTTTTTTTTTTTTTTTTTTTTTTTTTTTTTTTTTTTTTTTTTTTTTTTTTTTTTTTTTTTTTTTTTTTTTTTTTTTTTTTTTTTTTTTTTTTTTTTTTTTTTTTTTTTTTTTTTTTTTTTTTTTTTTTTTTTTTTTTTTTTTTTTTTTTTTTTTTTTTTTTTTTTTTTTTTTTTTTTTTTTTTTTTTTTTTTTTTTTTTTTTTTTTTTTTTTTTTTTTTTTTTTTTTTTTTTTTTTTTTTTTTTTTTTTTTTTTTTTTTTTTTTTTTTTTTTTTTTTTTTTTTTTTTTTTTTTTTTTTTTTTTTTTTTTTTTTTTTTTTTTTTTTTTTTTTTTTTTTTTTTTTTTTTTTTTTTTTTTTTTTTTTTTTTTTTTTTTTTTTTTTTTTTTTTTTTTTTTTTTTTTTTTTTTTTTTTTTTTTTTTTTTTTTTTTTTTTTTTTTTTTTTTTTTTTTTTTTTTTTTTTTTTTTTTTTTTTTTTTTTTTTTTTTTTTTTTTTTTTTTTTTTTTTTTTTTTTTTTTTTTTTTTTTTTTTTTTTTTTTTTTTTTTTTTTTTTTTTTTTTTTTTTTTTTTTTTTTTTTTTTTTTTTTTTTTTTTTTTTTTTTTTTTTTTTTTTTTTTTTTTTTTTTTTTTTTTTTTTTTTTTTTTTTTTTTTTTTTTTTTTTTTTTTTTTTTTTTTTTTTTTTTTTTTTTTTTTTTTTTTTTTTTTTTTTTTTTTTTTTTTTTTTTTTTTTTTTTTTTTTTTTTTTTTTTTTTTTTTTTTTTTTTTTTTTTTTTTTTTTTTTTTTTTTTTTTTTTTTTTTTTTTTTTTTTTTTTTTTTTTTTTTTTTTTTTTTTTTTTTTTTTTTTTTTTTTTTTTTTTTTTTTTTTTTTTTTTTTTTTTTTTTTTTTTTTTTTTTTTTTTTTTTTTTTTTTTTTTTTTTTTTTTTTTTTTTTTTTTTTTTTTTTTTTTTTTTTTTTTTTTTTTTTTTTTTTTTTTTTTTTTTTTTTTTTTTTTTTTTTTTTTTTTTTTTTTTTTTTTTTTTTTTTTTTTTTTTTTTTTTTTTTTTTTTTTTTTTTTTTTTTTTTTTTTTTTTTTTTTTTTTTTTTTTTTTTTTTTTTTTTTTTTTTTTTTTTTTTTTTTTTTTTTTTTTTTTTTTTTTTTTTTTTTTTTTTTTTTTTTTTTTTTTTTTTTTTTTCCATTCAATGCAACTTCTTGGTAGCGAGATCGAGACAGTACCGTGATAGGATCGAGACTTGTGAAATCATGCTCAACCCTATTCACAAACACCGTCAACCAAAATCTTTATAAGTAATGGTGAACGAAGCCAACTGTTTCTAACTCTAAGTACGTCTTCTAGTCAAAGTTTTGAAATCTATTACTAAAAAAAAATGATATATTCGACTAAAAAATTAACCAAATAATTTTTCTAACAATTTGATCATGAGTCATGTCAGTTGATAAAATTAAATGATAAAGAAAAATTTAACCTATACTTCTTTAAAAAGCATATGATGACTTTGGTATTCATTTCAAATTCATTATTTTATCCTTACATTTACCTTTTATTTAAATTTAGTTAACCTTTAATGTTTATAAAATAGTAGACATTTAATTTTTAACGAAACTATAATGTTTACTTATAAAACTATCACCAACTAAGACTGGTCTATCACATACCGTTGACCATAATTTTAAGCCGGCGAGGAAGCTGCCTGCCGCCATCACCAACTAAGACTGGTCTATCACATACCGTTGACCATAATTTATTTTTCTTCTTTTAAGATAGTACAAATTAACAATAAATACTCATAGTTCAAGTATTATTAAAGTTAATATTATATTTGTTACTATCATATCTAATTATACACATATACGTAAATTATTTTTCTAACATTTTCGATCATTGAACTTTACAAATCATCAAACCAACCACAAGTTATATTAAAATGTTTTTGTTAAGTATACTGTATTATCTAAACTAATACACCATTAACTATTTTATTTAAAATTTCAATGGATATAATTTGGTAAATATGGATATAAAAAAATTGTAATATGTCTCTTATTCGTTTTTCAAATACGGATTTATACACCATTGGGTAGTTTTGAAATTTTCAAAATTAAAAAGAAAGTTAAAAAGAAAAAATGGGAAGAATGAAAAGGGAACAAAAAAACTAACGAAGATAGACAAATCTAACGGAAAAAAATTAACGCCGTCACGAGTTTAGAATTTTTTTGCTATTTTTTAACTTTAAGACGAAAAGTGCAAAACGTGTCAAATTTCAGAGACAAAAAGTAATTTTCTCTATTTTATTTCCTATCGAACAAAATCACTAAAAATGGATAAAATATTTATGCGAATAATTGCTACTTTCTATAGGGTATTTAAAAAATGAAACTATCTAATAAAAACAGTCATAAACCATTTGTAGTTAACAAATTTTGTTAGAAAATAAAAAGAAAAGTAGAATCCTAGTTTGTGAATACATTTGTACTTTATGAATTGGTGAGCCGACAAGGAAGAAAAAAACAGATAATGAGTACATGTGGCAATATTCTATTGGTAGACCCCACATCCAATACACAAAATACAACATTTTTCCCTTTACACCTACAAATTTTTTTCTATATAAACCTTTGTCATTAATCGGATAATCCAAACTTTATAACATCCACTGATCACCTTTTCTTCTCCCAACACTTTGACACCATTTTCTCTCTAAGCTTATTTTAGTTGAATATAGTTTTTCACTTAATATTTAGTGATGACTGGCGGAGGACTGTCCGTGGCTGGAGGTATTGAGTTCGAGGCGAAAATTACGCCTATTGTAATAATATCATGCATTATGGCCGCTACTGGCGGTCTTATGTTTGGTTACGATGTTGGTGTTTCAGGTTATTATCATTAAATTTTATTTCTGCATGCCACTTTTTTTTTTTCAATTTTTATAATATACAAAATTGTCGAGATGTTTATTTGAAAACGAATAGAGACATAACTGTCTGTATTTCATCATCCTGACGAAGTTGGCATCGTTGTTGATATTCTCTTGTAATGAGTAATATAGTAGATGTTTTTGATTTGATAAATCTGGTCAGTTGTTTTCTGCCATATTTGGCTACTTTCTGAGAAATTATATACTATATATATCATTATATCAAATCCAGAATTATTTTCTGAATATACTTTTTGTGTACATTTAATTTGCAACCAAACTTAATTTGTTTTTCTTCTTGAGTGCCCAGATCTGGATATCAATAACATATGATGAGTTACTCAAATCAATTTCTAAGCATTTAATATTTTTATTTTAGTAGTTATACTTATACGGATCTAAATAAATTTTATTGTCATTTGTCTTCTCAAAATATATAAGGAATGGAAGGAAAACATTAATTTATGAATACTCGATAATATTTTTAACTGAAGTTGGTATTATTGTTGTTATCTTACAATATTAAATTGAAGGTGTTTCGGGTCGAAATAATTCATCCAAAAATTTCAACTGTCAAATAAATATGCCATAAACGCTCTCATTTGTAACGGCTTACAAAAACTAATAAGATTATTCTTATTTATTTAATAACAAATAATATTGTCTTCTATATTTATTTTTTAATGGCAAAGGTTGCACAATTTGCATACTCTCGATCACTTCTAAACTAAACTACTATTTCTAAATTCGTCAATGTCATTATACTTATTTATTTAGCAAATTTGGTTCTTAATAATTTTTATATACCTTATCTGTTTTTTTTTAAAGGTATATACTTAGTTATCTATGCCATGTTATATCATTTCTCCCTCAAGCTTTTATTTTAGTACAAAAATTTATTACACATAAATGATCTTAATAATTAGCCTATTTATGTCATGTTATTAAATATAACCAAAGGCCTATTGGTTTTTCAATTTTGGGCTTTTTTGTTACATTTTTCTTTATATATTATTATTATTATTATTATTATTATTATTATTATTATTATTATTATTATTATTATTATTATTATTATATTATCTTGTAGAAACTAATGATTCAATGTGATAAATATAGGTGGAGTGACATCTATGCCCGATTTTTTGAAGAAATTTTTTCCGGTGGTTTATAGAAAGACAGAAGAAGGTGATCTTGGAAGTAATTACTGCAAATATGATAATCAAGGCTTACAACTTTTCACTTCCTCATTGTATCTCGCCGGACTTACGTCAACGTTCTTTGCGTCGTACACAACAAGACGGCTCGGAAGAAGGATGACGATGTTGATTGCCGGAGTTTTCTTCCTCTTTGGAGTCGGTTTTAATGCCGGTGCCCAAGACCTTGCCATGCTCATTGTTGGAAGGATTTTACTTGGTTTTGGTGTTGGTTTTGCTAATCAGGTTGGTTTTTCTAAACCAATTATCTTTTATTTCTATATATATGCTGGATTTTGTGTTATTCATAATGTTTATTTTCTAAAATTCCATGTTTACCCATACTAGAAGAGAGAAAAAATGAACAAAAATTAAAAATATAATGAATAAGAAAGTTATATAATATATGTCAAATATCGAGGCTTATCCTACTAATATTGTGAACTAGTTAATTAAAAAAATTCTTTAACTATAATTACAAGAAGTTGGGAAATATGTTTTGGTCGACTTGATTCTTACTAAAAATTGGCCAACATTAATCGCGTACTTATTATCCACATCTCGCATACCAATTATGTGTAAACAGATTATTAATCGTTTAAGTTGATTAGCTTCATGCCTTACGTTGGGAAAAAAAAGAAAGAAAAATAAAGTAGTTTCATGATCGGATTTAACTAATTATTTGTTTTACTATATATAAAAAGATATTAGAAGCCATTCTAGTTTTAGCAATTTAATTTCAACATTAGTATCTATAGGAATTTATTGAATTAGTTTAAGAATAGAGTAAAAATTGCAACTTAAAATAAAGATTTTTTTATATAAGAACAATTTTCATTGTAAAAGATCCTAGAAATGATGTGACATGATTGGAACTAAGGGATTGACAACAACGCGAATATAAAAGAGCTCTTGTATATTAAAAATCAAAATCGATCGGTATCTCAAAGTTATTATGTTTTGGCGTATTGTAGATTCTGTTTCTAATCAGTTTATAAATATTTATTATTATTACTTATGAATTGACAATATATTTGTCTTGGTATTAACTTAGTAATGACTCAACTTTTTTTAAAGATATAAAATACTCCGTTACACATATTTATATTTGAATTGGATCTGTCAACCAAATGATATATTTTCCACAATTTCAGACACTAATTGGACTTTAACATCAAACATATACGTAGGCACGTAATCATAGTCAACTTTGGCGAAGTTGAAACTTGTGTATTGTTGGGTCTTTTATTCGTCACATATATATATGTTTTTAGGTAGTTGCTCCTAATTTTTAAGTCATATTATGATTCGATTATAACTTAAATAAATTACTAAGAGAGAGATACAGAAAACTTGTGTATCACATGTTATAGCTCAATTATATATCAAAAGTATATAATTTAATCTAACCTCATCAACATGCCATCCTTCCATAATTAATTCTACCCTGGATAGATCTTATTCGAGTTAGGTTATATTTGACGAAGTATCAAATATAAAACAAAACTTAATATTTTCAAACGATAAAACTATATATATAGCTTAGAAAATACAATTTTGAACGACATAATTTGTTTAATCAAAGCCTCACGCAATTCTTTTTGAACGACGAATAATTATGCAACTTTTATTAGGTGTGTATCCGACTTTTTTTCGTTGAATAAATTCAATAAGTTCACATGTCATATATCATATTTTATCTCGGAAAACCGTCGCCATATCTTTTAAGTCTATGGCTATAATCGATAAGATAAAAAGGTCCCATTGGAAAAAGAAAATCATGGGCTTTATTTGACAATTAAAATCGATTATATATGTCTGCAATAGTGCATATGTGAGGCCCCTACACGTTTCATATAATTCGTACCTTTGAATATCGCATTGATACCATGCTTTATGAATCTTGTGATGTCTATTCTTTTCCATTATTATATCACTAAAGTAGTACTAAACTTTATCTAGGATATAGATATAGATATACATATTAATTTCCAATATCATCCATCATGTGTATCTTTTACCTTTCCAACTTTCATGGCCCTTTTACTGTTACATACTATCTTTTTTAATATTGATAATATTAATTTGGGGTCATCCAATTGGTCAAAATGAGTTAAGACACTTTAGTCTTTGGTAATTGGCCGTAGGTTCAAACCTGAATACAGACAAATGATACTTTAAGATTGTGCAAGAGAAGTACAGTATATATCAGTAAATGTATATAAAATAAAAAAAATGTCCAGCCGTTGAACAAGAATTGTAATATTATTATTTGGGAATATGTAACAACTTTAGAAAATGATTGATATGCCTAAAACATATGCCTAAAGATATGCCTAATGAATTAGATGTTTGACACATGTATTATGTGTTTTCTCTCTCTTAATCTTTACCACTTGTCATGTAACGTGTCATGAATTAGGTATACTTTTAGGCATACCAAGTAGGCCTATTTATCTTTTTCAATTCTAATCAATCATCAGTCATATTGATCGCAAATTTACATTTATCCGTTCAACTAAATAATTTGTAATTAAATTTGTCTTAAAATAAACTAAAAGTGTTAGGAAGGTTAGTCACGTAGCCTTGTAGGTTTATGGACTTTTAACGTGCATGCAATGCCAAAAGCATCGTTTCACGTTTCGATATCAATAATAGATGTATATAAAATATAAACTAGACCAATAAGTTTAAAAGATAGTATGGAAATTATATATTATAACTTGTAAATATCTTATATGAGAAATAGAGATATAATTTGTTAGGGCATGATTTAAATTCGTTACGTGATGAAATTGTGTAGTACTAAATTTTGATTTTATGAGTCAAAATGTTTGACCAAAACTAAAAACGATATATATGTGTATATAATTGCTGCTAATATCTCGAGTGTATATAATAATCTTGGCAGGCTGTTCCAGTGTTTCTATCAGAAATAGCACCAACAAGGATTCGTGGGGGCCTTAATATTTTGTTTCAACTTAATGTCACTATTGGGATTCTCTTCGCCAACCTAGTCAATTACGGCACTGCAAAGTAAGTTTACTCTTATGCTTCACTTTTCACTTCTAAACTTTTGTTAGTTTGAATATTACTCTGTATACTTTTCTCTTCATTTCAAAATAAATTAATGACTTAACTATAAAAATATGTACAATTTAAAGAAAAAATAATCAATAAAATATCTTTTACACACGCCGAACTGTCTTTTATTTAGTTAAATATTAAAGTGAGACTTTTCTTTGTGCCTTCATAATTGGAATATAATTTATATACTAGCACTTTTAAGAACTAAAACTACGGTAATTAAATTGAATTGTACACTTTTTATTAATTTCTGGTATAAGTCTATTCGATAACAATATTCTAATTTGAACATTAGAACATGTGATAATTTGTCTTTTACATTTATAGCTACACAAATATACAATCGAAAATTAACATCTTTAAATGTATTTCTGTGAATAGGATTCACGGATGGGGCTGGAGACTCTCCTTAGGATTAGCCGGAATCCCTGCATTGCTCCTGACCGTAGGGGCATTGTTGGTGGTCGACACACCCAACAGCTTGATCGAACGAGGCAAACTAGAAGAAGGAAAGGCCGTACTAAGAAGAATCCGTGGAATAGATAATGTCGAACCAGAGTATTTAGAGCTCGTTGAGGCTAGCCGTCTTGCTAAAGAAGTGAAACACCCTTTCCGCAATCTTTTACAACGTAAAAATCGCCCACAACTTATTATTGCAGTTTCCCTCCAGGTAATATTTCATTACCCTTTGTACTGGACAGAGTGGATCAAAAGACAAAAGATCCACTTCTTTTGATGTAATTTTTTTTATTCTGTTGAATTCTTTTCAACCGTTTATCTGATATAACAAAACAATTGTTCCAAAAAAAAAAAAAATCATTACCCTTATGATCATCTTATTTTTGTAAGTGATCATGATCACTCTAGCTAATGTTTATTTTTTTTTATGTGTTATATATAACAGTTTTTCCAACAATTCACTGGTATCAACGCTATCATGTTCTACGCCCCGGTTCTTTTCAACACATTAGGATTCAAGAATGACGCTTCACTCTACTCGGCTGTGATTACTGGAGCTGTAAACGTTCTAGCGACTGTTGTAGCTATTTACATAGTTGATAAACTTGGGAGGCGGTTTCTATTACTACAAGCAGGAGTCCAAATGTTCTTGTCACAAATTGTTATTGCAGTAATTCTAGGATTTAAAGTTACTGATACCTCAGACAACCTTAGCTCTGGCATTGGAATCCTAGTGGTGGTCATGATTTGCACATATGTGGCTGCGTTTGCGTGGTCGTGGGGTCCGTTGGGTTGGCTAATTCCTAGTGAAACGTTCCCTCTCGAGACAAGGTCAGCCGGTCAAAGTGTGACAGTTTGCGTTAACTTGGTCTTCACATTTCTTATAGCACAAGCGTTTTTATCCATGCTTTGCCATTTCAAGTACGGGATCTTCTTTTTCTTTTCGGGTTGGGTGCTTATCATGTCGTTTTTCGTTTGGTTTTTGGTTCCTGAGACGAAGAACATACCGATTGAAGAAATGACCGAGAGAGTTTGGAAGAAACATTGGTTGTGGAAGAGGTTTATGGATGATGATGAATACATACAAGATGATTTGGCCAAGAAGAATGGCTTTCAAGAAATTAAGCTATAGATTCAAGTTCTTTTGCTTGAACAAAAACAATAGAGAAAAAGTGCTAAAACTACATAAATAAAGTAAGGGGTTATTTGGTTTTACATAATAGTTAGCTTTTTGTTTTCAATTTTCTAATCGGTGAAACAAAAACCGGCCGATAAGGAAAGTGTAGAGAAGTGTTATGTTGTAATTAGACAAGGACTTATTTGTTATTAAGGAGGGGGTTTAGTGCAAATAATATGCCTATATAAACCCCTCTCCACAACCATTGTAAGGTTACCACTTTTAATCATATTTCCTTACTTTCCCATTTTCTTTCTACTTTCTCTCTCACACACTTAAGCCTTATATTCTTATTTCACGATTTAACATTGTTAACATTTGGTATCAGAGCAAAATCACATCTTGTGTTAGATCCATGGCTTGATTTTGTTCACTTTTGTGCTAAATTGTGTTTTTCCCATTTTACCGAAAGTTCCAATCTTTACCCTTTAAACATGTTAAAGTTTCTTCCTTTTTAGTATAAATCCCTTCATTTACTTCCTATAATCATCCTTGAAAAGTTTCAGATTCAAATTCCAAACCGAATGGCCTAAATTTGAATTTTAAGGTTTCTGATCTGAAAACCGGTTTTCATTTTCCTTTGAATTTCAGTTGTATATATATATATATATATATATATATATATATATATATATATATATATATATATATATATATATATATATATATATATATATATATATATATATATATATATATATATATATATATATATATATATATATATATATATATATATATATATATATATATATATATATATATATATATATATATATATATATATATATATATATATATATATATATATATATATATATATATATATATATATATATATATATATATATATATATATATATATATATATATATATATATATATATATATATATATATATATATATATATATATATATATATATATATATATATATATATATATATATATATATATATATATATATATATATATATATATATATATATATATATATATATATATATATATATATATATATATATATATATATATATATATATATATATATATATATATATATATATATATATATATATATATATATATATATATATATATATATATATATATATATATATATATATATATATATATATATATATATATATATATATATATATATATATATATATATATATATATATATATATATATATATATATATATATATATATATATATATATATATATATATATATATATATATATATATATATATATATATATATATATATATATATATATATATATATATATATATATATATATATATATATATATATATATATATATATATATATATATATATATATATATATATATATATATATATATATATATATATATATATATATATATATATATATATATATATATATATATATATATATATATATATATATATATATATATATATATATATATATATATATATATATATATATATATATATATATATATATATATATATATATATATATATATATATATATATATATATATATATATATATATATATATATATATATATATATATATATATATATATATATATATATATATATATATATATATATATATATATATATATATATATATATATATATATATATATATATATATATATATATATATATATATATATATATATATATATATATATATATATATATATATATATATATATATATATATATATATATATATATATATATATATATATATATATATATATATATATATATATATATATATATATATATATATATATATATATATATATATATATATATATATATATATATATATATATATATATATATATATATATATATATATATATATATATATATATATATATATATATATATATATATATATATATATATATATATATATATATATATATATATATATATATATATATATATATATATATATATATATATATATATATATATATATATATATATATATATATATATATATATATATATATATATATATATATATATATATATATATATATATATATATATATATATATATATATATATATATATATATATATATATATATATATATATATATATATATATATATATATATATATATATATATATATATATATATATATATATATATATATATATATATATATATATATATATATATATATATATATATATATATATATATATATATATATATATATATATATATATATATATATATATATATATATATATATATATATATATATATATATATATATATATATATATATATATATATATATATATATATATATATATATATATATATATATATATATATATATATATATATATATATATATATATATATATATATATATATATATATATATATATATATATATATATATATATATATATATATATATATATATATATATATATATATATATATATATATATATATATATATATATATATATATATATATATATATATATATATATATATATATATATATATGTAGATATTATTATATTTATATTTATATAATATATAATGAAATGAAATAATGGATGATGTGAAGTCTTGGCAATAGAGAATGTCACCAAACAAGTAAGAAAAACAGAGCATTAAAAAACGTTTACTTGGATATAATTTGTTAAAAAACTTAGACTATATAGGGCATGATTTAAATTCGTTACGTGATGAAATTGTGTAGTACTAAATTTTGATTTTATGAGTCAAAATGTTTGACCAAAACTAAAAACGATATATATGTGTATATAATTGCTGCTAATATCTCGAGTGTATATAATAATCTTGGCAGGCTGTTCCAGTGTTTCTATCAGAAATAGCACCAACAAGGATTCGTGGGGGCCTTAATATTTTGTTTCAACTTAATGTCACTATTGGGATTCTCTTCGCCAACCTAGTCAATTACGGCACTGCAAAGTAAGTTTACTCTTATGCTTCACTTTTCACTTCTAAACTTTTGTTAGTTTGAATATTACTCTGTATACTTTTCTCTTCATTTCAAAATAAATTAATGACTTAACTATAAAAATATGTACAATTTAAAGAAAAAATAATCAATAAAATATCTTTTACACACGCCGAACTGTCTTTTATTTAGTTAAATATTAAAGTGAGACTTTTCTTTGTGCCTTCATAATTGGAATATAATTTATATACTAGCACTTTTAAGAACTAAAACTACGGTAATTAAATTGAATTGTACACTTTTTATTAATTTCTGGTATAAGTCTATTCGATAACAATATTCTAATTCCAATTCCAAACCGAATGGCCTAAATTTGAATTTTAAGGTTTCTGATCTGAAAACCGGTTTTCATTTTCCTTTGAATTTCAGTTGTAAAACCGGCTTTCCTTCCAGTTTTCCTTACGGTTTTCCTTCCGGTATTCCTTCCGGTTTTTCCGTTTGGACAAAAATTTTAAATTTCGTATTTATATTCTAAATCATCTGGTTTACACCAAAACCGATATTAGTACTTAATTTCTTCATTTTCCATCTCATCGTAATGCTCAACTTTCTCCACGAAAACCGGATTTAGTGAAGAATTTCTTGAATTCCGGATTTAGTGAAGAATTTATTGGATACCGGATTTAGTGAAGATTTGTGATTTTGTAATATTGGTTGTGAAAA
>CM067170.1:135754374-135759128 GCA_034093135.1 Erigeron breviscapus | reverse complement strand
CTAGTAAATGGGTGTTTGTTACTACCTTAATGAGAACCGATTGGGGCTGGGATTTTGGGCAGAAAAACGTGACCAATAAGCTCCAATAACTTATTGCTTGAAAACACCCTTAAACCTAGCTTGAATTAACCCTTGAATAATCTTGCAAAATCCTTATTATTATTATTATTATTTAGATTAGTTTTTGTTCTTGTTTTTCTACCCCTTTTGAGCCGTAGACAAGAAGGAGAAAACGAGAAGAGAAAGAGTTTTTTTGTGAGAGAAAAGTGTGTGTATGTGAGAGTGATGTTTGAGGGTTATGTGAGATCATGCCTTGGGAAGTTACAAGAATAAAAGACTAGTTGAAATTTGATTGGAGGAATGGTATGGGAAAAGGGTTGGGGCCGGTTTTGGTGAGGGAAAAGGAAGAGGTTTTTGGTTTAAATTTTGTGTTTTAAGTGTATGTGTGTTTGTATATTTGTATTTTAATTTTTGTTAGTTGTTTTGCATATTTATGTATACATATTGTGTGTATGGATGGATGTATGAGTATTTATCTTACTAGTTGTGTATTGCTTTTAAAATTACAAATATGTGTTCCATTTATATATATATACCCGTATATATGCACGTGTATGCATACAATTTATGTTTATAAATTTGTTACTTAACCCGTATATAAACTTGTATTTATATTGGACATATATATACTCATTATTATTCAAGCACTTTTATGTGCATATTGGTTTATCAATATATTTTTGAGATAGTCATTTTATTTTCATGACCATATATACTTTAATTGGCATGATTAATTAAATTGTTGGACATTTTGTAAGATTTATTGACTTTGTCACAAGTTGTGAGTCTTACATTATTATTTATATAACTTGACTTCTTGAAATGAAGTTTTTGGTTCATTGACATTTCATCAAGTTCAATTAGAACTAATTTATAGCTTGAGATTGTCTTGAATGATTATAGTTATTGTTTATGGCAAATCTAAGATAGCTAGTCATCTATGGTATTTCATTGAACTAGAGGGTAATTATCACTATGCCTTAAATGGCTAGAAGATCAATTCTCTTAATAAACCTCTAGGGATAGATACCTAGATAAGTCTAAGTAAATTGTCCTAGTCGGAAATTGAGGGTTGTTACATCATTACCCCCTTAACTGAAACTTCGTCCTCGAAGTTCGCTCGTTCACGCGGTGATAAAATGAATGGTTTGACGGTAAGGATGGCTTCGCGACGTACAAAATGTGAGAGTTCAACTAGGTTTCATCCTGACCTTTTTAGTTACTTACAAGCTTTTGATATCCGTAGTTGGGGGCATCCATTGCTCTGTGCCCTAACATTTCTCGTGATTAGAAACTTCGAAAAAGAAAAAGGTTACGAATGTCGCTCACCTCTTGAGACGACTGGAGATTAATCGTATGTAATCGTTGCGGGCTGTCAATCTTGCCTAGATCAATACTAAATAATGGGATGATAATAAGAATGGCAATACGGAGGTGTAAAATGAGCAAACGGCTCGTAACGTGAGTTACAATAAAATAGAGAGAGACGTTGGGATATCGATCGTTGGTGGCTATTTATTTCCATTGTTACTTTGCATACTTTCCTTTATCGTCTTCTACCCCAATTAAAGAATCGTTCCAATAGCTTCTCGCCCACTTTCATTCTTCTTTGGTTTGACGTTGGACACGCTTGCCGCTTCTTGAAAATATTGGCTTTGTTTGTGACTAATCACTTGTTAAGGGATTACCCCTTTAACAAAAGTGATACTAATTGGGGTGTCGAGTTGCACTAAAATTGCAAAGGTACATCTTCGTAGAATCTCATTTTAGGGTTTTCCAATGTCGTCTTTGTTGCTTTATGGCGTTCGAGGGAATCATAAATTGTATGATGATAGTTCCATCTTGTTCCTCACACTCACCTTTGTTCTTCAATTTCGCCCTTATTTTTCCAAAGTCACCTCTTTCATTATTCGCTAAGTCATATCGTTACCAATTTCTCTTGCCTTTGCCGATATTGGCTTTCAAATCGTTTTAAGGTACCTTTAATTACTTCCTTTTTACGCTAGAAGGACCATTATCTATGACTCATCACCGACAATTCTCTTTTAACATCGCACATATAACCTATTCGGTTTCTTTGCTATACCTACGCATTCCTCATGATAGGATTTACACAATCCTTATGCTCTTAAGTAATCATATCACCACCATCATTTCAAGGTAAACACTTCGATGTCCTTATTCGTATGAACTAATCCTTTAAAATAATCCTTCTTAGGTCCTCCTGACCTCTACAAAACTTTCAATTACTTTGCTCTCATGAGCCTCATATCCATTTTCAGCTTTCTAAGCTAAGCTTCTTTTCAAATACAATAACCTAATGTCCTTAGAAATTGTGATATAATATAATTTAGGGGAAACATCGGTTACTTTATCCTTTTCTCAACCATTCGGTTTTCTCCATTTTCCTTTCGTTTTCTTATGGGTCACCATACTCCTTACCGTTCCGTCACTCAAATCCATCTCTAACTAGAGTAATCGTCGTCTTGAACAGCACACAAGCAGTCGCTAGTCCTTGCAGTTATCTCAAGGGTACTTGTCAGATCATGGTGATACGGATCCTTTGATCCTAACTCATCACAGATGTGAATTATCCTTATCACCCTTCCGTTCAAAAATTCCATAACTAGCTCCTCCCGGAGTTTGTAGTTTCTTGAAAAGTAGTTCAACGACCGACTTCCTTGATCGTCGTGGTAGTATGTGCCTTGACTTCTAGCGTCGTATTCCTTATTTGCTTTCACTATTAACTTTAGCAATTCCATTTTGTTTTCTCCTTCACTCTTCTTGGGCGCACTACTCCTTGGGTCGATGGTCCTTGACGATTAACCATGTGTTGCAAAATTGTTCTCTCCCAAGTTCATCTTATTTTAGCTTACCTCCATACGACCGTCGACCTTGAGGGGATAACCATCACAGGTCATCATGCTTCCTCTACTTATCGACCATACTCCTCCTCTTTAGTAAAGCTAGCCTCCATCGGGTGTTAGGCGTATACCGCTTTCTCTTAGCTTAGTTGATATTCTCTACTAATAGCTTGTCTTTCGATAGAGGTTTTCCAATTGGTATTTAAAGAACAACACGTGGAGCGCCATAAAGATGAACACCTTCAGAACTACATCTTGTAGATGACGTCAATACCTTCACTTTACCGTTCGGGTTAAATCACCTTCCTTTACTTTACTTTATACTTCATGTTTCTTTTAGTGACGCTAGTGAATAACTCTTCTTGAAAGATAAAGTAAAATCTTGCATTTCATACTCCATGTTCGAGCATCTTCCTTGTTGCGATTACCCCCTTAACATTTTTTTTTTCTCAAGGAAAACGTAAGGGATTTCCTACTTTTCACTTCGTCTCGCCTTCCTTGATAGTCTTCCATTCACCAAATTCCTTTTTCCTTCATGTAACAAATATCCATCTACTTGGGTATTTTGGAAAAGAAAAGGATAGCTCGGAATCCTTTTTGTTATTCTCTAATCTTGAGGGTTACTCGACACATCCTAATTATCTTATTGTCCTTGGTTTTCTTCTTCTAACTACTTTCGTCTTCCAACATTGCTAGTGATCTCCCCCAAGTTCTAGGGAAGTCTTATATTTATCCAAAGGTGACCTTCATGTCACACGACCATCGTTTCGTCGGCCGCTCAATTTTGCCTTTGGTCGATCAACATAGATAGGGACGGCCTTCAATTCTTTTTCCAAGTTAAAGCTTAGTATACTCTTCGCTTGTGCTTCCATGTACTTTGACTTACACACCACATATCTTCTCCGCCCTACTTTATGTACATGATCCAATATCATCTTCTATGCTATATAGTTATCCCAAGTATTTAACTTATGGACGGTCGATGTCTCACGTCTTTCGTATCCCTTGATGTCACAGCAAGGGCAGGGTTCTAGTTACTCGATTTTACCATTGCGGAGTGTTACGTAAGTGAGTGGTGTGTTGTTAGGGTACTAACCTTTGAAGAGAAACGGTGATGATCATTACTTTGAATAATCAAGAATATAGAGTTTGGTTTCGAATGAATGAAATAGGAAATATAAAAACAAAAGAATCATTAAGGCTCGAATCAGACTCCTTGCGCGGTTTAAAGAAATCACTTCTATGTCTTTCGTTGCCCAATGGACTCCAACTTTCGATGACGTCAATATATGTCGCATCGGCTTAGAATATAGATTGTTGTTTGCGTACACGTGTTAGAATAGAAATATCGCACCAAATTTCAGGGTTACCATTCTCAGGACGTGTCGTCTAGAATATATATGGGAAAGCGTCCTACTAGTGTCGTTGTATCGTCATATGGCTTTAATACTGCTCGTCTTTCATAAGTCTCCAACTTCATTCGGCGTTTCCATATGTTTCGCACCATCTCAGATCGAATACAAAGGTTATGTGTAGTATCTGAGGGGATAGAGTCGCGTCATATCTTGGGGCTACAATTCTTAGAGTATATCGCCCGACGTTCGTGAGAAGATGCTCCACCGATGATATCGCGTTGTCGTATGTCCATAATGAATAGTTGTGTCATAAGAAATAGGATGTGGGATAATTTCGAAAGAGCACGAGTGAACGAATATTGGATCGGAGGGGTACTTAATAACAGCTTTCATACTTAGAAAATATCTAATTTCATAATGAATTTCTCAGGGACAATCCCTAGTTCTCAAGCGGTCATATCTCGATGCACAATAT
>CM067170.1:135724374-135749374 GCA_034093135.1 Erigeron breviscapus | reverse complement strand
ATTATTATTATTATTATTATTATTATTATTATTATTATTATTATTATTATTATTATTATTATTATTATTATTATTATTATTATTATTATTATTATTATTATTATTATTATTATTATTATTATTATTATTATTATTATTATTATTATTATTATTATTATTATTATTATTATTATTATTATTATTATTATTATTATTATTATTATTATTATTATTATTATTATTATTATTATTATTATTATTATTATTATTATTATTATTATTATTATTATTATTATTATTATTATTATTATTATTATTATTATTATTATTATTATTATTATTATTATTATTATTATTATTATTATTATTATTATTATTATTATTATTATTATTATTATTATTATTATTATTACTATTATTATTATTATTATTATTATTATTATTATTATTATTATTATTATTATTATTAAGCTATTATTATTATTATTATTATTATTATTATTATTATTATTATTATTATTATTATTATTATTATTATTATTATTATTATTATTATTATTTTGCATACTCGAAAGTTTTATAAAAGTTCTTTGGGTTTTGCTCTTAATAAAAATTCAATGATTTTATTTTAAGTTTAGGACACATTGAACTTACTTTCCACCAAGTATGGCCTCCTGGAACCTTATGATTAGGAGATAAAAATTGTTAAAGTTGATAAAATATTCAGACAAAAATGCAGTTTTGACCAGTTTTAGTAGAAAAATCATATCTTTTGTTTGGTTCAGTATTTTTGAGTGATTCCAGTTGGTGGTTAAATTTAACTCGTTTATCTACAACTTTTATTTTGAAAGTTTTTCTTGAAACGGCCGTCACATGCTCAATTTATCCGTTCCAAGACAGAAGATTATTTCTGTCAGAATGTTCTTGATTATATCAACTCACCAATGACCATTCTTGCTTAATTAACACTTGAGTTTATCATTTACAAGATTAATACTTTATTTTGTAGCTCTTAACATCAAATTTACAGATTATTATCAATTTCAAAATCATCAATCATCATCCAAAGATCCTTCTCACATCCAAATTCAAAATCAACATAAACTAGTATAAATCTAAGCATGCATGTCAAGATCTAACACTTTTAAACAAGATCAAGCTATGAACTTTAATTCAACTTTTGAGAATATCATTCTTGATGAAAAATCACAGAAAACATAGCCTTTTAACTTATAAAAATCGGATCTATGATGATCCATATCACAACTTTACAAGCCTTTACACTAAACCGACACTTTCGGGTCTTACCACGGTTGAATCCTCGAATCTTTCCCCCATATTTTCGACATGCAATGCATGTAGAGAAAGACTCTATCAACATGCCTTCATCAAGTGTATTTCAAGAAGAAAAGTGAAGAAAAACATGAGTTTTATAAAAGATCTTTTGATAGAAGGACATTAGAAACAATAATCTAGTAAATGGGTGTTTGTTACTACCTTAATGAGAACCGATTGGGGCTGGGATTTTGGGCAGAAAAACGTGACCAATTAAGCTCCAAATAACCCTTTTTATTGCTTGCAAAACACCCTTAAACCATAGCTTGAATTAACCCTTGAATAATCTTGCAAAATCCTTATTATTATTATTATTATTTAGATTAGTTTTTGTTCTTGTTTTTCTACCCCTTTTGAGCCGTAGACAAGAAGGAGAAAACGAGAAGAGAAAGAGTTTTTTTGTGAGAGAAAAGTGTGTGTATGTGAGAGTGATGTTTGAGGGTTATGTGAGATCATGCCTTGGGAAGTTACAAGAATAAAAGACTAGTTGAAATTTGATTGGAGGAATGGTATGGGAAAAGGGTTGGGGCCGGTTTTGGTGAGGGAAAAGGAAGAGGTTTTTGGTTTAAATTTTGTGTTTTAAGTGTATGTGTGTTTGTATATTTGTATTTTAATTTTTGTTAGTGGTTTTGCATATTTATGTATACATATTGTGTGTATGGATGGATGTATGAGTATTTATCTTACTAGTTGTGTATTGCTTTTAAAATTACAAATATGTGTTCCATTTATATATATATACCCGTATATATGCACGTGTATGCATACAATTTATGTTTATAAATTTGTTACTTAACCCGTATATAAACTTGTATTTATATTGGACATATATATACTCATTATTATTATTCATGCACTTTTATGTGCATATTGGTTTATCAATATATTTTTGAGATAGTCATTTTATTTTCATGACCATATATACTTTAATTGGCATGATTAATTAAATTGTTGGACATTTTGTAAGATTTATTGACTTTGTCACAAGTTGTGAGTCTTACATTATTATTTATATAACTTGACTTCTTGAAATGAAGTTTTTGGTTCATTGACATTTCATCAAGTTCAATTAGAACTAATTTATAGCTTGAGATTGTCTTGAATGATTATAGTTATTGTTCATGGCAAATCTAAGATAGCTAGTCATCTATGGTATTTCATTGAACTAGAGGGCAATTATCACTATGCCTTAAATGGCTAGAAGATCAATTCTCTTAATAAACCTCTAGGGATAGATACCTAGATAAGTCTAAGTAAATTGTCCTAGTCGGAAATTGAGGGTTGTTACAGTTTTACTCCACAGTTTTTCTCAAAATCTTTTATAAAACCGGTTTTCAACCATTTTAAGAAATTTTTCATATTTCTTCAAACCTCAAAATCTCATTTTCATTCAGGTTTGATATTTAATGAAATTTTTCTTATACCAACTTTGTGAGCCAAATTCTCTTTCTTGAACAAATTCCATGTTCATCGATTTGTCTGGCTTCACAAACATTTGTCCCTGTATTTCTTTAAATCTGTGCTTATTTTTTCTTTCGTTCTTAATTTCTTGCAAATAATTTCAGTGAGATGCACAGCATTGAACGCCTTGATGTACTGCTTGTGTCGTCTCACTTGGAAAAACTTTGCACGACTTTTTGAACATTCTCTTATACAAAATTCATTTTTTTATGCTAAACTCTGTTCAAACTCTATCTCTCAGTTTACTTAGGATGCAAGGTATCGAACGCCTTGATGTACTACCTTTGTTGTCCTTTGGAAAATGAGTTTTAGAACACTTTTTGATGTGTCTTTAATTTCTTAAAAATCTTTTCAATCTTACATTGGTTTTCCCTAAGAAGCAAGGTATCGAACGCCTTGTTGTACTGCCTTCGCATCTTCTGTGAAAAACGGTGTACGATTAAATCCTTTTTGAGTAAATTAACCTTGGAAACAATGTTTCCCATTCGTCTTCTTCTTAACCGCAGAATGAATTTCCTCGAAGATGGTGCGACAGAAAACATGCCAAACAACTATCAGTTGATAATACCATTTTCCTGTCATCATGGAATCATACCGGTCATGCTTACATACCATCCACTATTTCATGTCTTTACTGTAATTGCACCGGGTATCGAAGAAGAGCTGTTATATCAACTCTGGCGTACCATCGAATATGTCACCCCAAGAGGAAGAACGAGCATACCATATTTCCAATTTGAGCTCCTCACTACTGATGGATCAACTCAAGCTTTCACGTTCACGCTTGAAGATTTCCGTAGAGCAATTGGTTTTCCTACGGCTACTTCTCGCGAGGGAGCCACCGAATTTGTAGATCCACCACCTATTCGTGAAATGCTTCAACGGGTTAGAGAACTTGGCTATAACGGTCCTCTCAATACTATAGGTGAATTCAAGAAGAAGAATCTTCACAGAGTGTGGTACACTTTATGCTCGATCATCAACTATTGTCTATCGCTTTCAAGAAAAGGTCAAGAAGCGATAACCTCTCAAACTCTGACATACTTGTTTGCTATCGCCTTCGATGTACATATCGACTTTGTAGCAATTGCTTGGGATCATCTTAGACTAAATGTCAAAGGGAAGTATAATGCCACCAAGAAGTATATTCCTTTCATCCGTTTCCTGACAATTATCCTTCAGGGAACACTTAACACACATGACAACATACAACGATTCCCTGGCTCCCACAGAATTCGATTTCCTTGCTATTCAACTGTATATGGCAACTCTGGTGTAGAAAACATTCCTTTTATGCCAATTCCTGCTTCGCTTCTTCGCTTGGTGCCCCATGGGGATAGTGACCTCATGAATTATAGAGTGTTTTTAGACGGGGGTATGGCAGCTCAACGCCGACAGCCGCCTACCGCTCCCCCGCATAGGTCGCCTGGTGAGGGTCGTAGGTCTAGGAAAAGAAATGAGGGGTTAGCAGGAGAAGAGGCACCAAGCTCATCTGCACAATCTTCTTCGACTTCCGCTCCACCAAGAAAGAAACACAAGTCCCATCACAAGTCAAAGTCTAAATCCAAATCGAAATCAAAAACACTTCTTCGTGATGAACCATCACCTCCACCTGAACAATACTTCACCATTCCTTCTCCTTTCACTTCATCCTCCACTTCTTCCGAATCTCAAACATCTTCTTCAATTCAACATAAATCAAAGAAAATCCGAAAGTTCAAAATCAAACATTCCAAAACTCTTCCACCGATTGAGGAAGAGGTTAACATAGAATCTCCGGAGAGACAAGGTGGTTTGGAGGGAGTGGTTGAAAAACATAATGGAGAGAATGAGCGGTCCGGGCTAAGAACAGGGCATAAAGAAAATGTTGGCCCTTCGATAGTTGAACCATTAATTCGCTGGGATGACAACCCTAGGATAGAAGCCGAGGACTCCCCACCCTCGCATATTTCACCTCCTCGCCGCTCTGGATCCTCTTTACAGGATCCAGATGCATTTTTGCACAGGCACCAGCCGCATCCACTATCGATTCCTCATTCGGAGGAAGCCGATATTGAAGCAGCGGAGACTCTTGCCTCTCTCCCAACCTTTCTTGATCACACTATTGAGTCTAGATCGCCACTTAGGACACTTGATAATGTGCACGCACGTCCTTTGGACGTTGCCAGAACATACAGAGAATTGGTCCGTGAACCTTTTCCAGGACCGTATGGAAGACATGTCAGTGCCATCATCGAGCAAGCACTGAATACAGGCGCTGAGGAGAGAAGCTTCGAGGAAGTTAGGCTCGCATGGCTTCCTCCTAGCCCAACTCCCAGTTCAACGGGCAATCCAGAGGATCCCGGAAGTCCCACCAACCGTGAGATTGTTTGGTTCATTCGAGCCAAACCAATTCGTCACGCAACAACTGATGTTGAAGCCTTGCTTCGTCAACCATCAGGAAGTCCTGTTGGTCCTCAACCTTCAGGCCGCACTATAAACCCTCCGGAGCCTACAGTTGCGACAACGACATCTACGTCGGTCGTACCTCCTTCTTCCATTGAACCGTCACTAACCGAAGCGCTCCATCAAGATAAAGGCAAAGCCCTTGCCGCTCCTGAACCCTCTGAAAGCGATAAATCTGATAGTCCTCCTGCAGCCACTGAACGCCTGAACATTCCATATGATCCGGAAGAGCGTGCAGACATCATGGCTCTTGCCGCTGCAGGTCTTCTTCACACAAAAAGAACCCAAACTCAACCTCCACCAATCATCTCTCATAACTCACCGTCGCCGTCTCACTCATCTTCTTCATCATCATCATCCGATAATAATTCTAAATCAGGATCCGCACATGCTTCTACTCCCAGACATACTCGTCTAGAGGAAATTTATAGTGATTTATATGCCCATCTAATCTCCCTCGATGATCAAACTGATTCATTTGACAAAGCTATTCTTGCAACCCTCCAAGCTCGATATGATCAACAAAACAAGATAAATCTTTTAAAACAGCAAGCAGAACAGGACAAGTTTGTTGCCGATGCAGCACTTGAAGCGGCTCAGAAAAGAATTGTTGAACTTGAAGCCACATGCAGGCAAGCCGTTGTTATACACCAAAGACGTGATGATTCTGATGATCAGGATCAACACGAGGGGGAGAATATGGATGAGGATGTGGCTAATGTAAGAGCCAGTGCTGCTACTGAGGTTATAGATGACACAGATGTTCGTGATGATGCACAATCATGAGATCCTCATCAAGATGTTGATATTGTAGAGCACGTTGTTGATAATGTTGTTATTGATAATGTTGAGCACACAGAAGAAGTTCGTATTGATGAATCAGTGGTTCGAGCCAGTGCTGTTACCGATGTTGTTGTTGGCTCAGATTTTTGTGATGATGCTCATTTTCAAGGATTACTTCGTGATCCCTTGATTATTGATGAAGAATTTGGTGAAATAGATTTTCCTGAGAATGATCCAAGAGATAATGATCCTAATGGTGTTAATGATTCCTCTGATGATGATGATATTCCCCCGGGCTTTGATACCTATCAATCTATTCCTTAACCAAACCCCGCTCTCAACCAAATGAACCTTCATAACCTAATTCACCACCTTAATAATCCGCATCTCCAAAACATCACCAGAGCTCCAATTGTTCGAATAAACGATGGTGGTTTCAGAAAGAATGTAGAAAGGAGGATTGATTATCTCAGAATTCCAACCAGACTCTTCAAATCCACAAAATTCCTTAAAGAAAAAGCATATGAGATCTTCTCAAAGGAACAAGAGTTGGTAAAGATAGACGTTGATGAAATACGGGCTAAAAGGGCTTATGATCTTGATCATCAAAAGGGAAAATACTTAAAGGATCTCATAGAAGCCAAGTGTCATAAAGCCAACAAAGTATGGAAGAACCAGTTCAAATTGAAGATTGTAGAAGTTGTCAGCATTCATTTCAAGGAATGGCGTGATCCCGGGTTTGCAAGACCCCCTGGCTTAATCTGGTTAATAGTGAGACGTGAAGATAACCGTCGGTATATGTTTGGAGAAGCCAGGTTCAATCTGCTATCTGCTGATGATCTCATTTTTCTCCTCCATCACTTTGCATGCAAACTTATTCAGCCTGATCCAGAGAGTCAAAAAGCCTACTATGCTGTGAAGAGATATTTGGATAGTCTTATTTTGAGTCAAACTCAAAAAGACTTCCAATTGGCAGTTGAAAAGAAAAGAAAGAAAGTGAACCTCACCATGCCTAACCAAAGGATTCAAGGAATCAACCTCAAAAACTTTAACACGGGAGCCGTGTTTGATAATCCCCGAGGGTTTGTGTTTGCTAGTGATCAAGGGCATAAGATTTTTATAAGACTCGACGAACTCTTCAAGTATTCAGATGGCACACTGATGCAATGTCTGGCTGTATTTGAAAGTCTAGCTGAGTTCGAAGAGGCAGTAAAGGAAAAGAAGAGGCTGATGAGAGTGATTAAGAAGATCAAATCAAGATTGGATCATAGAAAAAGAACGAGACAGATCATTGAGGCTAGGTTTCCAAAGGAAAGAAAAGGTGTAATTCATGTTCCAGAAGGTACTTGGGTCAGATATTCTCCTAATAATGAACAAGGTCCTCATAACATGCCCCCAGTTGATTTTGCTGACAACATCATTGAACCACCAAATCGCCCAGAAGATCCAAAGTACCATTTTGTGCCAAAGAAGTTCTGGAAGGAGAATTACCATAAGTATAGAAAGCGAGCCTTCAAATCACAATCAGTTCGACAAGATAAGCCTGAATCATCAACGAGAAAAAGGAATCGTAGGCAGAAAAAGAGAAAGAGATCAAGACGATGACCATCTACAAAACCGCACTAAAGGGGAGATTGTTAGCTTTAATTATTTTGTTAGTGCAAGTTTTGTAATTATGTAATAGAATAGTCCTTGATCTAATGTATTAAGTATGGAAGGTTTATGTTGTAATTAGACAAGGACTTATTTGTTATTAAGGAGGGGGTTTAGTGCAAATAATATGCCTATATAAACCCCTCTCCACAACCATTGTAAGGTTACCACTTTTAATCATATTTTCTTACTTTCCCATTTTCTCTCTACTTTCTCTCTCTCACACTTAAGCCTTATAATCATATATCACGATTTAGCATTGTTTACATTTTTAGATGGTTAAGATTCGAGTATTTGAGATTTGCATTGAAATGAATAGACCATATCTTCTCAATAGTACTGTTATTTGTGTGTGAATATTATTATCAACTAAACTTTAACATATCAAGTCTTTTATACGGAGATAATATTCGTGCCACTTTAAATTTATACGGAGTATAATTCCATACGATGTGAGTTAAAATTTCTTCAAAAATTCAATAACGTATAGTACACTTTTAGCAATTGCTTGGAAAGGCATGCTCGATGTTTTTAAAAGCCATTTTTAAAGTATAGGCTCTTGCATTCTTATATAAAGTTAATGCATTTTTCAACTCCTTCCCAGTTTCAATGTCATACACTTGTAGGGGATCTAATGGAAAAGTCCTAGGAAGCAAACCATAAGATTTTTTTAACATCATAAATTTAAATATTACTATTTTCCATTCACAATATCTAGCCAGGTTTTGAACCTGGGTATATGGGTAAACATCTTTAGAAATGTGCTGATCGACACATTCTATTATTATTTTTGGCACATTATCCTCTGCCCCTTGTATTGGGGATGAGATTCCCTCAAGTTCCCCAACTTAGTCAAGTTGGGGAGATCTTAATTATTGAATTTTAATCAAAGGTCAACATTCAGTGGTCATCTTTGAATCTTAATCTTTGATATAATCCAATGGTCAAGATTTATTTTAACTTGATCCCTTAAGTTGAAACTAATTTGAGAGGATCTCCACCCCTTATATTGTGTCCCTTTTTGGCAAGATGCCAATTGGCCTAGTGAAGCCGATTGTGGCACATTATGACACTCTTTTTGGCACCTTTTCTATGCATTTGACCACACATTTGTGTGTGTGTGTTTAGCAACTTTTAGTAAGTTTTGGCAATTTGTTTCTTTACCCCCTCACAAATTGGTACTTTTTGTCACTTTTTGGTAAAGAGATTATAGTGTCACTTGTGAACACTTTATTGGCTTAAAAATATGCTAAAAATACCAAAAATCCTAAAATAATACTACACCTTTGTCCTTTATGCCTCAAACAAGACCTCAGTTGAGAATTAATAAAGGCGTGTGGTGACCCGACCAGTGTTCTGGTAACTCGACCAGACTATTTACAGCGACAGTCGCTGCAAATAGTCGCGTACCTTAGCCGTACACTGTTGACTATGACAGTCAACAGTGGTTTTGTCCATATTAGACTATTTGCAGCGACAGTCGCTGCAAATAGTCTAATATGGACAAAAATGCACTGTTTGCTTGTACATTATATATCTATAGCGGTTTGCTTTCATTTTCATTATATCTCACTTTCTTCTTTCATTTTCAATCGTTCTCAATTCCTATAACTTTCATTCGTTATCTCAATTCATCAGGTTATTGTTACATAGCTTTCATTCATATATGGTTACATATATTGTTACATAGCTTTCATTCATTTTATATATTGTTACATATAGTAGGTATATATAGTGTTTATTAATATTATTGATATTTATATATGTATATATGTTTCAGATGGATTCTTTTGAGAATATATGGGGAGAAATGGGTGCAGAAAGATTTTGAGTTTCACTTAGAAGAACCTGATGAAGATTTTGAGACCCCGGAGGTGGCCCCTCATTTTGACTACGACGCTAGCGATTTTTACACCGAGGAGGTATAATTAAATGATGAAATTAACGTTTAAATGGAAAATAAAGTTTAATAATGATGAAATTAACATGGTATTTTTATGGGTTATACTTTTTAATTTCTTAAATATGTTTGATTTGAATCTATTATTTATTTGTTGCTAATGGTAGTCCTAAAAATTGTTAGTAATTATTAATTTAGTGTATTAAAATTTGTAATTTGCTTTAGGAAATTAAAAAGAGTGGTTTTTAACCTATAAAACTCAAAAGACGAAAATCACTACCGTATACTAAAGTGGGCTTAAAAAGAAAAATAAAGTTAAATAGATAGTGTCATTTCTTCAAAAACTTTATTCATTATTATTACGTTTATATCACTATATAAGAATGAGTTTTCTTTGTTTCGGGCACACTTTACTATTTCAGGTGTTCGATTCACACGAAGAAGTGTTCAACTGGGCCCAAGGAATAGCAAAGAAGCTTGGTTATGTCTTAATCAAACGACGAACAAATTCCAACTCAGCTGGTGTCAAAAATAAAGTGACCATAGTCTGTAATCTTGCTGGGCAAAAAGATAAAAGGACAATTGGGCTCATTAAAAAGACACTTAAATGTGAGTGCCCCTTTAGATTGGACGGGCGTTTGACAACAGATGGTGGTTGGAGGGTCACCGTTATAGAGGAGAGACATAATCACTATCCAGCTAATAATCTGCAGGGTTACGCGTACGCAAGAAGGTTGAGTGAAGCTGAGAAATCATTTGTGGAAGTTGCATATCATCGCGGTACAGATCCCCGTAAGATTCTAAAGCGGTTGAAAGAAGAATTTCCAGGAAACTTGACCCGCAATGAAGACATTTATAATTTTCAAAAAGCGTTACGGAAGAAGGCGGCCGAAAAATATGGGGACACTCCAATGCAGATTACATATATAAAATTTACATATTCTTTTATTTATTTACTATGATAGAGTATCTGAAACGACATACGTACGTCATATTGTTCAACCGGCGCAGGTTATGTTCAGTTTGCTAAAGGAGCATAAATACTTGTATTATTATACCACAAATAGGGTATCTGGTCGGTTGGAAAATCTGTTTTTTATACATCCCACATCATTTGAGTTGTGGCGTGCATTTCCTTATGTTATCCAAATAGACGCCACGTACAAAACCAACTTGTACAACATGTCGTTGGTCGAGATTGTCGGTGTCACGTCAACAAACAGGACCTTCAGCATATCATACGCGTTTATCACAAGTGAACAGGAGCATAATTATAGATGGGTGTTGGAGTGTTTGAAGTCGACCCTAGGTGAAGGGTTTGCTGTACGCGTCGTACTCACGGACAGGGATCTGGCCCTCATGAAAGCATGCAAAACCGTTATGCCGGAAGCATACCATTTACTTTGTAGAGTCCACATATGGAGGAACATCCAAAAATTTAGCATGCCATCATTCAAAGCGGTAGGGAAATGGGGACCTTTTTACGCATGGTGGAAAAAACTTTATGAATCGCGCACACTTAAAACGAAAAAGATTTAAAAGAGAAGATGGGAAAAGATTTAGACAGTATGTGAAGTGCACATGAATTTTTATTTTTTTTTTTGGTAAATCACATATATCCACACGTCCTAACCCAATGTTAAATTTACAGAGGTTTACAAGTACTTGCAGAAGGAGTGGCTTTCCCCGTACAAGAAAAAGTTTGTGTCTTTTTGGGTCGATCAATATCTCAACTACCGTAACTACACTACCAACAGAGTTGAGGCTGAGCATTCACTCCTGAAGTCCGAGTTGCGGGGGAGATGTACATTTCACAGAATAATTGAATGTGTTAATTCTATCCTCCTCGGACAAGAAACAGAAATCAAGGGACAACTGGAGGAGAGCAGGATTTATAGAGCTGGTAAACACAACTACCCATGTTTGAAAGACCTGCTTTGTGTTGTATCTGTGACAGCTCTGGATATAATGGTCGACGAAATTGAACGATTCAAAAATCAGATGGGTAGAGACTGGAGAAAGTGCGGGTGTAAGGTTTGGATTAGTTGTGGGCTTCCATGTGCTTGTCGTCTAGCTTCGTACATGCATCACAGTAAGTATATCTGAATATAATTATTTGATGTTTTTTTTGGAAATGCACAAAAATTATACTTATTTTTTAAAAATGTAGGCAAACGTGTTGAGGTGTTTAAGATAAATGACTTTTGGAGAAAGCTAGACTTAACACCGTCGACGTGCCTACCAGACAATGATCATCGAAAAGACTCCGACGATGACGAATATATCGACGAATTAGTAGATAGTGTTAAGGTAGAGATTAAGCAACAACCGAAGGCCCAGAGGAAAAACTGGATATCAAAAATAAAAGACATTTTTTTGTTTGTTGTACGCGTCGTACTCACGGACAGGGATCTGGCCCTCATGAAAGCATGCAAAACCGTTATGCCGGAAGCATACCATTTACTTTGTAGAGTCCACATATGGAGGAACATCCAAAAATTTAGCATGCCATCATTCAAAGCGGTAGGGAAATGGGGACCTTTTTACGCATGGTGGAAAAAACTTTATGAATCGCGCACACTTAAAACGAAAAAGATTTAAAAGAGAAGATGGGAAAAGATTTAGACAGTATGTGAAGTGCACATGAATTTTTATTTTTTTTTTTGGTAAATCACATATATCCACACGTCCTAACCCAATGTTAAATTTACAGAGGTTTACAAGTACTTGCAGAAGGAGTGGCTTTCCCCGTACAAGAAAAAGTTTGTGTCTTTTTGGGTCGATCAATATCTCAACTACCGTAACTACACTACCAACAGAGTTGAGGCTGAGCATTCACTCCTGAAGTCCGAGTTGCGGGGGAGATGTACATTTCACAGAATAATTGAATGTGTTAATTCTATCCTCCTCGGACAAGAAACAGAAATCAAGGGACAACTGGAGGAGAGCAGGATTTATAGAGCTGGTAAACACAACTACCCATGTTTGAAAGACCTGCTTTGTGTTGTATCTGTGACAGCTCTGGATATAATGGTCGACGAAATTGAACGATTCAAAAATCAGATGGGTAGAGACTGGAGAAAGTGCGGGTGTAAGGTTTGGATTAGTTGTGGGCTTCCATGTGCTTGTCGTCTAGCTTCGTACATGCATCACAGTAAGTATATCTGAATATAATTAATTGATGTTTTTTTTTTGGAAATGCACAAAAATTATACTTATTTTTATCTAAATTTTTTACTTATTTCTATAATATTTTTTAAATTTTGTTTTTTATAATTATATATTTATATTTACTTTTATACTTTTTTTAATACTTATTTTTAAAGTTTTATAGAAACTTGTTTTTTATACTAATATAGTTTACTTATATGTTTTTTCTACGTAATCTTTAATATTCTTTTTAACTTACTTTTTACACTTATTTTTATATATATTTTCTTACACTTAATTTTGTACTAGAGACATGATTATCTACGTAATTTTTCATCTAACAATATAAATATTCTAACAAATCACTAAAACACCTAACACTAATCTTTCACTAACAAAACAAATTACATACAAATATAAACATTATAATACAAATCACTAACTTATCAACAAAACTAAAACTAACAATACTAACAAACCTATAATCCAAATCACTAACTTATCAACAAAACTAAAACTAACAATACTAACAAACCTATAATACAAATCACTAACTTATCAACAAAACTAAAACTAACAATACTAACAAACCTATAATACAAATCACTAACTTATCAACAAAACTAAAACTAACAATACTAACAAACCTATAATACAAATCACTAACTTATCAACAAAACTAAAACTAACAATACAAACAAACTTATTAAAATCCAAAAATTAACTATCAAAAACACAAATAATAACAATCAAAAAGGGATAATATGGCCGGAAAATACATACCAAAATATGAGATGGCCGGAAAAGTCGGGGGAGGAGAGCCGGAAAAAACGAACCGCGCCGGATATGTGTATGTGATGGCCGAAATAATGGGCTGTTGAAAGTCCAGATGTCGCTGCTAATAATACGACGGAAAAGTGGCCGGAAAACTTGCCGGTAAATTCGGACCCGCGGCGGTGATGGCTGGAAAAATATCCAGAAAATCCAGATAGGTCGCTACTAATACTTCGTCGGGAAAAGGATCGGAATATTGGTTGCCCGGATTTAATATATGGGGGAAAATATTAGCTATGGCCGGATTGAAAATAGGAAGAAAAAAGAGAGGATATATCTTTTGTTTTTATGATAATGAAAGGAGGAGACGGATGGTAGTTTTTATTCAAATTTTGGGCCTCACTAAACTTTTTGCAGCGATAATCGCTGTTAATTGTCTGGTCAAAAGGTCAGCGCCATTATGGCGGTGGTTAGTGAATTGCTGACGTGGCAAGACTATTTGCAGCGACTGCAGCGACTATCGCTGCAAATAGTGTTGGTCGAGATACCAAAAATAAATGGTCGGGATACGGGCTGCGTTAATAAAGGCCTCATTTAAATTACATTTTTCTGTTTTTATTATAATGTATACAATGGCTAAACATATAACATCAATTGAAATAATGTATTTATTATACCCTCTTTCACAATCAAACTAGTGAAAAGATGTTTATAAATGTCAAACTTAGTCATACACTACATAAAAGTCTGGTTTATATATACTTGCACAACGTGTTTTAAATAAGTATACATCATCTAATTTAGAGCACCCCCAATGCCTATTTCCAGTATATTTCAATACACTGTTACATCAACGTCACATCAGAAAAACCTCTTTCCAATACATTTTTCTCAATTCACACTCAATACCCAATACATCCAATACAATCCAATATATTAATTTTACACTTTTAATTAATATTAATTTTTTACACTCAAAATAATAATAATATTAATACTATAATAATAATAAAAAAATTCAAAAAATTATTGTAGTTAAAGTAGACTTAAATTGTTATATATAATAATATTATATATATAACAATTGAAGTTCCCTTATTAAAGTTCCCTGTAAGGGGACTTCAATTGTTTTTCATTTTCACCACCAAATTTTTCTACAGGAGACTTTAATGTTTTTATATTTTCACCACCAAAATTTTTCTACAGGAGACTTTAATGTTTTTTATTTTGAGCACTAAACTTTTAGTTTTTCTACTTTTGCCACAAAGCTACTACTTTTAGTTTTTCTAAATTTTTCTACAGGAGACTTTAATGTTTTTTATTTTGAGCACTAAACTTTTAGTTTTTTTACTTTTGCCACAAAACTACTACTTTTAGTTTTTCTATTTTGGCCACAAAACCACTAAACTTTTAGTTTTTCTACAAAACCACTAAACTTTTAGTTTTTCTATTTTTGCCACAAAACACTAAACTTTTAGTTTTTCTATTTTTGCCACAAAAATGTTTTAACCTAATCTTTAATGTTTTTATATTTTCACCACTAAACTTTTAGTATTTCTATTTTTGCTTTAATGTTGTTTTATTTTATTGTTGTTTTATTTTCGCCACTAAACTTTTAGTATTTCTATTTTCGTCACGAAATGTTGAAATTTATTCTTTTTTTCCATTTTGGCCACACAAGTTCCATTTCTTTTTTGTCTTGCCACAAACTTTCTACCTAAAATGTTGTATAACCTTTTTGCTAAATGTTCTAATTATATTTGTTATAAGGTAAATTAAGATTTTAAAATCTAATGCATGCTTTATTAATTAATTTGTATCAGGGGACTTTAATGTTATTTTATTTTAACCACTAAACACTTAAGTTTTTCTATTTTGCCACAAAAATGTTTTAACCTAATCTTTAATGTTTTTATATTTTCACCACTAAACTTTTAGTATTTCTATTTTTGCTTTAATGTTGTTTTATTTTAATGCTGTTTTATTTTCGCCACTAAACTTTTAGTATTTCTATTTTCGCCACGAAATGTTGAAATTTATTTTTTTTTCCATTTTGGCCACACAAGTTCCATTTCTTTTTTGTCTTGCCACAAACTTTCTACCTAAAATGTTGTATAACCTTTTTGCTAAATGTTCTAATTATATTTGTTATAAGGTAAATTAAGATTTTAAAATCTAATGCATGCTTTATTAATTAATTTGTATCAGGGGACTTTAATGTTATTTTATTTTAACCACTAAACACTTAAGTTTTTCTATTTTTCCACAAACTACTACTTAAGTTTTTCTACTTTTGCCACAAAAGTGTTTTAACCTAATCTTTAATGTTGTTTTATTTTTGCCACTAAACTTTTAGTATTTCTATTTTCGCCACGGAATGTTGAAATTGCTTAAGTCTAATCTAAATTATTTATTTTTTTTCAATTTGGCCACACAAGTTTCATTTCTTTTTTGTCTTCCCACAAACTTTCTACCTGAAATGTTGTATAACCTTTTTGCTAAATGTTCCAATTAGTTTTTGTTATAAGGTAAATCAAGATTAATTTGTATCTAACACGTATATTTAGTCTCGCGGCGAAGCGCGGGGTAATATACTAGTTAATAATAATAATAATAATAATAATAATAATAATAATAATAATATGTTGGAATTGCAGATCACTAGATGACAAAAATAAAACAATATAGGTTAATATATCACTAGAAAACAAAAGATCCATCTTCTTTAATATTCGATCCAGAAAATTGCAGATCGGAAACAACCGGGCGGAATCTTCGATTCGGTAAAACACACATTCACACACACACATATATACTATTATATATATATATATATTACAGAAGGAAATTAAAAAAAAAAACAAAAAATGCTCAAAACTCCCGAATACGCCTGTGGTAGCCACCACGAAACTCCCGAATACGGCTCCAATACAATCGAATACGGAAGCCACCCAACGGTGTGCTCCGTATTGGAAGATCAATACGCTCGAATACATAGCACATTGGGGGTGCTCTTAATAGTGTATGAGAGTTTGATAGTGTACATATATTTCCCACCATCCAACAAGTTTGGTAACCTCCGTACCATATTATAGCATCAATGCATTTTTAAATTTTCATAACAAAATCCTATAACTATTCTAAACTACTACATCAATATAAGCAACATATCCTAAGTTTCGAACTTAGATCTCCTCCAAAAAGGGCTATGCCTCTTAGTCTTTTACTATTACACATATACACCAATATAATCACCATATCTTTCCCTTTATGACTAGGCCGGAATTATTTTAAACTGATAACTAGTAAATTTCGGACCCCGCGTTGCGGGGCCTCAGTTGTCTTGTTGAAACGCTTATATTATTTTGGTGTATTTGCGTTGAACCTTCAACCACTTTATTAATTAAAAATCATTATGTCATGAATATGTTTGTTTAAAAATGTGCAAGAAATCAAAAAGTAATTCGTAGTAGAAACCGAACGGGATATGATATAGCAAAAACATCAAGATATTAGTTGAGATGTAATAAAATGTAAATAGTGGTACGACGTGTGACACAAAAAGGTTGGATGACTCAAAAGGAAAAATCATGTCGAAAAAAACCCAAAAAGTAACCTAAAGTAGAAAATCCGTAAGGGATGCGATTTAACAAAGTATGAATAGTGGTACGGGGTGTGACATCAACAAATAGCAACTCGCCACGTAGGCGGGTTACTATGCGAAAAAATCTGTGGAAAAAATCAAGAATAACCGAAAGATAAAAAACTCAAATGGAATCCGATATTAAATCTGAATAGTGATACGGGGTGTAAAATCAACCATTGATCAAGTGACACGTGGTGAACATTGATTGGTGACACGTGGCGAAATATTAAAGGGCATGGCACTATTCATAGCCATGCCCTTTAATATATACTAGGTGGTCCGAGCCGCCCGATGGGCGGCATCGGTTTTTGAAACGTCTGTGTTCGTTGTGGTTATCCGTTTTTTTTAAGGCAATACCACAACCGTACCATCATATTTATGTTTACCCTAGAAAATAATGTAGGAAATAAAATTTAGGAAAAATCTCAAAGTCAAAAAAAGAAAAATGCAATCAACAAAAAGTAAAAAGAAACAAAAGTTATAAATTTTTAAAAGAAATGGTTAAAATTTAAAAATTAAAATTCAATCAAAAGTGAAGAAAAATACAAAAATATTAAGAAAAAAATTTCAAAAAACCAATAATTACAAAAAAAAACCATATATAATAAAATAAAAGATAAAAAAAAAACCCAAAAGTAAAATCAAAACCAAAACCTTATAACAAAATGTTTGAAAGAGGTTATATATAACCTTTGGAGAATTGGAAGGATAATTTTACAAAAGAAACAAAGCAAAAGGGGGTTAAATGTAAAAATTATTATCTAAAAAACCAAAGAAAAAAGGTGTGGCTAGGAATTGAACCAAGGACCTTTCAAAGCAAAAGTATCCCTCCAACCATCTCATCTAAATGCTGCTTTGTTATAGTAATTGGGTTCATTATATATATTACATTTAGAGTCGGCTTAGGAACAGTAGCCCCCGCTGACGTCATCATGACGTCAGCAATTTTGTCTTATTCCTATTTTGTCTTTTTGTGGTTTTTTTTTTTTTACGATTGTATACTTTTAGAGTTTCTTATTTTGACCACTTAACTTTTAGATTTTATCACTTTAGTCTAACTTTTTGTATACAAAAACTCTTTTAAAAGAGAAAAATTATACTATTTTTTGCCCCGGTAATTAGACAAGTAACTAAAAGTCTAAAACAATTAAACTATTTTTTTTTTGCTTTTTTTGGTCTATTTTTTTCCCCCTTTCTACAAAAACTCTTTTAAAAGAGAAAAATAATTATAATTTTTTGCCCCGGTAATTAGACAAGTAACTACAAAACCCTTTTAAAAGAGAAAAATTACACTATCTTTTGCCCTGGTAATTAGAGAAGCAACTGAAAGTCTAAAACAATTAGACTTTTTACCCTGGTCCGTAACGAAGCAACCATATATAGTGTTAAATATGATAATTATCGTTTTCCGCGGCAACGCGCGGGTAAAATTCTAGTTAAATATATATAGTATCTGTTTTTATTGACACAAAAAGACAAACAATTTACTGTTCACTTCCATTTGTGTTAATCTATACTATATTATAAAGAAAATAGCATGTTATTTTCGGAAGTTTGAAAAATATGTAATATTTTCACTTAACACCCTTTAAAATATTTTTACCTACATTATTTCCTTAACATTAATGATTAAATTACAATATCAATCATTTATCTTTTAAAATATCTCCATTAACCTTTTACATGAATTATTTTTACATTAATTATCTATATCACTCGACGCCTCAACTACCACCAACAGTCGCTCCCACCACCATATCGTCGCCGCCACGACCACCGCCGCATTGCGCGGGTAACGTGTTAGTAAAGGTTAATGTGTTTATGCAAAACATATTTCCCACCAATAAAGTGTGCTATTAAAAACCATACAATTAACCTTACAGTTTAAGGGCATCCATGTATCGATTTCCAAGTGGATGCTTTTTTGGTTAGGTTGGAGAGATTAAATAGCTTTTCTTCTTTTTATTTGTTCTTTTCTTTTTTTCAACAAAGGTATTTTGATCAACCTTTCCAAATAGAAGATAAGGATCCGACCACATCTTTTAAAGATTCATTTATTACAAAAGCAAGGAAGTTCGACTTTAATTAACAAACAAATTGTAAAAATCCTTACTACGATTATAATTTAACCGGGTCTTAAGTCCATGTCTTCACGGTACCACTACGATGCTAGCGGGAGCAACATAAGCAACATATTATATTACATTCGAAGTCCCCTTAAGAAAAGTAGCAATTTTGAATTATTCACAAAACACTTATAAAGAGCCATATCTATATATACTATAACTAAAAGATGAGATGGGGTACACTTGACCCTTTAAAGCTCTTTTTAGGCCTAAAACTCTCTTCTAATTACTCTAGAGCCTTCTTTTTTTCTAGATTTTTTTATTTTTTATTTGCTTATTAAATAGATAATTATATTTAAAACTCTATCATAAATTTTTTCTATCAAAACAAATCTTTTTAAATTTTAAAAATATATAATATCTTTAAAACTCTCCCAGTAAATTATTATATATACAACCTAAATTTTTATTAATCATTCTCATTCATATTATTCATTTTCTTTCTATCTTTAATAAACAAATCAAGTTCAGTAAATTTCTCAACAAAAAAAAACATACGGTTTTTTTTATATCACTTTAATTATTTATTTTTTTGTATTTTGTTCGTGTTTGTCTATTATCTTTTTAAATTTTAAAAATATATAATATCTTTAAAACTCTCCCAGTAAATTATTATATATACAAATTAAATTTTTATTAATCATTCTCATTCATATTATTCATTTTCTTTCTATCTTTAATAAACAAATTAAGTTCAGTAAATTTCTCAACAAAAAAAAATATACGGTTTTTTTTATATCACTTTAACTTATTTATTTTTTTGTATTTTGTTCGTGTTTGTCTATTATCTTTTTAAATTTTAAAAATATATAATATCTTTAAAACTCTCCCAGTAAATTATTATATATACAAACTAAATTTTTATTAATCATTCTCATTCATATTATTCATTTTCTTCCTATCTTTAATAAACAAATCAAGTTCAGTAAATATCTCAACAAAAAAAAACATACGGTTTTTTTTATATCACTTTAATTATATTTATTTTTTTGTATTTTGTTCGTGTTTGCTTATTATTTGATATTGAATTGTTATGCTATTGTTTTTATCTCTTTTAATTTAGTTTGTTATAAATTGTAATTTGCTTATGGATTCTTATTCTACTACAAAAGGGTTTATTCTTTTAAATTTGTTTTGTTCATGTTTTATTATTTTTCACCTGTTTTGTTATTTATTATTTTAATATTTACCTTTGATATATATATTTTTAGACTATCTCTCGGACGGGTTTGAAAACTAGTATGTAATAAGTTTAGCAATTAAAAACAAAAGGTTTTTTTTGAAACCTGTTGCGTTCTTTTTTTTTTCTCTGCTTTCTTCCAGGGTCCAGCCCCCGCAAAATTTATCTGGGCTTCAACCTTTGGCCCATAAGTTATTATTGGACTTTCTCAATAAAAGAATTCAGCATAGTTTTTTTATCTTTCTTCCTAAAGCATAACTTTATTTATATATAGGTTTTAGGTAAAATAAAACAAGTATTAAAGTAAAACAAATAAAACAATATGTTTCTCTTCACTGAAAATCACCGTGCATCATGAAAATCATCGTGCATCAATTGCTTCATGAATCTTCGTGCATCAACTTTAATAATTGATATTAATTAATAATTTAATAATTAACTAAATGGAAAAATGAAGATATATTGGCATTTTAATATGATTTCTAACTTTCCATTCTTGGTTTTAATTGGTTTATTTCAAGATATATTGGTGTTCAATATATTGTTTTCATTTTAGCCTTTTCATTTCTGACGCGAAGCACGAATTACTAGTTATATTTTGTACTGTAATAACTATATAAATAACCTTTATTTTTGAAGATGTCCATGTAGGATTATAAAAAGTGTTTTTTAAGTAGGCTTGCATAAAATGATTAAATGCAGTTTCATTCATTTTTCCAATAGAAATAATTTATAAATTCTAAGAATAGTATCAATATAATATAAATACCGTATTAAAATGGTATCGGTTTAAATACCGTAACATCCCGAACTTTTTATATTATATTTCTGTTAACTTTGACTGCTAGTCAATGTTGACCTGTCGTTAAGTGGGGTCATATATGTATGTGGATAAATGGTGTTAATTATTACGTGTTGTATGTGAGTTTTATGTGGTGATTAAGTGGATTGAGGTGTGTCATCTATGTGTATAAATTCGGGTGTATGCGTTCTCATTTTGTGAGATTAAAAGTGTCGATAAATGTTTACTATTAAGACTTGTTAAAGTGATATGTATTCCTTTTAGCTTTTAGTATTGCCTTGATATTAATTGTCATTTTATGAAATTACTTAAGGTTGCCATTTAATTAATTCACTAAATTAGAAGGATGTTAAATGTTAATATAGCTAAAACCTAATAAGATGTCATTTAAGTTCATAATCTAAAAATATATAAAACTCCTTATGTTGCCGTCGAATACAAAGAAAAGATAAAGGGAACTATTTGTGCTGTTTTGGGGGTTGAGGTCGGCGCAGCAAACAAACAAGAAGAAGAGAAGCAATAGAAATATATATATATACATATATCATCTTTGTTTTGTGAGTCATGTACACAGCAAAATAGGAAAAAAGAAGAAGTAAGAATTGGTCCTATCTTTTGTTACATCCTTTAGGCCTATCACAATAGTCTCATCGACACCCCGTCGATGGGGTCGTCGATGAAGCCTCTATTGTGAGGAGGTCGTCGATGGGCCTTGTCGTCCGGTGGTGTCGATGGGTCGATGGGCATAGACGAAGAGGAGGGGATCGTGCCTTTCAAACGGTCAAAAACTTCTTCTTCTTTTTTGTGTTTAACGGCTAGTTTATAAAAATAAAAAAAAACCTCCACTATAAAAACCAACTTCTATTCAATCATTCTCATCTCATTCACTTCATCTCACTCAAAAAAATTGATACAAAACAACACACACTCTATACATTTCACTAAATATGTCGAGTTCCGACGAAGATTCAGTTTCATACATTCGTAAATATACAATAGATCCCGATACGTTAGACACTTTTGTTGCTTTTCTAGAAGATGAAGAAGCTGAGAGCTCGACAATGGCAAACATACCAAGAGTACCAAGAAGAACCGTAACCAGAAACCATGTGGAAGCCGCGACACGTTTATTTAATCATTACTTTGCCCCGGAACCCGTTTACCCCTCTGATTATTTTCGAAGGCGTTTTCGAATGCCCAAAGAAATGTTTATTCGTATAGTGAAAGATATACATTCCTTTAACGCCATACAACCATTACCAAAACACTTTGCTTACTTCCACAACGCTCCAACCGACATTACGGGTCGCCCGACTTTAAATATTTTTCAAAAATGTACTTCCGCTGTACGCCAGCTGGCTTATGCTTCTACTGCCGACCAGTTAGATGAATACCTCGAAATGGGTGCCCAAACGTCATACGAGTCGTTGAACTACTTCTGCAAATGTGTTATTCAGTTATATCACTCAGAGTTTTTGAGAAGACCGACACAAGAAGATGTTGACCGATTGACCGCTAAACACGAGGCGGTGCATGGTTTTCCGGGTATGCTTGGAAGCATTGATTGTATGCATTGGGCTTGGAGAAACTGCCCAATCGCATGGCAAGGCCAATACACTCGTGGTGACAAAGCACATCCGACGATTATGCTTGAAGCGGTTGCTTCATATGATTTGTGGATTTGGCATGCTTATTTTGGACCCGCCGGTTCGAACAACGACATCAATGTCCTCAATGAATCTGACTTGTTCGACCAGTTCTGCAAGATAATGCTCTCGCGGTAAATTTCACCGCTAATGGCCAAGAGTTTACAAAGGGGTACTATCTAGCTGACGGTATCTATCCATAATGGGCTACACTTGTGAAGTCTTTCAAGTGTCCCATGGACCCCAAGACCAGTAAATTCAAACGCTTCCAAGAATCTGCAAGAAAAGACGTAGATCGTGCATTTGGGGTACTTCAAGGCCGCTGGAAAATCCTTCAACAAGGTGCCCGTCCATTAAGTGTTAACAAAATTAAACGCATCATGTACTGTTGTGTGCTTTTGCACAACATGATCGTTGAATATAACGGGCGTGCAATCAGTCCTTTCGATTTGGAGCTAATTCCCGATACGAGGCCAGACCGTACTTGGGACGAACGGGTTGACCTTCACTTACGTATGACAGCGGAGTTACGTGATAGGGCGACACAACCGTCTAAGAGGCGCCCTAGTCGAACACATTTGGAACTTGCCGGAAAACCAACGTGAACGTTGAATTGTTGTTTATTTTTAGAATTGTCGTTTTTTTATTAATAAATGTAATGTGTTGTTTTTCTTTATAAATGTAAGGTGTTGTTTTTTTTAAATAAATGTAATGTTTTGTTAATTTAAATAAATGTAATGTTTTGTTTTTTTTTTAATAAATGTTGAATTATTTATTTTTTAGGTAAATATAAAATAAAATAAATAAAAGTTGCGGAAGAGGTGTTATTGTTAGTGAGTGTGGAAGAGGTGGATGATGAGAGAGAAAAGCTGATGTGGCAGTGTAGAAGAGGCTCCTATTGTTATAGGCCTAAGGCCTATCACAATAGGCGTGTCGACCGAGCTTCGATGGGCTCTGTTAGCTTTAATTAATTGTTAGTGCGTGTTTTGTACTTTTGTAATAGATTTGTCCTTTAATTATGTTAGTTAAATATGGGAGGATTTAGTTGTAATTAGAAAAGGACTTGTTTGTAATTAGGGAAGGGGTTTAATGCAAATGTCAAGCCTATATAAACCCCTCCCACCATCCATTGTAAAGTAACACCTTGAAATATATTTTCCTTACATTTCCATATTCTCTCTACTTTCTCTCTCACACACTTAAGCCTTATAACCTTTGATTCACGATTTAGCATAGTTTACATTTGGTATTAGAGCAAATCACAACTTGTGTTAGATCCATGGCTTGATTTTGTTCCATTTTGTGCTAAATTGTGTTTTTCCCATTTTTACCGAAAGTTCCAATCTTTACCCTCTAAACATGTTAAAGTTTCTTTCTTTTTAGTTTCATTTCACTCATTACCTTCCTATAATCATCCTCAAGAAGTTTCAAATCCCAATTCAAAACCAAATGGCTTGAAATTGAAATTTTAGCTTTCTGATCTGAAATCCGGTTTTCATTCCGGTTTTCATTTTCCTTTGAATTTCTATTGTAAAACCGGTATTCCTTCCGGTTTTCATTCTAATAAAAAAAATTTAAATTTCGTTGTTATATTCTAACATATCTGGTTTACACCAAAACCGATATTTGTACTAAATTTCTTCATTTTCCATCTCGTCATAATACCCAACTTTCTCCACGAAAACCGGATTTAGTATAGTATTTCATGAATCCCGGTTTTAGTGAAGATTTTTCTGAAAACCGGATTTAGTGAAGTTTTGTGACTTTAAGTAATATTGTGTGTGAAAATACCTGGTTTATCCCAAAACCGGTATTTGTTCTTAATTTCTTCATTTCTCAAGTCGAAATTCTGCCCGTTGTTTCCCTCGAAAACCGGATTTACTATACATTTTACCATTACCGGTATTTGTATAGAATTTCTCTTCAAAACCGGTTTTATTATAGTTTAATACCTGGTTTACACCAAAACCGATATTAGTTCTTAATTTCTGAAACCCTGTTTTAGTACTAAATTTCTGAAACCCTGTTTTAGTACTAAATTTCTGAAACCCTGTTTTAGTACTAAATTTCTGAAACCCTGTTTTAGTACTAAATTTCTGAAACCCTGTTTTAGTACTAAA
>CM067170.1:135694225-135723374 GCA_034093135.1 Erigeron breviscapus | reverse complement strand
AGTTGTAATATCGACCATGTATTCATCGTTTAAATCAATGATACATATGATTAGACTTGCATAGTTCTCTTACAATTGAACTTGTTCTTGTTTATGTTCTTTACTTTCTGTTCTTAACTCTTTGTCTAAGATAAACTAAACATAAGTGTGCAAATCAAGGACTGTCAAAATCCATTTTAAACAAAAATTAGGGTTTTTGTTGATTTAAATTAGGTCAAATTAAGTATAAATCAAAAATTGAGAAATTGAATCGATTTTGATCAAGGGTTTGTTTTGTTAACATCCAAATTGGTTATAATTACACAAAAATCAGTTTAATTCCAACACAAATCGATTTGTACAGCTCGAATTAGAGTTTTGTAGTTGTGAGTCAAAGTTGACTAAAAAGTCAACTCATGTTCTTCATCAAATTCTGCCCAGAATTCCTTTTTCTCCCCTGTTCGCCGTACCCTACGCCCTTAAGGGCGTACCTTACGCTGATCTGCAACTAGCCAAAACAACCTTACGCCCCCAGCTCACTGTTTACGCCAAGAAACTGATCATGAGACGCCTTTTTTGCCATTTTGTATCACCCCGAGCTGGGCCCGAGATATTACGGAAATTATATAGCACACAGTGGAATTATCGTAGGCAACTAAATGAAAATACATGAATTCAGTGAATTCGATGAGTAATGTCAAATACAAGCACAAAATACATAAGGAGCAATTAGTCACCAAAAGTTTACAAGTCAACCCAAACGATGGCAAACGATCCTAAGCATAATGCAAAAGATGGTAAATGAATCCTTGATCCATGTTAGTCCAAGTCCGGGTTCAAGCAATCAACAATCATGTATCTCTATCTTGATTCACCTGAATACCTGAAAAGTGTACTAACAAGTGTCAACACAAGGTTGGTGAGTTCGTAGTAATGGTTCACAAGGAACCATCATCAAAAGTAACAACATATGAAATGATAACATCAAACAATGTACTTACTATAAACCCATGTACGTCACCCGTTAAACAATTGAGGTTAACATATCGTTCAACCTTGTCACATAAATAACCGAACAATAAACGATACAAGGTATTACGTATACAATCAAGTACAATTACTATCATTACCAAGAAATGCATCATATGTGTATCAATGTCATGCAATGTATCAAATGCGTATAAATGTCAATACGTGCATCATATGCGTGTCAATATCATGCAATGTACCTCAAATTCATCAAGTATCACAATACTTGGTCCACATCGTGGTGTAAATCATATCATATCATATCATCAAGTATGGCCAATACTTGCCATCAAGTACTTGAAAGTACTCGTATCAATGTCATCAAGTACATATAGTACCTAAAGTACTCAAAGTGTGGCCTTATAGTTCAACCACTTGCCTTGGTATAAGTTTCCAATGCACACAACAAGTACGTCTCAATAAGCATAATCATCAATAAACAAGTCCATATGTCCAACAAACCAAACAAGACTATACGTACATACACTTAGGAGGATTCTACTTTCAACGAGTCCTAGATGCTTATATATAGGGTCACCCGCAGCCTTCTCACCACATCTAAAACCCTTTGAAGGCATAACCGACTTCTATGTATGTACATCCATCCTAAATAATCATAATATCACAATCATATGCGTAACCCATCACACAATCAATCAAAACCATCCATCAATCAAAACCATCCATAAATCAAATCAACCAAACAGTCAAATAATCAAACAAGCACGTATGTGTACACTTTTCAGCCCAATCTCAATTGAGTAGGGAGCTACGGAACTCACCTTAATTGAAGTGAATCGTGGGATGAAGAAAGAAGAGAGTAAGTAGACTATGTTGTGCTTCGTGGAACCTCTTCAATGAAAATAATACTTGTTTTAGTTAATATGTTCTTGTTAGAATATAGATAAAAGGAAGTTTGTTTTTGTAATCTTCATCACCCAAATTAGATTGTTATCATGACATTTGTTTAATTTACATATATATATAAATAACTTCTACACATGAGATTATATATATATTTAATTTATATATATATAAATAACTTCTACACATGAGATTAGGTATGTACACTGGTTCCTATCAAACAAGGATGTAGTGTAAACATTGGTTCCTATCAAACAAGGATGTAGTGTAAACACTGGTTCCTATCAAACAAGGATGTAGTGTAAACACTGGTTCCTATCAAACAAGGATGTAGTGTAAACACTGGTTCCTATCAAACAAGGATGTAGTGTAAACATTGGTTCCTATCAAACAAGGATGTAGTGTAAACACTGGTTCCTATCAAACAAGGATGTAGTGTAAACACTGGTTCCTATCAAACAAGGATGTAGTGTAAACATTGGTTCCTATCAAACAAGGATGTAGTGTAAACATTGGTTCCTATCAAACAAGGATGTAGTGTAAACATTGGTTCCTATCAAACAAGGATGTAGTGTAAACACTGGTTCCTATCAAACAAGGATGTAGTGTAAACACTGGTTCCTATCAAACAAGGATGTAGTGTAAACATTGGTTCCTATCAAACAAGGATGTAGTGTAAACACTGGTTCCTATCAAACAAGGATGTAGTGTTGTAAATCCATACATGTACACCGGTTCCTATCAATCAAAGGATGTTGGTGCAACGCAGTAGGTATATGGGATCATGTGTATAAGTAAATATATATATGTACATGGTTTTCATTATATATATCATTTATATTGTCATGTAATAAAAGTATTCAAGTTTTATAAAATTTGGTATACATCTTTTAATTGAATAACCCAAACCAAGCCATAATCTACAACTTGACACCATTAAAATACTTATAAATTATGATTAAGAGATCAAGAATTATTACCTTATATGTGCACTTAATCAAAAGGATGTTTAAAGGAATGATTAAAGATGACTTAAAGCTAAGAACTACTGAAATTCCAGCCCTCTGTTCTAGACTTGTAATTCGACTTCTGGACCTTTTTGGACAAATTCAACGGTTGAAAACGTTGGTCTATATGTTAGGAAACTACTGTCAAAGAACCATGATGATCCGACGGTTTAATCTCCGGGGATCGGAGGTTTTTTGGGCTGCTGTAATGAAAAACGGGTTTTGAGTTGTTTTGGTATTTTCTTTCTCAAAATCACTTATGACTTATTAATGATTATGAACTTGAATTTGTAAGTGTTTTGTGCAGAGGAAGTGAGAAAGATAGTACTATATATAGGAAAAATAGAATGAAGGATATGCATTATATGCATGCATGTATTATTTAGTTTTTCATTAGTTAATTGCTAGGTAGGCTCTCATGTTTGTTTTCTAATCAATTTAGGTGTTTGGAAGCTTATACTTTCTAGCAATTAAAGGCTTTTTGAAAGTTAATTACATATTGATTGAATGAATAATTAAAAGATAGATTGAATTAGATACTAAAAGACAATTTGTGAGTGTTTAGTTCAATTAGTGTGTTAGGTACTTGTCTCCCACTAAAATTTGTGGTTTAGCTGGCCACTATGAGTAGGATTGATGATTAAATTCATATTTATAGTTGTAGATATTTCTCTCCTCTTTCCGTAGACAGCTTACTTGTCAAAAACGGATATCGGACGAAGAAGTTATAGTCAAAACATTACAGCAACGTTAATTTATCATTTTTAGCACATTTAAAGTTATATTTAGTTTTGGACATATTGAGTGATATAATATAATAGGTAGATATATATATATATATATATAGATAGTTATCTATATATAATATATATATATATATATAGAGAGAGAGAGAGAGAGAGAGAGAGGTAGTTATCCAGCTAAGGATTAGGTTCATGATCAATAAACAACAAGAGATATCACGCGTATTTCTCTTTTACATAAAGTTATGTCGGCTTTTGTCCCATTAATGGAATTATTGGATAGCCACCGACACTGTTGAAACCGTACATTATACTAATGCTTTGTATTTACATTCTTCGTGTTACCACAGTCACTTAAACATCAACTATAATATAACCTTCATAACACGTATGGGTCAATATCATGGCCTCATAATATGGGCTTAATTCTAGAAATCCAAATATGACACGTGAAATTCATTATTACACTATAATTGGCCCAATATATAGATAAATATACACAACTATTTCATTTATTGAAATAGTTAGTCAAATTACATGCAAGGTCAAACGGGTCAAAATCACAGATGTTACATTATTCCCCCGTTAAAAGGATTTCGTCCTCGAAATCTAGATTGTATTGAGTAAAAATATGGTTATTTTGATTTATGACATGTCTCGGTGAAAATTAATCGATACTAGAAGACATGGCATCTAAGTAAGGAGCACCCCTAATTGATGCCTTCTACTCTTAACAGAGTAGGATGAACTCATATGATTCTAAACAGAATCCTTCTACTCTCAACAGAGTAGGATGAACTTGCACACAATCCTCAACACGATTAATCATTTAGAATTAGCATGTATACTACAACTTGTACTCATGAAGAAATCAATAGTTTGTACACATATAGTATGGACTACTTACACATCTATGGTATAGCATAGAGGTTCTGTCTAGACACAGGTAAGTCTAACTATAGCATCACACAGGATTCAATATTTATTTCTCTTTCCATAATTGACCGTTAGAAACGGTTCATTCTTAGACTACATAATAATACCACTGCGTAGATTTCTCCATACTATATCAACTTAACATTTTCCTTCCTCAAAATCTATCCGTAACGAAAACTTATACCAAAAATGTTGAGCCCTTTCCTAATCGTGATTTACATAATTATCATAGCTTGGTTACTTAATGTGGCTCAACTCCCATTAAATGAGGCTTATCCATGGTTAGTAGCGTTCGTTCTTGGCGTGGTTCCCTTACTATTTGTAGCCACATGGGTTTCTTTGTATGGTTTTTAAATATGTTGTATCCCTAATTGTTGTATTTCCACCTAAATAATGTAACGAGTTTCACTTGTATTGTATGAATAATGAAATACAACTTTCTTTGATCTCTTTTGGGATTGTTGTCGATTAGGAAAATTCCCCAGTTAAAAGAATTTTCCATATTGGTCTTGATAGATTTTTATCAATACGACTTTTATACTAATTTCATTTGTGTATTTTAATCATTGATCGCCCATCATAGTTTTTAACCTTTCAAATAATTCCGATTTTCAAGTTTGAAGTTCTTTTGTCAAAACTACTGTTATTCAGTTAGAGAAGGCGGTACATATATTTTTTTTTTTATAATATTCAATCATTAAAGGTGATCTATGGTTCAAAGGAACTTAAGTTAAAGATAGTAGATTCATTGGATGATAGATATTGAGATATGAACATCTCAGAATTCCATTTATTTATCAAAATTTACATTTGTGAGTCCCTTAAATTCGATGGTTAACCTAGAAAGTGTAAAATACAACAAGTCTAATAAGCACTAGAATGGACTAGTATTACTTGTAAATAAATGCAAGAGTATATAAACAAAGTAATACAAGACTTAAAACAATAAACAAGTAAAGTGGAACATTATGTATTTTTCAATGGTGTATTTTATTTATGATGTTAAATAAAATACAAGGTTGTGCGGAATCAAGATAATACAAATAAGTATGTATCCTAACAACCTATGAATTACAAATGATCTATATTTGTCAAATAACTCTTTTGGATCGAGATACTTAAAGTTGTGAAGTATCCTCTTTAAGATCGAGAGTATTTAGACAAATTCACTTTAATGCAAAATGTATGCTTAAAAGTAATTTTCTCAAGTAAATGACTTTGTATTTATAGGAAACAAAATTCACCAGTGAATTTTGTGCCGTACAAATATGGTTGCATGCATTTAATGATCCGACAAGAACATTAAATGCATTTGATAAGGTATAAGGATAAAGTCACATCAAATGACTTTGTATCGTTTTATCCAACCACCTTTACACGCATAATCTTTGGTAAAGAACAAGTGGATTGTTCTTTGGAAAGTGTGTAAAGGCAAAAGTCAATTACTCGATATCAGTGTTCAGACTTATAAGGTCTAGAACACTGACAATCCTCCAGTGTACAGATCTGGTAAGACTTCCAGTGGACTCCGCCATTTGTCAGTCTTCTTTATTCTGACTTCAGTCTTTGACTTCAGTGAGAATGTCTTCAGTAGAGTAGATCTGGACTGGGGTGAAGTCCAGTGAGCTAATCTGGAGAATACTCCAGATTTCCTATACAAGTATTTGCTCACTGGTCTTCCATTATTTCTGGATAAATCTTCAGAGGGACTCCAGATTCCAAGTCTGGAGTAGGTCCAGTAGAACACGTTTCTGGACAGATCTTCAGTAAGGCTCCAGTAGTCGAGTCTGGAGCGAGTCCAGTAAATCTGGACCTAACAAATTCCCCCTATTTGTTTAGAAATAATGCAAGTGTTTTCAAGCTTATATCTACACAATTTTGTATGCTTGAAAAACACAAGTTTTGATTTGTCTAAAAAATCTAAGTTACTGGAAAACACTTTATAGATCATGAGTGTTTTTAGTTTCATCTTTTAAGTTCTAACTTAGACTAAATCTGATCATTTACTTATATGAATCAAAAATTGCAACTATTATTACATACATCAACTGATAAATAGTTTACAATTTTCATAAAACAATAATTTACAACAAGTAAATGATAAGAGTCAGGCCCTTCTTTTTGATGTCTGTCCTAGAGCATCTTCAGTAGCCTTTCTCTTTGGTGATGGAGAAGATGGTATTGATTCTGGTGATTTTACGCCCATTGCAACTTCCATCTGTTGCTTTCTTCTCCATACCTTCTCAACTCTTTTCAGAAATGTTTTAACATCAGTCGACACATTTGTCTTCCCCCTGAACGTTAAAGCAATTTCTTTCAGTTCACTCCATCCAAACGCTTGGACTGAAGTACTTTTCCTTTCATCAGTAAAGTTACCCTCCCTGGTCAACTTTACTTCAAACTTAGACATACCTTCATGATTATCAGCCAGTTTGATCTCAGCACCAGTGATCCTTCTAGCATCAGCCCTGAAATTTAACATTTCATTGTATTTGTCTTTCAACTTGGCTGTCTGGATCAATGCTTCAGTTTCCTTGGACACTCTCTTTTGCTCTACAGCAGATTGGAGTTGTTGACGATTGATTTTTCGAGAAGTGTCCAGGGGAATGAATTTGCTTACATCAGCATCTTTAATCGCTTTGATTTGTTTGGCAGTCAGTTTTGGTAAGCCAGTCAGTTTCTTTCTGTACTCTATCTCCAGAGCACCAGCGTTCTTTCTGATCTTTTTCTGGAGGCTTACCTGTTCCTCCTTACTTTGTCTGATGAGTTCTGGTACACTTACACCATAAATTATAGAATCATAAACCTGTTCTTCTTCAGCGTAAAAAGAGCGTACATGAACATCATCCAATGCATTCAGACATTGATGAACTCTGGGGTCATCCTTCATCTTTTTATACACTTCAATATTTATGCCTAACCTGCCAGCATTGTAAGAGTCCAGAGTCCCCATAGATGCCATCTCCCTTTGATGGGCCAGCAGTTCATCTTTTTGATTTCTTTTGAAGATTTCAATCATAATGCATTCTTGTTCTAACTTCTTGGAGGTTTCATCATCAGCATCTTCAGCAGTTTGCTCTTCTTCTCCAGATTTCATTTGTTGTTTTCCCTTAACTGACTTCAAAGTTGTTGGAATATCTGGGAAGGACTCAAACTGGGGCTCACTGGCTTCAGTACCAGTAGCTTCTTCAGCTTGCATAGTGGCTTCAGTGCCATATGCTCTTTGTGCCAAGTGCTTCAGTGTCACTTGTTTTTGGTCACCAGACGACTTTTCCCCCTTGGAATGATCACTAGTTCTGGACTTGAGATCATTCCATAATTGTTCTAGCATAAGTCTGTCCAGTGCACCAAAGGTTCTTCCTTCCACTGGAGTTGTATCAGACACAACTTTCTTAAGTGCCTGCACTTCCTTTTTAACAATTTCAACTTCTTTAGGCAAGTGCTTTGGCAACTTTTCTTCCAGCAACTTCTCCACTTGGGGTAACACCCCATCTTGAATGGTACAAAGAACAGTCTCAGAAATCTCTTCAGATAATTCTTTCAGCATAAGGATTCTGAACTTCTTTGTACATTTATCACTTATTGTGCAAACAACAGCATCTTGATCAAGTGTGGACCTGCTCTCCAGAGAACTTATCTTGGTAGCCAACTTCTGAACTTCTTCTTTCAGACCTGCCAGTGGTTGAACAATTTCACCAGTCACTGCAGTCTGAACTGAACTAACCAGCCTTGTCTCTAAACCCTGGACTGCCACTTTGAAATTTTCAGTATTGTTGTTTGTGGCCAGTACCAGTTCATCAAGCTTCTCAAACACAAGCTTCTCATTCCCAGCAAACAGATTCATCTCAGATGCAAGGTTATTTGATAATAAGGATTTGAAGTCTGAAATAACCTGCGATGAAGTCTGGAGTGATCTCTCCAGGTCCGCCACCTTACTTAAAAGGCCTTGGACCTCGGCAGAAGATGAAGTGGAGAGACCACTGGGAGGTTCAAGATTTGAAGGCAATCTGGTCATAAGAGGTACTTGTGCCCAGTCCTCTTCAGTTGCAGCTTGTTCAGATATGGTGACTGGAGTTTCAATTGGTGGAGGTTGAGATTGTGAAGTTTGAGTGGTTGCAGGAGTGAAGTATTGAGTGTTTCTAGGAATTGAAGGTGGTGGTGGTGGTGGCATGTTTGATTCTGGTGGAGGTGGTGGCATTTCAGCAGATAGAATTGGTTGGGTGACTGAAGCAATAGCAGATGTGTCAATATTTTCTTCTTCATCACCCAGGAAATTCATGTTTACATCAAAACCTTCAGACATTGGGGAATCTACATCATCCCATTCTGGAGCCATCCCAACTGTCTGATCACCAGCCTGTTCATTAACTTGTTCACCAGCCTCTACATTCAAGTCTATTTGAGCCTCTTGCTCACCAGATACATGTTCATCAGTTTGAACATCTTGTTCGACTTCTTCAACAACCTGCTCAATAATCTGGGCAACATTTTCAATCTGTTCATTAGTCACCTGCCCAACAACCTGTTCAACATTCTCTTCAGGTTCAAAAATTGGCGACCCATCCAGATTCATTACATCCCCAGGATGTCTTTCTGGATTCACTTGAACTCCAGCTCTCATCAGACGCCTGTTTGTTCTAGGTCGTCTGGAAGGTTCAATAATTTCTGGTCCTTGACCTTCAGGAGCAATTTGTCTAATAGGTTGTACATCCTCTATGATCTGTACATCTTGGTCACCAGATGGTCCTTCAACAGCTTGACCACTACCTGGAGCCATTTCAGCTTCTTCTCTCTGAAAGGAGAGCATGGACTGAGGAATATCTACCTCGTTCAGTGGGGATCTGAGGTTGACCAGATCCCTCATGTACTCACTCACAGAAAAGTGAGTAGTCTCAAAATCATACTGGTCTCCAAGAGCATTTTCAAACATGAGTGAGAGAAAACGGATATAAGGAACAAAGGGTTTTCTACCTTTCACTCTTAGACGCTCTACCAGATCATCAAAAAGAATCTGAACAAAGTCCACTCTAAGCCCAAACCATAGACAGTAGGCAATCTGGAGATAGGTTTGATTTATCTGGTCTAACCCTCCAGAACTGCCTCCCAGACATTCAACGATGTGGGTGAAGAAGTATCTCCATGAGTCTGACAGTTTGCTCATGTAGATAGTTCCTTTCCTGGATAGCTGGCCATGCTCATCCATGATATCTGTGTGCCCCATCAGTCTGCACACTTCCCTTGTATTTATACCAGAGGGAAGTTCGATTGGCAACTCATTCTGTTCAAAATAGTTTAACTGGAGAACAGACCTGAGTAGACTAGCAGTGAAACCAAGGGATCTAGTACCTCCCTTGAGAGTATAATTGATAGATGAAGTTTCATCATCATATTTTGCAGTGTACCAGAATTCACAAAGGTAATCGTGGTACATCCTTCCTGGATTTAGTGTCAACGCACCATATAATGGGCAAGAGAGAAAAAATGTGTTTAATCTCCCAATAACAGATTGGGCATCATGAACACTGGAAAGAGAAAGTCTGTCCATCCAGTTGTTCATGTTTATTCTTATGGCATTTGCCTCAAGAGTGATATGAGGTGCCCTGTCAACATTTTCAGAAGGAGCATATTCAGCGGCAAGGAGATTTTTGAGCGATTTGGATTGTCTAGGTGCCATTTTATAAAGAATAGATGAAGATGAAATTGAATATATAAGGTAATGATGAAGATTTGATGAAGAATTGAATGGAAATGGAGTAAATAAGAGAGATAAATATGATTGGAAATTGAATGAAGAAGTAAATGAAGGAATTTGAAAGATTTGGGAGTAAATATGTTCGAAGTAAATGCATTTGAAAGTGAAAGTGAGTATATATAGGAGAGAGAATGTGGAACTCAAACGGTTTAATTTGAAATATCAAATAAAATTTTGGTCGGGTTTGAGATCCGCATTAATTACATCACATCACACATAAATGTGTGACGGTTTACAGCCCACAAACATTAACAAGTTGCTCTTTTTGACTTCCCAAGGTAAAAATACCATCATTACGTTGAAAAATTTACATGCCACGTAGGATTAAAATATCTTTAAAAAGTTTGCTTACGTGGCACACACAATGACCAAGTATTTAGAAAATATTATGACATATTTCAGTGCATCTGGAGGTTGACTGGACACTCCAGTATCACTGGTGGATTAGTCCAGTGATGCATGTACTGATGGTACACTGGAGGGACACTCCAGTAAAGTACCAGTGAAAACCATTTTGAAAGACTGGTAACCTCAAACGTGCACGTCAACTAATACAAACAAATGAGAGGGACACATTTACAAGGAGACATAAGTCACCTCAAACACGCACTTCAATCTGTCCAGTTACCAGTGAGAGGGACACATTTACAAAGTACCAGTAATATTTTCTGAAGAATTTGTCCAGTGAGAAAATAAATTAATAAATTCCCCCTGAACTTAAAACACTTTTAAGAAAAAAAAATATCTTTCAAGTCTTCCCTTGGAATGTTGATCCAGAAATCTATTAATGCAAAGATAGTACAAAAAGGCGTTCAATATCTGAGCAGTTACCAGATTTAAGGGTTTAACATTCCCAACTCACCAACAATATATTCAAAAGTTTTGACATCCAGAGGTTTGGTAAAAATGTCAGCGAGTTGTTTGTCAGTGGGAATAAAATGGAGTTCAATGTTGTTTTCATAATATGATCACGAATGAAGTGATACCTGAGATCAATGTGCTTCGTTCTGGAGTGCATGACTGGATTGTTCGAGATAGCAATGGCGCTGGTATTATCACAAAAGATTGGGGTCTTTGAATACTTAATACCATAATCAAGCAACTGGTTCTTCATCCAGAGTATCTGAGCACAACAACTTGCTGCAGACACATATTTAGCTTCAGCAGTGGACAATGAAACTGAAGTTTGCTTCTTACTGGTCCAGCTGACCAGTTTGCCACCAAGGAAATGACATCCACCAGTAGTGGATTTCCTGTCTATCTTACAACCTGCATGATCTGAATCTGAATAACCCATTAGATCCATGCCTGAGCCTTTGGGGTACCAAAGACCTAGACTGGGGACACCTTTAAGGTACTTCAGTATGCGCTTTACAGCAAGCATATGAGATTCCTTTGGATTAGACTGATATCTGGCACATAAACATGTTGAAAACATAATATCTGGTCTACTGGCAGTTAAGTACATCAGTGAACCAACCATGCCTCTGTAGACAGTGGTGTTCACTGGTTTACCACCTGGATCGGAGTCCAGTGTCAGTGGTGCAGAAATTGGAGTTGGTTTAGATGGTGGAGAGTTCATATCATATTTCTTTAAAAGATCTCTAACATATTTTTCCTGATTAATAAAAATGCCATCTTTGTTTTGTTTAATCTGGAGTCAAGAAAATATGTTAATTCACCCATCAAACTCATCTCATATTCAGTTGACATTATTTTTGAAAATTTCTTGCACATGTTTTCATCAGTAGACCCAAAAATAATATCATCAACATAAATTTGTACCATTAACAGATTACCTTTTTCATGAAGAATAAATAAGGTATTGTCAATTGCACCTCTTTTGAAACCATTTTTCAACAAATGTTTAGTCAGAGTGTCATACCAGGCACGTGGGGCTTGTCTGAGGCCATAAAGCGCTTTGTCCAGACGATATACCCAATGTGGATGCTTTTCATCAACGAAACCTGGTGGTTGTCTGACATAAACTTCTTCTTCAAGCTTTCCATTCAAGAAAGCACTCTTTATATCCATCTGGTAGACCTTGAACTGATGATAAGCAGCGAATGCTAAGAATATTCTGATTGCTTCAAGTCTAGCCACTGGAGCAAACGATTCATCAAAATTGACATCTGACTGGCAGTAGCCTTGTGCTACCAGTCTGGCCTTGTTTCTGATTACGTGGCCATCTTCATATACTTTGTTCCTGAAGACCCATCTTGTTCCAATTGGTTCTTTCTTTCCAACTGGGAAAGGAACCAGATACCAGACCTTGTTCCTTTCAAATTGGTGAAGCTCTTCTTGCATAGCAGTCACCCAGCTTGGATCTTCCATAGCCTCGTCAATCTTCTTAGGTTCCATCAATGATAGAAAACTGACATATAAGCATTGAATACTGGAGGCTCTTCTGGTCTGAACTCCTCTACTGGAGTCACCTATGATCTGATCAATAGGATGAGCTTTTGTCCATCTGGAGTACCGACCAGGATTGTTACTGACAACAATATCAGTGCAAGAATTCAGTTGAGTCTCCTCTGGAGTTGCTCCAGGAGGAGTATCTTGCCAGACTACTTCAGTATCTTCATCTGAGTCATTTAAATCACGATTTGCATCATGAAATTCTTCATTTGAAGGCATTTCTGGTATATTCTCAACTGACACTGATACTGGGGGAGTAGTACGAACATCTGATCCAATATTAATTTCAGAGGGTAGTTTGAAAATAATTGAGGGATAGAATGGAGTACTACTGGAGAGTTTCTTTTTCTGAACAGGTTCCAGATCAGGATGACTGGAAACTGTGTCTTCTGAATCTTCTTTATTGTCGTTTATAGGATCAGATTCACAGAAGACAATTGGAGTTACTGGGGGAGTGTCAAGGGCTGGCTTCTTGTTGATTGCAGTATTTGATTCATCAAATGTGACATGAATTGGCTCATGGACCTTCTCCAGTCTCTTGTTGTAGACTCTGAAGGCCTTGCGAATGGCTGAATAGCCTAAGAAATACCCTTCATCAGCTTTGGCATCAAATTTGCCTAACTGACTGGAGTCGTTCAGGATGTAAACTGGACATCCAAAAACGTGAAAGTAACCAATATTTGGTTTTCTATTTCTTAAGACTTCATAGGCTGTCTTTTTGTGTCGCTTCACATACACTGACCGGTTCTGGGTGTGGCAAGCAGTAGCAATTGCTTCAGCCCAGAAACTGGTAGACAGGCCAGATTCAGCAAGCATACTCCTGGCAGCTTCTATCAGCGTACGATTCTTCCTTTCCACCACTCCATTCTGTTCTGGAGAGCGGGCTGATGAGAAATTCTGGGAGATGCCAGTGTCAGTACAGAATGACTCCACAGTTGCATTCTGGAATTCTGTTTCATTGTCACTTCTTAACTGACACACCTTTCGACTGTACTTGAGCTCAATTTGCTTAATAAGACTAATGATTTCAGCAGCAGCTTCATTTTTAGACCTGAGAAAGATAACCCAACAATATCTGGAGAATTCATCTACGATCACCAGGGTGTATCTCTTACCAGCACGAGTCTGAACGTTCACTGGACCAAAGAGGTCCATATGAAGCACATGAAGAGGTTCAGATATGCTGAAATTCTGTCTGGTCTTGAAACTGGTACGTTTCTGCTTACCCATCTCACATCCTGGACATGGCCTTTCCTTTTTGAAGGAAACTGAAGGTATCCCATCTGCAAGTTATTTTCTGGACAACTTATTAATATTCTTGAAATTTAAATGGGATAACCTTTTGTGCCATAACCAGTTTGTGTCTTCATCAGCTTGAGTATAGAAACACTGCTCTGAAGGAGAGCTTTCCATATCCATCACGTACACATTCCCTTTTCTGGGAGCAATCAACACTACCTTCCAGTCCTTGTTGAATACGATACCCTGAGTAATATTGAATAAAACTTGATAGCCATCATCACACAGTTGGCTTACACTGATCAGGTTATATTTCAAACCATTCACAAATGCAACACGTCTGAACTTGACTTGTCCATTGTTCAGAACACCGTATCCCTCAGTCTTTCCACAACCATCATTTCCAAAAGTAATGGAGGGTCCATCAGAAATAGTGAACTCCTCCAGTAGGGTCTTACATCCGGTCATCGTCCTGCCAGCAGCACTGTCAAGATACCATATATATTTCTTTTGATCGCCCTGCACATACACCAGATATTATCAGTTAGATTTGGGAACCCATCGACTGATGGGTTCACTGGACCCTCCCTTATAGGTCCCTGGGGCAATCTGGTTTAGTTCACTTTCTTCAATAGTGGTCTTAGTTGAAAAGATCACTGGGGTTGATAGTTTTGAAACCTTTTTCTTTTTCTCAACTGGAGAAATAGATTTAACTTTCTTTGCAAAAGGTTTTGTATTTTGTCTAGGGCCAGATGAAGTACCCTCAATAAAGTTTAATCTTACATTAAAACTTTGAAATTGACGAGTCAGTATTTGAATCTGGCTCTCTAACCTGGACAAAACATTTTCATCAGATGATACCTTAGCCTTTCCAGTCCTAGGCTTAGGTAGGGGATTGATCTGAGGCAAAGGTTTATTCTGATAAACCTTTTTAACTGGAGCAGTCATCTGGAATGCTCCAGTCTTAACCTCTGGGGATTGAACTGGGTAAATATTAGCCTTGGAAGTTACAGGCTCATCATAAACAGTGGTGGGCCTGAACCCTTCTGGTAATCGATCTATTACTGGTATTAATGATGCTACATGAGTATTTCCATCTAAATATGCACGTTTTTGAGCAGGAAATTGATTTACTCCAGCATCATTTGGCTTTTTGGTTTCTAGCCATGATTTAATAACCAGTTTTTCTTTCTCTAAAATGACTTCAAGATCTTGTTTTTCTTGAATCAATTGTTCAGTTACCAGAACCTGGGCTTGAAATGCCAGTTCAATGTCTTGAAGTTCTTTCAATTTTGATTTTAAAAAGGTTATTTCAGAAGAATCTGTTTCTAGACCATTTACACAATCAGATCTAACAGTTTCTACAAATATCAAATCAGAATTAAGAGCTTCAGCTATGTCCAGTTTTAATTCTTGGTCAGTTGCATTGTCATAATCACTAACCTTTTTGATAACAATGTCCACCCATCGTCCAGATGTGACATCTTCCTTCACCAGGTGCTCTTCGTCTGCCAGAGCCATGTAACAGCAATCTCTTTCTTCTTCTTCATCAGCAGATGATTCATCAAAAGGATCCCACTTCTCTTCAGTTGTTGCGATCATGCACTTATTATTGTTTTCCATTTGTTGTGCCATGAGAGCAATCTGGGCCTTAAGCTTTTTATATTTCAATTTATAGCTATCATCAGACTTATTATTTGAAGAGAATAGACCAGGCTTGGATACAAACTGGCTGGACCTGCAATCTTTCATGAAATGACCCTTTTTTGCCACACTTAAAGCATGTCAAATTGGTCTTATCAGTTGAAGAACTGGATGCAAATTGTCCAGATGGCCTATTTGCTCTTGCTTTGAAACGGTTAAACGTTTTAGCAATCATTGCAATGAGGTCATCATCATCAGTTTCATCACAACAGTCTGGAGAGATTTGACTGGACTCTCCAGAATCCATGAGTTCAGACACCATCTTCTTCATAGAAAATACATTCTCAGAAGATATCAGTGTTGTACTTTGTGGTTCAGTATGACTGACCACATTAGGACTACTGGAGGCATGGTTAAAGGCATCTTGTTCTGCCACTACTCTCTGAGCTTGATTTTCTTCAGTGTACCTGAAAGCTCCATAAAGAGTTGAGAGAGTGTGTGTGTGCAGAGTTTTTCCTTGTCGTAAGACCAGGATCATGTGAGACCATTTGGTGGGTAGAATATCACAAAATTTCTACAGAAGTATATCCTTGTCCTTCTCAACCCCAAGACCTCTCAACTGGTTTATGATACTCATAAATCTGGTGTAAGTACCAGTGAGAGACTCATTAGGCTGAGCAAAAAATGACTCATATCTCTTGTTTAAGGAGACCTTTCTGGTGACAATGGTGTCATCTCCTCCTTCATGATGGTTTAAAAGTTCATCCCACATGGTTTTAGCACTAGGAAAAAGAACTAGTGTGGGAATTAGGGTTTTTGGAACGGCCCCGAGGATCATGTTTTTGAGAAGGGTGTCTAGATTCACCAATCTCCTCTCCTCTTCAGACCAATGTTCCTCCCTCTTTTCCCTTCCTCTTCTAGATCCAGAAGGATCAAGAAGGGATTGAGAGGTGATGTAGGGACATAAGGACCTTCATTTAAGATTTTCATCATGTTCCTCTCAATACCAGTGATATACAAAACCATCCTAGCCTTCCACGTACCAAACTCATCACTGTTCCCACTGAATTTAGGAACAGGATTGTTTGAATAGTGCACATGCACGTGTGGAGAAGCAGGAGTAGGAGGAGGAGGTGGATTAGTATTATTAACAATAGGTGGTTCATTTTGATCATTAATAATAACATTAGGATCGGGACCAAGATTAAAACTTCCTTGTGTATTTTCTTGGTTAGCCATCAAAGAAACAGATCTAGGCAATGTTTAGCCTTCTGCTCTGATACCAAATGTGAGTCCCTTAAATTCGATGGTTAACCTAGAAAGTGTAAAATACAACAAGTCTAATAAGCACTAGAATGGACTAGTATTACTTGTAAATAAATGCAAGAGTATATAAACAAAGTAATACAAGACTTAAAGCAATAAACAAGTAAAGTGGAACATTATGTATTTTCCAATGGTGTATTTTATTTATGATGTTAAATAAAATACAAGGTTGTGCGGAATCAAGATAATACAAATAAGTATGTATCCTAACAACCTATGAATTACAAATGATCTATATTTGTCAAATAACTCTTTTGGATCGAGATACTTAAAGTTGTGAAGTATCCCTGTTTAAGATCGAGAGTATTTAGACAAATTCACTTTAATGCAAAATGTATGCTTAAAAGTAATTTTCTCAACGAAATGACTTTGTATTTATAGGCAACAAAATTCACCAGTGAATTTTGTGTCGTACAAATATGGTTGCATGCATTTAATGATCCGACAAGAACATTAAATGCATTGGATAAGGTATAAGGATAAAGTCACATCAAATGACTTTGTATCCTTTTATCCAACCACCTTTACACGCATAAACTTTGGTAAAGAACAAGTGGATTGTTCTTTGGAAAGTGTGTAAAGGCAAAAGTCAATTACTCGATATCAGTGTTCAGACTTGTAAGGTCTAGAACACTGACAATCCTCCAGTGTACAGATCTGGTAAGACTTCCAGTGGACTCCGCCATTTGTCAGTCTTCTTTATTCTGACTTTAGTCTTTGACTTCAGTGAGAATGTCTTCAGTAGAGTAGATCTGGACTGAGGTGAAGTCCAGTGAGCTAATCTGGAGAATACTCCAGATTTCCTATACAAGTATTTGCTCACTGGTCTTCCATTATTTCTGGACAAATCTTCAGAGGGACTCCAGATTCCAAGTCTGGAGTAGGCCCAGTAGAACACGTTTCTAGACAGATCTTCAGTAAGGCTCCAGTAGTCGAGTCTGGAGTGAGTCCAGTAAATCTGGACCTAACAACATTTACCGACATCTCCGCCGTAAATAGCACATAACCAGATAATATTTATTGTGATGGAGTAGGTGGGGTTATAGTGGCGGCTCTAGATATCGCCTCAAACATAGCCTCAAACCGTGTTATCTTTTCCTGCAGCTCTAACACAGTGTCTTCAAGATCATGAATCCTAAAATGCGCTCCCGCCATCTCACTTTCCAGTGCGACTATCGTGCTACCCTAGTCTTCCACATGTGTCCGCAGTATGTTGGTTCTTTCTCTTAACTCTGCAATACACCTTTCCGCCCGGAGTGTGCGTAAGACCAAAGTAGGGACATTGTCATGTAGGGGTTCCATAGTTAGTGCAGGAATATTGGTTGGACCGTGGGCTATTCTGAACTGGTTGGAGTTAAGGAGTCCTTCCTCAAATCTCCATTCCGCCAGGAATCTTGGTATCTCGTTTAAGTTGCTGGATCGCCGTCGCCGTTGAGCGGGTGGTCCAGCATGGATAGGTCGGAGGCGTCGTGACTGAGGGCGGTTAAGCACCGGGTATATAGGAGTTCGGAGCCTTCGTAGAAAAGATCGGGGTGGCCTTGAAGGACCTTCCCCTGATGAGTTTGGAAGAGTAACAATAGGCGTAGTGTCAGCAAGGACATTGGTAACGACAGTAGTGGATGTGATGTTCGATACATGGACAAGTGCGTTATTATATTCTTCTCCAGAATGATCGGTCTCCTCCATAGGTAGGTCTTGCATACGTCGAGGAGAGTCGGGGGATTCAGGTGTAGGTGAAGTAATCTCTTCTTTATTGAATCCAGACATTATTCTTGAACGTATATGTAAAGTATTTGAAACGTACCCGAATACTAATAGTAGAAACGAAAGAAATTGATATGATGTTTAAATCACTGGTCGAGAAAGCGATCACAATAAAGTAAAACTTTCGAGTTACACAGCCTAAGAATCCTTTAACAGGTTTGCTTTGAACCAACTAAACAACACTATTTTTATTTTCTCTCAGTCGTGTATGTAAGTATGTGTTACTCTTTTCTTGTTATATTCAACGAAGAGATATGACTCTTTATTTATAGAATCATATTAGTTCAGACGTCGTGATCTCAAAGGGCATCTTTGAACAGTAGACATGGTCCACTTGATCACGGGCACATGAGTGTAAGCATATATTATTAATATAGCTTGGAAAAGGTGGTACTTGTATAGCTCATGCTCTATTGAAATTTTATAGGTAAGGTATAGATATATCGCCACCTTACTTTGTAAATGTAGTCATTCTCCCAGTTCAGACCATTGAAAGAAAATTAAACCCAACTATAAGTAAGTGAAATTTCAAAACATAATTAAGTAAAAGTGATTTAGGAATTTATTGTACATATGCTTATATTTAATCATAAGAGAACTTTCACAACACTAGGCATTTAGCGCGGTTGGCTAAATGCGCGAAAGGGTGTGGCCTAGACCCAGGTTTGATCCCGGGGACGGCCGATTTCACCATCTTTATTTTTATTGTTCTAGTCGAATTTATTGTACAAGATAGGTACAAAATTTGCAAATTAATTTAGTATAAACAATTTTTATATATATACATATATATTTATATATATTTGTATTATATTCACATTTTTATTTTTATTATATATAATATACTAGTTTATATTTTTTTTTTGTTTAATAAATGTTAACAAGCTTAGTTAATCGAATTGTTACATACATATTTTTGCAAGTATTTATACTTGTAATTATGTGTGTTTTGTATATTTCCAATAATTATGTTGTCATATATAGATTGTGCAATATATATTCATACCAAAGTTCTCGCATTCCAATTACCCGCTCTACTCCTGTTCATAGTCAGTACCCTATTATTGGTTTCATTAAATTATTCTGATAAAGTTATTCAACTTTATCTTATTCAATTCTAGATTTCAATATAATAATGCTAAATAATTGGCTTTATTGGCGAGGAGTTATTCTTTGTCGGCCATTTTGAAAATTATTGTTCTCTGACATCATTGCTTACATTATATAAGCAGACATCGTAGCGAAATAATATACTTTTACTCCAAAGTATAAAGTCTACTAACAATGAAATCTGGGGGACTTTACTCTACTCGTATCATCTATACATAAGAACTCATATAATCATTTAATTACTTAACTTTCATGACCATTATGTTTGTCCTTGTTCTAGCCATCTCCTTAAACACAAGCCAATTATTACTAAATTAATCTCAATATTCATATTAATAGCATTTCCAACAATTTGTTCGCACTAGATCACATAACCATTTCATAGTATTTTACTCATTTAACTACCATAGTTTCCAAAATTTCTTGTCTCATCCTATCAGTCAATCATAACTATAAATTTGAACTAAGTCTATAGTTTATAATAAATCCTTGGTCTACGATTATAGTTTATAAGTATCTAGTATCTTAATAACCATGTATTCTAGATCTTATTCTCATACTGTTATTCCAACAATGACTGATAATTGCAGACAATTATAAGTAATATGGCTTAGACATGGGCCATCCGGTAATGCTTATAATATAGGGCATACCATTGGCCAGCCCATCACATTACTAACCCATCCAAAATACCCTATACCTGTACTACCATTTCAATTAACATAGATTTCAAGTCCACACTAATTTTAACAAGTTCCAACTCATATCGCATTAGTCAAACTCTAGTTCACAATATATCGTTTCAGTTCGAATTTATGACATACCGTTCAAATTCAAGTTCAAAACATATCATTCAAGGTTCAAGTTCTCAATACATTATTCATATCATAATACTAAGGCAAATGTACTAATATCTTATGGGAATTGTTATCTATCATGCCATCATGTCAAATTCATAATAACTTTTCATTATTCAAAACCAATACTCAATTTCAACACATCATATAATCAAATAACTAAAACAAGTGGTCTAAAGTATAATCCGAATCCGATATGCTCTCTAGTTATTGATTGGGTTTGTATACAGGGTGTACCATCGGCTAACCCTCCACCCAATCAACTCCCATTAAATATATCGTTTCCTTATTATACTCTAAGCCAACATGTGTAATCCGTGATGTCATTAACTTGTTATAATACCGGGTAACCATAAAATAGTTGATCAGGCTCTTTTAGGGTTGCCACAATGTTATATCAAGTTAACGCATAACTTCATTTTGCCCTAAATCATCAAACTATTATTAATCAATAACAACAATCCATCTCAATCATAATCAAGTTCAATCTGTGTACACATTAACCACATTGATGTGTAATTTGAGTGCATATTTTGTTGAATCATTTTGCTCGTAAAAATCACCCAAGTTTTAAATTTATAAAACAAGGATATACTAATAGTTATATTACACACGGGCAGTGTACCCTGTCGCGTATAGTATAGCTAGTAGTAAGTCCAGGATCGTCCACAGGGAATTAGTTTTAGTAGTAAATAAAACTATTAAATTTAATCTAAAAAGAAAGTGTAAAATTGGGGGGTTGTGACCGAGTTGTCACGTTGCTTAACAAACTACAAGTGATCTTTTGAAAGCTTTTAAATGACTAAAAAGAAAATTTTGGCGTAAGAGGAGCAAAAGATAAATCTTAAGGTCATTACAGCCTAAAAATAGTTCTTTAACTATTTTCACGAAAAAGAGTTTGTTTGATCTTTAGAACCAGAAAATGTTTTCAACCCCCAGTTTATAATCGGACTGTCACTATCCGATTAGTAAACTAATAAGTGAAAATGACTAACCTGTAATTCAAACGATTAATAATAACACAAGAGCTTAACTCTTACGACGACGACGTGTACTTACTCCTCCATAATTTGAGCAACCAAACTTGTAAATTAAATGTAATAAACTAGACAACTGACTTAAATGAACTAAAGTTGACACTGCATGAATCGTGACTTTCACCTCACTTGTTTGAATTTTGGAATCAAAGAAAATCGAATAGACTAGCACCGAACTAGCAACTTTGTCTCACTCAAACTAGCTAATACGGTAATCGTTGAACCTTCTACTTCTTAACACGGCTAGAATACACCACAATCTAACTATAACGACACTCAAATGAACTTGAACCCTCCACAACTACCCCGTAAACTATATCGAAAATCCTGAAAAATACTCGTAAATATTTTTCATGCGAACATGCGAACTACAACGGAACTTCACGAAACTTAACACACTACTTAATGGATCATAAACGAGCTTATAACAACTTTTAGAACGGAATTTTAACGTACGGATTTTACGCAAATTGAGATCAAAGTTTTCGAACAAACTAACGAACTTATCTTAGAAAACGAGATTCAAACGACGAAACTAGCTTTTAGGAACTAATAACTTTCAATATTTCAACAAGTACAACTAGATTTGAGAGTTGGTGATCGAGATTTTATCAAACAAATTGTAACAGAAAGTTTCTTAAATGAAATTGGTGAACTAAACGTAGCTAGATCGAGCTGGTAACTTATAAACTAAATAACTTTATTACAACTAAGAGTGGAGCAATTGAGATGATGATTTGGAATTGGTTGTGACTGGAAATGGTTTGGAGACCATGGAAGACTTCCCAGGCACACCTTGAACGTTCTCCGCAAGCTTCCTTTTATATCCGTCTTCACCAACTGCCTTCATTATTGAGGAGACATGATCAAGCCATACTATAGTTATGAATAGGAGGGTTCTGCTCCAAATAGTCAAGCAAATGTCAGGTGTTGAAAATATGGCAGGATGCATATTTTGACTCTTCAATTTTGTGCTTTTGAATGTCGAATGGCATTAAATGCATGGTGAATGTCTTCATTTCGTGGCTTTACTGACTTGATTACATCCTCTATTGGTAAAAGTAAAATTGGCAAGTTGTAGATTTTTCATTCATCTTCGCGTGGCCAGCTTGTTCGTTAAAAACGGATATCGGATGAAAAAGTTGTGAGCAAAACAGTGCAACAACGTCAATTTGTCACTTTTCAAGCATTTTTACACCAAAATCCATTGCAACCTGTAAAATTACTCATACACACAATAAGTAACTAAAATACATTAATTTACATTCAAATGGGTTATAATTATACATTAACTTGCACAATAACGCTCAATGAAATATGTATAATTTGAGCATTATCACACATTGTACACGTTCATCACATTGTACTCAAGTCATCACATAAATGGTCTTGTCTACGAACTCACAATATACACTTTCAGGGTTTCACATAATCCACATTGCACACAAAATTCCTAACCATGCATGCTATATGAAAAGTTTTACTTAAGCCGTAGTCTAGGTCAAACCGCCTAATTCTCTACGACCACGCATGGGCCACCATTCTGTAACACCCCGAGCTGAGCCCGAGATATTACGGAAATTATATAGCACACAGTGGAATTATCGTAGGCAACTAAATGAAAATACATGAATTCAGTGAATTCGATGAGTAATGTCAAATACAAGCACAAAATACATAAGGAGCAATTAGTCACCAAAAGTTTACAAGTCAACCCAAACGATGGAAAACGATCCTAAGCATAATGCAAAAGATGGTAAATGAATCCTTGATCCATGTTAGTCCAAGTCCGGGTTCAAGCAATCAACAATCATGTATCTCTATCTTGATTCACCTGAATACCTGAAAAGTGTACTAACAAGTGTCAACACAAGGTTGGTGAGTTCGTAGTAATGGTTCACAAGGAACCATCATCAAAAGTAACAACATATGAAATGATAACATCAAACAATGTACTTACTATAAACCCATGTACGTCACCCGTTAAACAATTGAGGTTAACATATCGTTCAACCTTGTCACATAAATAACCGAACAATAAACGATACAAGGTATTACGTATACAATCAAGTACAATTACTATCATTACCAAGAAATGCATCATATGTGTATCAATGTCATGCAATGTATCAAATGCGTATAAATGTCAATACGTGCATCATATGCGTGTCAATATCATGCAATGTACCTCAAATTCATCAAGTATCACAATACTTGGTCCACATCGTGGTGTAAATCATATCATATCATATCATATCATCAAGTATGGCCAATACTTGGCATCAAGTACTTGAAAGTACTCGTATCAATGTCATCAAGTACATATAGTACCTAAAGTACTCAAAGTGTGTCATTACAGTTCAACCACTTGCCTTGGTATAAGTTTCCAATGCACACAACAAGTACGTCTCAATAAGCATAATCATCAATAAACAAGTCCATATGTCCAACAAACCAAACAAGACTATACGTACATACACTTAGGAGGATTCTACTTTCAACGAGTCCTAGATGCTTATATATAGGGTCACCCGCAGCCTTCCCACCACATCTAAAACCCTTTGAAGGCATAACCGACTTCTATGTATGTACATCCATCCTAAATAATCATAATATCACAATCATATGCGTAACCCATCACACAATCAATTAAAACCATCCATCAATCAAAACCATCCATAAATCAAATCAACCAAACAATCAAACAAGCACGTATGTGTACACTTTTCAGCCCGAATCTCAATTGAGTAGGGAGCTACGAAACTCACCTTAATTGAAGTGAATCGTGGGATGAAGAAAGAAGAGAGTAAGTAGACTATGTTGTGCTTCGTGGAACCTCTTCAATGAAAATAATACTTGTTTTAGTTAATATGTTCTTGTTAGAATATAGATAAAAGGAAGTTTGTTTTTGTAATCTTCATCACCCAAATTAGATTGTTATCATGACATTTGTTTAATTTACATATATATATATATAAATAACTTCTACACATGAGATTAGGTATGTACACTGGTTCCTATCAAACAAGGATGTAGTGTAAACACTGGTTCCTATCAAACAAGGATGTAGTGTAAACACTGGTTCCTATCAAACAAGGATGTAGTGTTGTAAATCCATACATGTACACCGGTTCCTATCAATCAAGGATGTTGGTGCAACGCAGTAGGTATATGGGATCATGTGCATAAGTAAATATATATATGTACATGGTTTTCATTATATATCATTTATATTGTCATGTAATAAAAGTATTCAAGTTTTATAAAATTTGGTATACATCTTTTAATTGAATAACCCAAACCAAGCCATAATCTACAACTTGACACCATTAAAATACTTATAAATTATGATTAAGAGATCAAGAATTATTACCTTATATGTGCACTTAATCAAAAGGATGTTTAAAGGAATGATTAAAGATGACTTAAAGCTAAGAACTACTGAAATTCCAGCCCTCTGTTCTAGACTTGTAATTCGACTTCTGGACCTTTTTGGAAAATTCAACGGTTGAAAACGTTGGTCTATATGTTAGGAAGCTACTGTCAAAGAACCATGATGATCCGACGGTTTAATCTCCGGGGATCGGAGGTTTTCTGGGCTGCTGTAATGAAAAACGGGTTTTGAGTTGTTTTGTATTTTCTTTCTCAAAATCACTTATGACTTATTAATGATTATGAACTTGAATTTGTATGTGTTTTGTGCAGAGGAAGTGAGAAATATAGTACTATATATAGGAAAAATAGAATGAAGGATATGCATTATATGCATGCATGTATTATTTAGTTTTTCATTAGTTAATTGCTAGGTAGGCTCCCATGTTTGTTTTCTAATCAATTTAGGTGTTTGGAAGCTTATACTTTCCAGCAATTAAAGGCTTTTTGAAAGTTAATTACATATTGATTGAATGAATAATTAAAAGATAGATTGAATTAGATACTAAAAGACAATTTGTGAGTTGTTTAGTTCAATTAGTGTGTTAGGTACTTGTCTCCCACTAAAATTCGTGGTTTAGCTGGCCACTATGAGTAGGATTGATGATTAAATTCATATTTATAGTTGTAGATATTTCTCTCCTCTTTCCGTAGACAGCTTACTTGTCAAAAATGGATATCGGACGAAGAAGTTATAGTCAAAACATTACAGCAACGTTAATTTATCATTTTTAGCACATTTAAAGTTATATTTAGTTTTGGACATATTGAGTGATATAATATAATAGGTAGATATATATATATATATATATATATATATATATATATATAGAGAGAGAGAGAGAGAGAGAGAGAGAGAGAGGTAGTTATCCAGCTAAGGGATTAGGTTCATGATCAATAAACAACAAGAGATATCACGCGTATTTCTCTTTTACATAAAGTTATGTCGGCTATATATATATTTATATAGAGGTAGTTATCCAGCTATGGGATTAGGTTCATGATCAATAAACAACAAGAGATATCACGCGTATTTCTCTTTTACATAAAGTTATGTCGTCTATATATATATTTATATAGAGGTAGTTATCCAGCTAAGGATTAGGTTCATGATCAATAAACAACAAGAGATATCACGCGTATTTCTCTTTTACATAAAGTTATGTCGGCTTTTGTCCCATTAATGGAATTATTGGATAGCCACCGACAATGTTGAAACCGTACATTATACTAATGCTTTGTATTTACATTCTTCGTGTTACCACAGTCACTTAAACATCAACTATAATATAACCTTCATAACACGTATGGGCCAATATCATGGCCTCATAATATGGGCTTAATTCTAGAAATCCAAATATGACACGTGAAATTCATTATTACACTATAATTGGCCCAATATATAGATAAATATACACAACTATTTCATTTATTGAAATAGTTAGTCAAATTACATGAAAGGTCAAACGGGTCAAAATCACAGATGTTACACATTTACAGCCCACCGTAACTTACGGTGGGTACTACCGTAATCTACGCCGGTTGAGTTTGAACCAGCGTACCCTACGCCATGTGGAGCCGTACCTTACGCCAAGCTAAACCAGACCCACCGTATCCTACGCCGGCACCAACGTATTTTACGGTGGTGTGAATCTTTGGATTCTTCAGTTTTGCTAAATCTTTTTCTTTGACTCTTGAATCAATTTGGGTTTCCATCAAATCTTCCTAATAACCTGTTTTATGCTAAAAAGGGGTGTGCCAATCTTATTTTGGAGGTGGGAGTCGACTGAGTATTTTGGGGGTTGACTTGTGGGGAAGATGACTTAAAATAAAATACCCATATTATATATATGTCTATATATATACATAAATATAATTTCGGTCCCTTCCCCCTTCTTTTACTTAGTTTCTAATTATGATTGGGCTTCTTTCTTGGGCCATTTGGGCTATCATTTGGGTCGTACCACTGATTCATTGGGGACCTAATACGGGTTGTTTGGTGGGTTCGAGTCGAATGTGTAAGCAAAGCTCATACGTACATATGTATATATAAGAAGAGTTATTATATACATTAAAATTATGTATATATGCTCTCGTTATGGGTTGTTAAACTCACGTTATGGATCGTTGAATCCACGTTATGGGTATCTTTATACTCACGTTATGGATCGTCGAATCCACGTTATGGGTATCTTTATACTCACGTTACGGATTGTTGAGTCCACGTTATGGGTATCTTTATACTGGTAACACCCCAACCACGGCGGAATGATGAGATGTACAGAAAGTCGAGTATTCAAACAAAGGATAATAGATAGCATTCACCATAGCTTTAGTTGATGAAAATAATTTTACAATGCACAAGCATGTGAACCAATTCCCAAGTACAATACGTCTACTATACTTGGATATTGAGTCCACGAAACAAATAACAAATACATGAGATGATATACTACAATGATCAGGGCGGATTCCATTGCCCGTCACAAGGTTTGATCTTTGACTCAATGTGCAATGCAAACAATCATGATGCATATAATTCCTCAAAGCTTACGCTAATTCCTGAAAAGCATGAAGAAAAAGTGTTAACTACGAAAACGTAGTTGGTGAGTGCATAGGTTTGCAAGTAAACCTCGTTACATATCCATTTCAAAATAGTTGAGAAATCCATGGTAAATTATAAAGTTTTCATTTGTCACATTTATCGTGAGAGAAAAATATATCAATCGATTGATCATTCATCATACCAAAACCATTCGGTCATCAATGTTTCAATATCGCCAATTTCAACAACTTTCAAGATTCCATATAAGGTCCAATACCCAAACCGTATGTTCAATCCATAATATCCAACCATAAATAATATCAATACCACTTGGTCAATGGTAAGACTACCATGACATAATTTGATGAGATTGTTCTTGAGCCACTACTAAGACCGGTTATGTCCCAATAATCAACATATATAGTCCCAAATGATAAGATAATGATAAGCACATGCTGTCAATCACGTGCATAATGATAACCAAGGGTCGTGCCATGGAGACGCCCGTAAATATATAGTAGTTAGAGCACCGCGAGGCCAGACTGGCAATGTAGGTGGCCACAAAGGCAGACCAAACATCCCACCGTTGCCTATAATAGTGGATAAGGGGACAAATCCTAGTTGCGCAACCCTCTAACTACAGGCCTCAAATGAGTTAATAGTAGTGTACAGGGGACCACCGTTTGACAGTACTCAAGCTCATCATATAACATATAACACGTTGAACATACAATATAATTCCCATATCATTATCATTATTTCAAAGAATCATTTCATAAGAGAAAGTCATTTTAATTAATCATGCTTTTCACCCCGCAAGTAAAACATATAAAAGAGTTTGAAAGGGGCTATGACTCACCTTGATATGCCGCATATTATATTCACTTATCCAAAATGGGTACTTCCCATCTATAGCTTCCTTGATCATAATATTCCATCATGGTCCTCAACCAATTTCAATGCCAAGACTATCCCTACGATAGTACTAATATACGTAAGTTCCTATCTTAAGCCATCACTAAGAAATGCCACTTTTATTATGTTGTTATCAGTTATGGGATCCAAGTGTATTGCTAGTATTCTCATCTTTTTGGTTGTAGAGATTGATGGTGTAAAAGGTTACTTTCATTATATACGTAGTTATAAGTTCTTTGAATTTCGGTAACTTGGTTTCATTTGTGGTTTCGTTTGGTATCTTAGGTTATCATATGGGAATGCCATATTAAGTTATGTTCTCTTAAACATTATTGGATGTATAACCAATTTTAATACGAATTAACATTTGTGATATCACTTTATAGTTTGGTTAACGTAATTACTTATGTTCATCTCACTTAATTATCTTTCGTGTTACTTTGATTGCTCTTATCTTTTAACTCACATATTTCTCGATATGCCGTATGGTTACTTGGGTTTACGAAATTCGCTTAGGTGTTATGGGCATTACCAATTGGGCCTAAAGGGTTA